>CM064508.1:35678555-35804217 GCA_032716605.1 Paralithodes platypus
AGCTGCCTGGCCGAACAGCCCCGATCACTTTCTGAGAAAGGCCATAGGCCATTCGATCGGGCTTGCCCCACAGAGCTCTCATTGAGTGCTAGTTTAGTAGGATTGTGGTGTTGGCGTAAGTGGGTTTGTGTGAAATGCAAGTCTTCTATGATGTGTTTAATGGTATGGGGGGCTGTGTTACATACCCGGGCAGGCGTCGACAACGGAGTCATTACAGTCTCTTCTGATAGCTCAGGAGGAGATGGATGAGTGTCACGCATCTCAGCCTGGCCGGTGTGGACTCTGTCCTCGCGAGGAAGGGAGGATTCGAAGAGGATGGAATTTCGGGAGGTCGTGCATATGCAGCTGCGTGTTGTCTGTGAGTGACGAGGGTGGAGGGATCGGTGAGGGGAGATGATGAGTATGGATTGTGCATTCTGGGAAGTTGGTTCGGGGTGGGCAGGAGGGACGGGAGGAGCAACACTGAGAGGAACAATTATTGGTTGTGTGATACCGTGTGCTGGGTTGGTGTTTGATATTTCTTGGTGTCTGTGGGTGTTGTTGGCCATGTAAAGCTTTGTAGTTGGGTGGGGTCTGTCTGGTTCGTGGAGGCTGCTGCCAGGAAAAATTTTAATGTATTTGAGTGCCTTGCTATGTCCAGATGATGGTCTTTGACCTTTGAGAATTTTTGGTTTCTTGATGTAGGTGATCTGTGGTTGTGTGTTGGGTGTTGATGAGCAGACGCTTTGTGCAGCCTGTTTATGATTCTTCAGGGCTTTGTTGTGAATAGTCTGTTAAGGTCTTATGATGTGTTTCAGCCTCTAGTGTTAGAAGCCCCGGCTGGGCTTGCGTATTCCATCACTGATCTTATGTTTTGGTTATATACCTGTCGGTGGTAGTTTCTTTGGTGTGTCCAAATTTTGTGGGGTCGAGCAAGTGACCGGAGGGCCGTTTGTGAAGTCTGGGTTGTCAGTTTCTTTTTAATGTTTTGGGTGTGCTGTTTGAAGGTCATATGAGTATCATAGTGAATCCTAGGCATTTTGGGTGTGTGTGTATGTGTTAGGGGGGTGTTGTTTCTTTAGTGCAGTGAGTTGAGGGATGTATTCGTGTTCTCCTTGGGTTCCAATTCTTGTGAGCAGGGTTGCGGTGGATTTGGCTGGGGCTAGAATTAAGTCTGTTTGTTTAGTGCACCAACCATCGTAGTGTGTGAGATGAGGGTTGAAAGGAGATCTGTTGCTATTTTTGGGTCATGGTGTGTGCATGTGCGGTGTTAGTGTTAGGTCATCGGCATAGGAGGGCTAAGTTTATTGGGGGCGTTATTGGGTTTGTCGTTATATCGTGCAATGTACAGATTGAAAGATGTGCGGGCGAGTAGGGGACGGATCCTTGTGGGACTCCGTTTGGGAAAGTTGTGGATTTTTTAGATGACTGACCGGCAAAAAAGATACGTGTGCACATCTGCCGGCTAGGAAAGTTGGCCAGCCACATTTTTGTGTGGGTTGTGCATGGTGTGTGTCGATTTTGTTTGTTCAGGTTGTGGCGGGGGATGGCATCGAAGGCTGCTTTTACTAATCTCGAGTGTGGCTAATTAGTGATCTGTGTGGTGGTCTTCTAGCTGAGTTGATGCCGTCCCCCCGTCGAAAAGCTCTTTGTGTAAGGTCTGTGAGAAGAGGGTTTGTGGAAGCAGTGGCCTAAAGCTCATGTTGTGTTGGAGCTAGGGGTAGGGAGGTGTAATTAGTTGTAAAATACTAGGCGTTCCATGACTTTGGAGGGGGAGCAAAGAAGTGTGATGGGGCGGTGCGAGGAGGGTAGCGTGGGGTCTTTGTTGGGTTTGGGGAATGTGATGATGATACCATGCTTCTCGTAATAATTGTTAGTTCAAATGTAACAATACCTATATACTATGTGTAAGGCTACTTTCAACCACTTACATGCATGAATTTGAACAGTTAAAACGATCATTAATAGTTTGTATGAATCATTTGTTCTACATTTGTACGAATTGCTATGTATAGTTTCATTCCTCTGTATTATGTGTTATTTCTTCTTCTATCTCAACTACATGTAAGTATTAGGCACTGGGACCAAATGATCTGTGTGGTTAGTGTATCCGTGTAGTTCTCTCTATCCCTCTCTAAAGCTTTATCTATCAGTCTATCTACATAATATATCTTTACTTATTTTTACCTCTGTATTTAACTATCTATTTATCTAGTTATTGACCTTTATATCTACCCATCTAGCACACACACACACACACACACACACACACACACACACACAACACACACCACACACACACACCACCACACACACACACACACACCACAGCCGTTAGCCTTAGTATGTTGTATGAGTATCTCTCGTTCTCACACACGAGGGGAGGGGGTTCTTCCAATCCCCGGCCGGGCGGAGGACAAATTGGGGATTGTCTCCTTTCATGTGTTAGCGCAGTTAACCCACCCCTCAGCTGTAATATAGGGTACCTGGAAAATAAAAATTAAGGTTGGGACCGGACGTTGTGACAGCTCCCATCGTGGGGTTGGCAAAAAAACAAAAAAAACGGTACACAAGGCGAAGGATGGGGTATCCTAGGCTTCACCTAAGCTGTATTTGGATTACCTCAGCCTTAGGGCCGGAGGACGGGGGTGGGGGGGGGGGGGGGGGGGGGGGCGGGTACCGTTATATGTTGAGAATGGGATACCATACAGATGTCCACCCTAAGCCTTCGTTTCCGATTTGCGCCAATTGGCTTAAAAATACCAGGGACTACACACATATCCACCGCCTATTGCCAACGAGACACTAGAAACACTCAACACTATAGGAGGCGGGAAAAAAAAAAAAACGAGCATGCTCACTCCGCCCCAAGACACTAGAGTAAATACAACTAGAGTAAATACACACACACACACATTCACCAACCAACCCACCCACCCACCCCCTCTGGACATCCAAAACTGTAAATATGCATAAAAGCTATAATGAAGCCCCCCCCCCCCCACCAACCCTTTCACCCCCACCCTCCGCCCCACCGCCCATTGGTCCGCCTTCTCACGAAAGACGTATTATTTTGTGAATGGGAGTTTCCCCGATGAAAGGCATTTTTTCCTTTTTTTCTTCCATGATAAGGGAGAAATATCGGCAGTTCAATATTATGATAATCCCACCTTCTTCGCAATTTGCCACGGTGATCAGGCGAAAATTGTTTGTCTTGAGCGGAGCGTAATGCATAAATAATTGAGAGAGAGAGAGAGAGAGAGAGCGACGAGAGATGGAGCGGAGAGAGGAGAGAGTGAGTATGGCCACCGGAGAGTCGACCGAGACGGCCGACGAGAGAGATAGGGAGATGATCGAGAGGTGAGAGAAGAGAGAGTGACGGGAGACGAGCGAGAAGATGAAGAGGGATTGAGGGAGAGCGAGGAGAGAGGAGACGATGAGCAGAACGAGCGAGAGCGATGGAGAGCGAGGGCGAGGAGAGGTGAGAGAGAGCCGTTTGGAGGGTTGACCTGGTGAGCGAGGAGCGGGGGGCGATAGAGAAAGCGAGAGGTAGACGAGGGGAGGAGAGGTGAGAGAGAGCGAGAGGAGGAGGGGGGAGCGAAGAGCATTTGAGAGAGAAAATATATATATATAATCAGTATGCATAAACACGAGGTGGGCCCCATTAATATAGACCGCTAGAATATAAGAAAGACAAAAAGTTACTAAAATCTGAACTCTCAGGAAGGTCGGAGGGTCGCGCCAATCTGTGTTCTCTCCATAGGGGCAAGCAGTAACAAGCATTTACTGGAGAGAAGACCCTAGTTTCCAAATTTACAGGCGAGGATATTCCCCCACAGGACCCGTTGTGTAAGGGATTTCCAAAATAGCCGCGTTTTGCATGAGAATGGTGGGGCGAGTGGAATGTACAGGCGCGGGCAAAAATTCGTGTTCTTTCTACCCTGTGGATTCTACATTTGGTTCTATATTGTATTTATTTAGCTGTTCTACCTCTGTGGCTTCTACATTTTGGTCTATATTTGTATTTATTAACTTTGTAAAAACAAAACAAAATAAAACAAACAAAAAATAGGAAAAGTGGGGGGGATTGGGGCCTCTGGAGTAATATAGGGATACTTTGCTATTTTTAGTTTTCCTCGCCTAGACCACATCTCAGCTTATAAAAACACCTACCCGATCCCCTTTCAATATATATTTGTAAATTTTTCGATAGAAAAATGTATCGGCCGAAGGCCGATTCCTTCTAATATTACAGGCTCGCTATCGCTCGCCTGAAAAAAAATCGACACCTAAATGGCACGAAAGGTCTTAAAATTGACAACGAAATGGGGCGAAAGGTCTCAAAATCGCCAATTGGAATGTACAGTGACGGGCAAAAATTCGTGTTCTATAGTCCGTTCATTCTAGGTTGGGCAGAAATCGTAACCCCTAACCTCTAATAACTCAAAAAGGACTAGAGTAACCGAGCTAATAGTTCTACCAAATAGGAAGACTTGGCTAGGGGGGAATATGGGTATATAATGACTAGCTCAGAATTGCTGCTCTACGAATAATGAAGGTTCTTGAATTGTTCCTTTTTTGGGGTCGTATTTGTTTAAAGTTTGATAGAGGGCTTTTGGGTGAAAAAAAAAAAAAAAAAGGAAAAAACAAAAACAAAAACAAACAACAAAAATTTTCGCTATAAACAATAATGCAAAAAAATAAAAATATTAGAAATACATAACATTTAGAGTCCTTCTAATTAAACTAGAGTAGAGTGTGATTGACAACATCCCAGGCTAGCAGGTAGACGTAGACAGACAGAGTCCGAGACACATTCATCACCCCCCGACCAACAACCACAGTATTTATCCGGCGAAACTTAACAATCACTCAACTCAACTTAGATTCCCTAGCACACGATTTCGGGATTTGAGACTACTATCGGTGAATGACTGACCCACTTAAACAGATTGGTTAGATTATTTCGGGGACTATTTTGTGCCGACATAACATCGGGATCGTCAGACTGCCTAAATGGACTCCTACCCGGGTGGGTAGATTATTTGGGTGGTGCGCGGCGACTCTATTTTGGAACTAACTATCTGTCAACGGAAAAGATGGTTATATAGACTATTGTAGATCAACATGATTTCATGTTCCCTCATAATCGGTCTCACATCAGAGACAAGTAGCTACCGACAACAAATACGCAATATTTACAAAAAATAATTGCGAAGAGGACTGTTCGTGTGAATTGGTCGTTAGAGGAAATCATCGGTATTCGTCTAGAAATATATAGAGTAGAGTGTGAAGTGGATTGGAGTAGGCTCGAATCCAGGAGAGTAGATTTCAGATTATCATTCCGAAGTAGTCGAGTAGCAAAGTGTGTCGTAGACGTGGATAAATGTAGCTTAAAGTGAGATTTTCTCACCTCGAATGCTCCTGTTTTTCCTGGAACCCTAGCCATTTTTTCATTCCTCTTTTTCTGCATTTAGGTGTTTCCCTGGCGAGCGACAGCGCACCTGTATTCTTAGGAGAAACCGGCCTTAGGCCGGGACATTTTGTACAAATTCATCTTCAAGGGGATCTTGGGGTGTTTTTTTATACTTGATGAAGGTTTAGCGAGGACACAAAAAATATATAAATAATATAAATAAATAGACCACATTAATAGACCACATTAATAGACCACATTAATAGACCACATTAATAGACCACATTAATAGACCACAATAAACAACACTGGAAAGTGTTCTTTGTGTTCTTCATCCCTTGAAGATGATGACTCGTTTTAACAGTGTATTTTGGCTATCATTAGTCGATGTTATGCAGTTTAGCAAGGCGCTCTAGCAACCTGAGGGGAGGGGGAGGGGACCCAAACCGAAGTCGAGTTCACCCAGCGCCTCCGGTCTTAATGTATCCTTCCTAAAGCTGGATATGAAATCCGTTCATAATGAGTTGTCAAAACAAATAAACTTCTAAAACGGCGTCACTAATACCACAAGGGTGTTTAAACCTCGAAGCAAGGCATTGTCCGCATTGGTCCGGCGGCGAATTTGTCCCGTGTTTGCTTTTGCAGTTCCATTTGTCAAGCACTAAACCCCGGACTTTCCCTAACCCACACTGATATTTTCACGCAATCTGCTTTATTAGCTACTACGCTCCACCAAAGCCTTAAAATAAAATTACCCCCCCCCACCCCCAACGAACCCACCCCCCCCATCCCCCACCCGACGGATTAATATTTGCACAACTTTTCGAATAGATAATAACATGCCCCAGTTCCCCCCCGACGTTAAACCCCCCGAGCCCACGCCGGGGACAGGGCTTCGTTTCGTCGTTAGCTAGAAGCCACAAATCGACACGACCAAACAATGGCACGAACAGGTTCCTTAAATATTGAAACACAAATAATATAAATAAATGGGTTCGCACCCCCCCCCAACCCCAAGTCTTCTTACAAAATAAACGTTCCTCAAACAATACTAATGGGTTGCGAAAAGACTACGCGAGCTATAAACATTTCAAAAACTAACGGGGAGAAGGATACGAGTGAGAGTAGGGGGGCGTTTACAGATAACATTAACTTAACAACCATTCAACAATTTTTTGAGGTGAAACCTGCATGTCCGTGAAATCCGATCCGTCTGCGTTGCTTCACCCTACTAATTATCACCCATAAACGTGTATTCCTCCTCCTTCCTCTTTTCTACCGTCCTTTCGTTTCCTTCCTTTCCCTCCCCCCTCGAATTGCTTCCACAGACAGGCTCCTTTGCATCACTGTTCGCCCACGGCTGTGGGCCGATTCGTTCCGTACCACCTCTTTTGCGATCTTCCCTCTTATAGAATTTTTATAACTTTTTGCCTTTTCCGGGGTCCTTTTATTTAACGTTCTTCAACGCTGTTCCCACCGTCCGCCTGCCCGACGAGCTCACTACTTGTTATCCACAGGTTTTTCCTCTCCTCCACCTCATCGGTACGCGCTGTTCGCAACCCTCCGCCTACCTCCTCACTCCCGTTGCCCCCACTTCCACCATTCCTCCTGCCTCACTTCCCGGCACCACACCCGCCCCTACCCCCGCCTTCCCTAACATCTGCTAGTTGTTCCGTTCCTCCTCTCCTCCTCTCCCCTCCACCTCTCTAACTCCTTCTCCACCTCTCCTTTACCTTCGTCCTCCACCATACTCCTCCTTTACCTTCGTCCTCCACCATACTCCTCCTTTACCTTCCTCCTCCACCATACTCCTCATTTTCCTTCTACCTCCTCCACCCCCATTATACACCACCAATTGTGCTCTCTTCCAAAGTACTACATACAAATATATAAATACCCTCGTCACTTACCGGTACTCCTTTTCTCTCCTCCCTTCCTCCTCCTTCCTCCTTCTCCTCCCTTCCTCCTCCTCCTCCCCCTCCCCTTCCTCCACCTCCTGCTACCCCCCACTCCACCCCGTCCCTCTTTCCTCCTCCTCCTCCTCCCCTTCCATCCTCCTCCTCCTCCTCACTCTATTATACACCACTAAGGTTGTTCTCTTCCCAACTACCACACACAAACACTCACATAGGCTACAGAGAGAGAGAGAGAGAGAGAGAGAGAGAGAAACACTCATGCACACACACGCACACACATAAATAGCCTCTGTATTTCGCTGCGCATTCCAGTCATATTTACACAAAACAAACTTGTCTGCAAATCTCTTTTCAACTGGTGAAGGAGCGTGAAATGTGTGTGTGTGAGAGAGAGAGAGAGAGAGAGAGAGAGAGAGAGAGAGAGAGAGAGCGAGAGAGAGAGAGAGATGATTAACAGATAAACAAGTACATGATCTATTACCGGTAGCCAAATTTTACTCTCACCATAATAAACGAGTGGAACCATCTCCCTTAACCCCTTCTGCACCGGAGAAGGTGTTTTTCTTCATTTTATTCTAGCTATATTTAGACGATTTTGTGCAGCTTAAGAAGGATGAGTGGCAGTAACAAGGGTAAAGTAAAGTTAGTTCGAAGCCTGTTTATCGCTGGATTAAATTGTGTATTAGTAGCCAGTATACAATATAATGTTCGGAACTGGTACTGAAAGGGTTAATGGCATCATTTATAAGCAGCTCAAATTATACAATTATGAAAAAAGGTAGGCATACAGCAGGTATACCTACAACAAATTGTGAATACCGGTACTGTTCATAATACTGCTGAAATATCTGGGGGTTTAGATTTTTTGTTTTAAAGCTTGATGGAAACCAAAACAAGACAAAAAAATATACAGTATATATATAAATAAATTAGCAAATAAATAGCCCATTCCCCCTTAACGGTCTCCATTGTAGGACACTATAGTGGATAATGGATAAAGAGTTATTTTTGTACATAATAACTTCCACTCTCATTTAATTGGGGGGGGGGGTCTATTTAGTGAATACTATAGTCTATTCACTGTTTAAGTAGGCGACAAATCATGACCTTTATCCTCTGTAACTCAAAAAGGTCTAGAACAAATTGGCTGTAAATTTCCACATCTATTCCTTGACTGACTCTTCCCAAATGGTAGAAATATTAGCTCGATTACTCTAGTAGTTTGTGAGGTACAGAGGTTAGAGGTCATGATTTCTCGCCTACTTACAGCGAACAGAGGATCGATGGTGTGTATGGTCAGTCTCTCTCTCTCTCTCTACCTACCTACCTTTCTACCTCTCTCTCTCTCTCTCTCTCTACCTCTCTCTCTCTCTCTCTCTCTCTCTCTCTCTCTCTCTCTCCCATCTCCTTCTCCCTTCTCTCTCCTATAGGCCAGTGTGTAAGTTTTAAAAGTTGTTTGTGTTTGCACAATAGAGGTGGGGAAGTAGGTATAGTGGCTTGTGGTGTACGGGGTTCGTCAGGCGTCACAGGGGATACAGGGCCGAGAAAAAGGTAGAGTCACATTTCCACGTGTATGTGTGTGAATTTGTATTTTGTTTGTGTGTGTTCATTGTTTTCTGTTGTGTTTTGTGTTGTCGCTATTCTTGCTCTGTCTTGTGAGTCGGTCACCCTCCCCCCCCCCCCCCCCGCCCCCCCCCCCCCCCCCCCCCCCCCCCCCCACCCACAAAAAAAAAAAAAAAAAAAAAAAAAAAATGGGGATTGGGTCTGAGTATATATAGGTAGATGTGCTCCTATACGGGACTTCCCACACACACATACATAAACATGTGCACACACAAAAAAAAAAAAAAAAAAAAAAAAAACACACACACACACAACAACGCTGTGTACCATACCAGCTGTCTCTCATTGCTTACCGGACCCTCTGCCACAGACATAATTACCTAACATACAAACCACCTATGTGTCACACCATCATATCTTCAACCTTTACAGACCACGACACCAATTAATCGACTACAATACCTACAGGACACTTGACGGATCTTCCAGCTCAGAGCGTCATTGGTCCAGCACCACAATAGAGTCTTACGTGGTTCCCAATATCACCTTCGTTACCTAGGGAAGTGTCTGGTCCCCTTCTCCCCCATGCTTAGCCTCGTTGGTTTTTATATTTTAAGACGTTCGGCCCATTAGTTTGGCGATTTTCAGACCTTTCGCCCGATTTATTTGGCCAATATTTATTAAGACTTTTCGTGTCATTTAGGTGTCGATTTAATTCTGGCGAGCGAAAACGAGCCTGTAGTTTTAGGATCAACCGACCCATCTCCCCTCAAACCACCGCCTCCTGCACTTGGGTCACTATCATTGACCCCTCCAACACGATGACGCCTAGTTACTTTTGGTTCTGGCTAACATTAGGCGATGTTATGCAATATAAGGAAGGCCAAGGTTACTCAGAAGATTTATTGAGATCGTATTTATCCCATTGAGCCCTAAAGGTAAAGGAAAAGGTAAAGGAAATCGTCTAATGGTAAACCCGAATATGAAGACAATTACATAATCCTGCTGCAAGGGTTAAGAGTGTGGTTTGGTATGCAGTAGTTAATTCAAATGATCAACTAATTATTATATAACAAACTATAATCTTAATTCAACCATATTACTACTTTCACTCCCATACAGAAAACCACACAGAGATAATGAACTTCTGGGCACCGCTGTACATCACTTACCACCTCACCCCCCCCCCCCCCCCCCCAAGGCTAAAGGGGCCGGGGGGTCTTTTAAAAACTTCCAGACTTAAGGGACTAGGGGCCCAGGTTCTCTTTCTTCTAGTCTCGTTTTTTCCCCAGTGTGTGAGAGAGAACTCCTTTTTTAAACACCGTGCCGGAAGTGGGCTTGGACATTATTATTTAACCCCTCGACCCCCCCCCCCCCCCTCCGCCCCTCCCTACTCCACCTCCCCCGATTCCTTTCAAGCTGGGAAACGCCTCGGGACACCCTCCCCCTCTTCAAGATAAATTTGTACATTTTTCGGTATACATTTTCGGCCGGATCCTCCTAGAATTACAGGCTCGCCAGGAAAAATTCGACACCTAAGTGACACGAAAGACCTTATTATTGACAAAAAAATGGGGCGAAAGGTCTTATAATAGTCAAACTAATGGAACGAACGTCTTATAATCTCAAAGCTAATGGGACTAAACATGAGGGAGAAAAGACAACTACCTCCCCCTTAACTCCTCGACCCCCTTCAAGCTAGAGACGCCTCCCCAGACTCCTTTCAAGCGAGGAAACGCCCACAGACACCCCTTCATGTTAAGGGGAAGGGGTTATTTTTGAACGATTTTTTCATACATAGATGTTTTAGATTCCTCCCTAGACCTCCATTAAAAAAAAAACCCACAAAAACGCAAGATCCCCCTTCCAGATATACTTGTAAATGTTCAGTAGAAATTGTGCAACATACTTTTAATAACTATATTAGGTGTCTCTTTGAGAGAGTAATTCACTCTCAAAAGGTTCAGCCAGGTCGATTTTTTTCTTTTTAGTATAATGTACATATGTTGTGTCTGTATTCCTTAATGACTAAACAAAAGTTTAAATTTGAAATTTGAATTAGGTGTGCTCAAACGTCTCCGTGGGTTCTTTACCCCCGCACAGCTTCTTGCTCTGTATCGGGGCACAGTGTGCCCCTGTATTGAGTATTGTTCCCATGTGTGAGGAGGCTCCACCCACACCGCACTTCTTGAAAGAGTAGAGTCCAAAGCATTTTGTCTCATCAACTCACTTCTTATTAGTTCCCTACAATCTCTTTCTACACGCCGCAATGTTGCATCTCGTTCACTCTACTATCGCTATTACAACAATCAGTATTCTTCAGAGCTCTCTCAGTGCATACCAGCTCCCTTGCAGTGAGTGCGAGGCGCTCGCCTTTCAACACAGTCCCACTATTATTCCGTCCAGCTCTCCAACCCAAGAATTGGCAAATTTTCTGTCTTTTTTCTACTCAACAAGTGAACTCTGCTACTCTGTCACTCACTCAATCTTTCCTTCATACTATGACTTAGACCGCTTCAACTTCGTCTGTCCAGGCATTTCGATCCCAACGTCCCTTGAATTTGGCCCTGTCACTCTTTCGGCTTTGAGGGAGACACTCGTTATAGGCACCTAGGTGTCGATTTCTTCCTGGCAAGCGATAGCGAGCCAGCATTGTATGGAGAAATCGAAAAATGTAAAAATTTAGCTTGCTGTCAAAACAAAAATATATTATATATGCTGGCTCGCTACTGCTCGCCAGGAAAATATTGACACCTGCATGGGGGTAAACGTCTTAAAACAGTAGGCTGAATGGGGCCGAATGGATACAAGCCAAAGAGAGAGGGAGAGAACAAAAAGAGAGCATACATTTTAGTAACGTATTTTATCATTATATGTATCGTTGTATATGTATTGTTGTATATTAGTGTCATCAATAATATAACACGGCTATGAACTAGGGTAAATTCTCACAGCTGCCAGTCTAAGTCTATGGGTAATGTGTTTGACTCTAGCTGCAATACATGGCAGTACGATATTATATGTACGGTCGCGCAAATAAGTCATGTCTCAGCTGTCATTATGTTTGGCTCGCTCTGTTCTGTAATAATGTCTGTCAGATGTTGAATAGGGTAGGTAAGTATAGGAATAGGTTTTTATATCCCCTGCAAAATGCTGATTAACCCTTTCTGTCAGATAACGGCAAGTTTAAAAAAAAAAAAAAAAAAAAAAGTTAGGTATACCTACAAGCGATTACGAGAGACTTGTCAGAAATGAGACGGTTCATATAAATTTATTTAGCCCTTTCAGAAGCAGAGGGTTTTTCTTAGTTGAGTAAAATCCTCTGGGTGAAGCATTACAAAAGAACAACTTCGTCATATATTAAAGGGACTGAAATAGCTTGGTTTTCTACAGTGCTTAAGGGGAGATGGGTCGATTTTTCTGGTGCCCCTTCTTCCTCATGTTTTGCCCCATCAGTTTTCAGATTTTAAGACGTTTGGCGTATTAGTTTGGCGATTGTAAGACCTTTCGTCCAATTTCTGTGTCAATATTAAGCCTTTTCGTGTCATTTAGGTGTCGATTTTTTCCTGGCGAGCAATAGCGAGCCTATAATTTAAGAGGAACTGGCCTTCGGCCGGAACATTTTCTATCAAAAAACTACAAATTAATCTTGAAAGAGGGTCTTGGGCGGGTGTTTATAAGCTTGATGGTGGTCTAGGGAGGAAACTAAACAAATCGTAAAAAAATACATAAATGAGCAAATAAATACGCTCATCCCCCCTTAATAGGTTCGCATTCCTGGACAAAATCTAGAGAAGTACACGGGAGAGCGCACATCTCCCCCTACGCTGGCGGAGGTATGTGCTCTACTGATCACCTTCTAAATTAAATTGAGTAACTTCTTCTTTGGCGCATATTCTATCTGCCTACCAACTTTCGTGAACATCGGTTCATAACTTTGTGAGATACCTAGTTTACAGACAAACGGAGGCAAAAACATAGCCTCCGTCCAACTTCGTTAGTGGAGGTATATATCTCCAAAAAACTCTTACTGGAATGGCCTTTGAAATTCCAGTGGCCTAGCTTCTCCAGGTGTGTTGGCTTGCTCATTACCGCGGTGTTGCGTCGGCCGGAACGCAAACACAGTGTACCTTTAGATGTATTCTTTACGTTGATTATTCCAAGTGGGATTTTACGTCACAGTTGAAAAGAACTGCCTGTATTGAGTGCCTCCCACAGAGTTGAAAGAGTGACAGGGCCAAAATCAAGGGACGTTCGAGCCAAATTGCCTGGACACACGGAGTTTGAAGCAATTTAAGTCATAGGAAGAGGGAAAGACTGATTCTGGGAGAGAGTTCCAGTGCTCAGCTGTTGAGTAGAAGAAAGACTGAGAGTAACGTTTCACTCTTGGGTTGGAGAGTTGCATAGAGTAGGGGTGGGATTGTGTTGCAAGACGGGTACTACCACAGATCCTTCTTAAGCTACACAAAATCGTCTAAATACAGCCTAGAATAAAATAAGAATACGTCACAGAGGTACAGAAGGGGTTAATATTGTCTTGGAATAGGAGCTATCAACCATGGACCCATACAGCGGAATGCTCTCCAATGACAACTTGGAATGTTAGAGAAATAAATGATGGTATGGAAGAGAGAGAGAGAGAGAGAGAGAGAGAGAGAGAGAGAGAGAGAGAGAGAGAGAGAGAGAGAGAGAGAGAGAGAGAGAGAGAGAGAGAGAGAGAGAGAGAAAGAGAGAGAGAGAGAGAGTGTGTTCTGATCGTGATAAGGGAGCCCACCTCGCTTTTTTATCTCTTTCTCTCCCTCTCTCTTTGACTTGTATCCATTCGGCCCCATTAGGCCTACTGTTTTAAGACGTTTACCCCCATCCAGTTGTCAATATTTTCCTGGCGAGCGGTAGCGAGCCAGCATATATATATATTTTTGTTTTGACAGCAAGCTAAATTTGTACATTTTTCGATAGAAAAATTTCTCCGGCGAAGCCGGAATTCTCCATACAATGCTGGCTCGCTATCGCTCGCCAGGAAGAAATCGACACCTAGATGTGAATAAACGTCTTAAAACAGTTGGTTGAATGGGGCCGAATGGATACAAACCAGGGAAAAAGAGAAAAGGAGAGAAAGATTTAAAAAAAAAAAAAAAAACGGTGACCCCCCCTTAAAGAATGCAAAGCCGGATGTAGGCATACTGAGGAAACAAAAAGGACAAGGTAGCCTATATAATTATACTTATATCGGATCAGACACAGGTAAGTGAGAGAGAGAGTGCATGAAGGTGTGTGTGTGTGTTCAAGGGGAGATTTCCACTTGGAGGATTATACTTATATCGGATCAGACACAGGTAAGTGAGAGAGAGAGTGCATGAAGGGGTGTGTGTGTGTGTGTGTGTGTGTGTGTGTGTGTGTGTGTGTGTGTGTGTGTGTGTGTGTGTGTGTGTGTGTGTGTGTGTGTGTGTGTTTTCAAGGGGAGATTTCCACCTGGAGGATTATACTTATATCGGATCAGACACAAGTAAGTGAGAGAGAGAGTGCATGAAGGTGTGTGTGTGTGTGTTCAAGGGGAGATTTCCACCTGGAGGATTTTTGTTCTGAACCTCTTTCTCCCTCATGTTTAGCCCCATTGCTTGTGAGATTTAAAGACGCTTGCCTTATTAGTTTGGCGATTTTAAGAACCCTCGCCCCATTTCTGTCAATTTTAAGACCATTTGCGCTATTTAGGTGTCGATTTTTTCCTGGCGAGCGATAGCGAGCCTGTAATTTAAGGGGAACCGGCCTTCGGCCGGGACATTTTTCTACCGAAAAATTTACAAATTTATCTTAAGGGGGAGTAATTTTAAGATTGATGGAAGTCTAGGGAATCAACTATTCAGTTATTCATTATATTTCTAGCTTCCTCCCTAGACCTCCATCAAACTTATAAAGACATCCATTAGATCCCCCTTCTATGTTAATTTGTAAGTTTTTCGGTAGAAATTTTTTTTCAGCCGAAGGCCGGTTCTTCCATAATTACAGGCTCACTATCCTTCGCCAGGAAACAAATCGACGCCTAAATACACGAAAGGTCTTAATATTGACAAATATATGGGGCGAAAGGTCTTAAAATCGACAAACTAATGGGTAAAACGTCTTATAGTCTCAAAACTATTGGTAATAAACATGAGGGAGAAAGGGGACCAGAAAAACAACCTATCTCCCCTTAATTAGAAGTATTAAGCGAAAAGAGCGTGTTAAGGAGCCCATCCGTGTCTGTGGGATCAAGGGGCTGTGAGGGTAAACATTAAGGCTGTTGTATTTGGTCTATTTGCATATACTGTATATTTGGTCTATTTGCATATACTGTATATTTGGTCTATTTGCATATATTGTATATTTGGTCTATTTGCATATACTGTATATTTGGTCTATTTGCATATACTGTATATTCATTCATTTTTAGTTTCCTCGCTAGACCTCCATCAAGCTTGACAACACATCCCCTTCAAGATAAATGAATACATTTTTTGGGTAGAAAAATTTCCCGGACAAAGTCCGGTTCAAACTCAGTGTCCAGGCATTTTAGCTCAAATGTCCCTTGATTTTGGCCCTGTCACTCTTTCAACTCTGGGGGAGGCACTCAATACAGGCAGTTCTGCTTTTTGTCTCCCTCACTCACATATAAAACAAAATATGGTTAAGTGGGATAGTTCGAAGCCTGACAATTGCTGAAGGCCCTTTTTAAAGTGAGCGTCTAATAGTAGCCATAATATAGTTAAAAGGACGGCACCGGTAATGAAAGGGTTAACGATTGTTTTGTTTCTCTGTTGTCACAGGGCAAGTTCACAGACCCAACCACCCAACCTGCGTTATAGGTAGCGCCAGCGAACTTGACACTAACCTTGGCCCCTTAACTTCTTATAACTCGATATGAATGAAAGCAATCGGGCTGACGTTTCTATCATTTGGGAAGAGTCCACCAGGAAGTAGGTGTGGATATTTACAGCCAGTTTGCTCTAGGCCCCTTGGAGTTACAGAGAGGTCAGGGATCAAGATTATTGTCAAGTTTGTTGGCGCTACGGTACCTGTATAGTTACCGGTACCGTACCTTCAACGACACACGAAAGGACATCTATCTATCTATCTATCTACCTATCTACGGTACTCTGGCACATACCCCATTTTTTCTTCTTCTATATATTATTATCATGGGGGGGGGGGGCCGACTCGAGACAGAGCCCGAACAGGGACAACACAAAAAAACAAAAAACAAAAGCACACACATCTAGGTCGCCCAGGAGAAATACCGGTACCCACAGATTTTGAAGATGTGCTGGAGTGAATTATAGAATGAGAGAGAGCGAAGGATGGTGTGTATTTAATTAGAAGTACCGGTATTAAGGGAAAAGAGCGTGTTAAGTTCCACGACGACAGGACACATCTGTATAAACCTCCCCCCCCCCCCCCCCCCAAGGGTAGTACATAACAGGCATATACCGGTACACACACACACACAGAGAGTAATCCAGCTAGCTCTCACAAACAACACCTCCTCCTCTTAATTGTACTATACTAAATAAGCACACCACACCAACGTTACCGACCTTAAAGGGAGACTGGCCGTTTGTTTGGTCTATTAATTAATTTATTCATATATTTTTTTTTTTAGTTTCCTCCCTAGACCTCCATCAAGCTTAGAAAAATACTCCCTAGACCCCCCTTCAAGATAAATTTGTACATTTTTCGGTAAAAAAAAATCCCGGCCGAAGGCCCCTCTTAAAATTGCAGGCTCGCTATCGCTCGCCAGGAAATAATCGACACCTAAATGGCACGAAAGTTCTTAAAATTGACAACGAAATGGGGTGAAAGGTCTTAAAATCGCCAAACTAATGAGCCGAAGGTCTTATCTCAAAACTAGTGGGGCTGAACATTAGGGAGAAGGGGGTCCAGAAAACGGTCTGCCTCCCCTTAATTTGACCCTGTCCCTCCACTTTCGGGGAGACACTTACTACAAGCAGGTCTGCCTCTTGTCTCCCTCATACACACAAACATAAAAGAAACAAATTATAACCCATTTCGAGTCACCAATGTTAAGAATGCAGGTAAAAGGCATATAAAGTGTTTGCGTTCCGACCGACGTAACACCGCCCAACAAAAGCTGTAATGAGCAAACCCACAAACAACGAACTCCGTGGTGCAGTGGTGGTGAGTGAGGAACTGAGAACGACTGGGAACTTCAAAGCCTTCACCACCACCAGTAAACGGGATTTTTTTTTTTTTTTTTTTGTATGCAGTGGAGAGTTGCTTTCATGTGGCCGACTTTCTTTCTGCTCTCTCTCTCTCTCTCTCTCTCTCTCTCTCTCTCTCTCTCTCTCTCTCTGTTTCTCTATTTCTCTCTCTCTCTCGCTTTAACTCTAACTCTCTCTCTTGGTCTCTATCTATTGTTATCTGTCGTTTAGCATCTCTTGTCTGCACTCCCTTATTCACTGTCCCCAATGTTCCTTCTTACACACACACAAAAACACTCACTCACTCTCTCTCTCTCTCTCTCATTACTTGCAGACAATCCCCCATCAAGTGTAATCCCCTAATCCCACCACCACCACCACCACCTTAGTTAAACCACTTATATAGTTTTTTCTCTCGCTACCGGAGCTGGGGGATTACTTGCACCTTAAGAGGGGTCACAGGCTTTTATTTAGCTTTCTCTCTTTTCCTGGCTTGTATCCATTCGGCCCAATTCAGCCAACTGTTTTAAGACGTTTATTCCCATCCACGTGTCGATTTCTTCCTGGCGAGTGATAGCGAGCCAGCATTGTATGGAGAAATCCGGCTTTGCCGGAGACATTCTACTATCGAAAAATGTACAAATTTAGCTAGCTATCAAAACAAAAAATATATATATGCTGGCTCGCTACCGCTCGCCAGGAAAATATTGACACCTGGAAGGGGGTAAACGTCTTAAAACAGTAGGCTGAATGGGGCCGAATGGATACAAGCCAAAGAGAGAAGGAGAGAAAGATAAAAAAAAAAGCGAGGTGGGCTCCCTTAATAATTGGTTGGTGTGTAGGTGATAATTATGTATATTTGTATTACAGTATAATATTATGAAACAGTTATATGAGGTGATAACTATGAAACGGATAATAGAAGTGTAAACTGTGTCTAATTTACCTTCGAAATGTAAACAGTGACCTATGAATTTAATTAGTACATACATTGACAATAACAAAATTGGTTTGAAAAGGGCATGAAAAGAGTAAGAAGAGTCCATAGTTGTTGTTGTTGTTGTTGTTCCCCAAGCTGCCTGGCCGAACAGCCCCAAGGCTCCGAGCACGGCCAAGGCCATATCCGAGCGCCCCCACAGAACCCTCCCTGCCGACCACAATAAAGCCTGGGTGACCGAAGCCACTCCATGGCGGGGAGCTGAGGAGGGTGCGGAAACGCCCGGGAAACCAAAGCCCCACCCAGGGCCCTGTGCCCCTCAGCAATTATGAAGAGAAAGTTGAGGGGCAAGGGAAAAATGTGACGCTTTGGCTTCCAATCTTGGTAGATTGGGAGGTCAATCCACGGAAGAGACGCCGTCACTCGAGATCTAGAAAATATATAAGTAAAAGGAACAGTCAGAGTAAGCTAGAGTCCATAGTAATTGGTCCTTATAATGGCATAGTGTTGATAATAAATAACCCATCTAATAATATATGGATAGACAGGCAAATCTCTATCAATATAGGCAGTGATTTTATATACCATTCATGAACCCTTGATTTTCCAGGTATATAAAGGCAGGGGGTGAGAGAGGGGGGAGGGGGAGTTATCGCTTACGGTAAATTGCGTCTCCGTTTGACTACAATGACTATTACCGGTACCACCGGTGTGTCATGGTAGCATTATATTGGGATAGATGTTGTGCTGTATATGTAAAATGAAATGCTATGTGAATGCAAGAGACAAAAGGTAAAGCTGCCTGTAACAAGTGTCTCCCTCAAAGTTGATTTATCAGAAAACGCACGGATATGACATACCGGTACACAACACCCTCGGTTCCAATTCATTAATGTAACATTTCAAAATGTGCAAGGGCAGCCATTAACTAGTGAGCGAGATGATGACTGCGTGCGAAATTCGAGGTAACAAGTCGATATGAGAAAATAGCTATTCCGGTTCGGGATGCCGAGTACCACTGAACCAGGAGAGACCGCTATAAGCAGTTAATCTAGGAAGTCAAGACTAGATCGAGCTAGATGAAAAACTCCAAGGAACAAAACCTCCAGACTTCAACGTGTTGAGCGACCGAATATACAAGCTATAGAAAGCCTTATATAGTCTGCAGGGAGAGTTGGAAGACTAAAACAAAAGTAAATACATTTATAAATATATATAGCAACAATTAAATAAATAAACAAAATTATATACCGATACATAACATATAAATAAAAACAAACTTATGTTATGAAGTAGAATGCTTTTACAGTGTTAGTATTTAGGAATATAGCTTTTGAACTTTGTTCAATATGGGATAGGCGGCACCCTTTGTTCAATATGGGATAGGCGGCACCCTTTGTTCAATATGGGATAGGCGGCACCCTTTCACTGTAATATGCTTAGTTTTCACCTAAATTTAAATTGCCATGCCCTAATCTTGATTACTCAGCTAGTACGATGATTTGACAACGAAATGGTTGTTTAGGATTTATATATTTTCTATATATTATGACAAAATCAGCTGCTATAGGACTAAAGTTTCTTCCAGGTTAAAAAATATAGAATACATAAAAGGAATACTGCTAAAAGTCTCTTCTATATGCTATTGGTTGTTCAATATTCCCATCTAATGTTTCCCCTCTGCTTCACTACCTTATTCTCATCCGTCTTAACTGCTTCGTCCCCTTTGCTTTGTTATCTCTCTGTCTGTCTCCCTTTCTCTCTCTCTCTCTCTCTATATATATATATATATATATATATATAAATACTGTATATATATATATATATATATATCGCTCTCACACCCACACACACTCCCTCTCCCCCCCCCCCTTTTTTTTCTCTCTCTCTCTCTCTCTCTCTCTCTCTCTCTCTCTCTCTCTCTCTCTCTCTCTCTCTCTCTCCAACAACATCATCATCATCAACCTCCCTTCCATCTCTCGCGGTAAGTAATGATATATTAATGATGTTCTCGGGTGAATAATACAAGACTCTTAAGGGGGGTCACCGGCTTTTTTTTAATTTTTCTCTCCTTTTCTCTCTTTCCCTGGCTTGTATCCATTCGGCCCCATTCAGCCAACTGTTTTAAGACGTTTATCCCCATCCAGGTGTCGATTTTTACCCTGGCGAACAATAGCGAGCCAGCATTGTATGTAAAATCTGGCTTCGCCGGAGAAATGTTCTATCGAAAAATGTACAAATTAAGCTTGCTGTAAAACAAAACAATATATATCCTGGCTCGCTACCACTCGCCAGGAAAATATTGACACCTGGATGGGGGTAAACGTCTTAAGACAGTAGGCTGAATGGGGCCGAATGGATACAAGCCGAAGAGAGAGAGAAATGGAGAGACACAAAAAAAAAAAAACGGTGACCCCCTTTAAAGTTTATATAATGCCTCACCCACTACCTCTCCCTCGCTACACAAGTACAGTCAGTGTCATGAATAATTAAACACCTCCTAATGATACAAAAACAAGACGGTGAGCATTAACTAGTGAAACACAGTACGTTAAAAAAAAACAAGGGAATAGAATGGTCTGCCATTGTTTATTGTTATTAACATTATTATTATTATTATTTGTTTTTATTATTATTTGTATTATTATTATTATTATTATTGTTTTTTATTATTTGTATTATTATTATTATTATTAAAGTTTCAACCCTGTTCTTGTGGTCGTTCTATAGACTGCACATCCAATATCTCCCCTCTCCACTTCCGTATTCTCATCCGTCTTAACTGCTTCCTCTCTCTCTCTCTCTCTCTCTCTCTCTCTCTCTCTCCCATCATCACAAAACCACCAACCCTTCCCGTAATTTTCGAAAGTTAATCTCGCATACACACACAGTCTCTCCCCTCCTTCTGTCTAACTCCCTATCTATCTACCTGTCTAACAATAATCTCTCTCTCTCCACGAATTCCAATCTTCCCTGCCCATGCCACAAATACCAAACAAAATATAGCCCTCCTGCACAACATGCCATGGCCAAATATAGTACAAATATAATAATAATATATGGTTTAGGTGCTTATGTTCTGGGTGTGGTGTCCCGAGTTCGAATCCCGGGAGAACCCTATACTTTCATTAGTTTATTCAAGTACATTGGGGTTTGTAATTGATGATTAATGTTTAGAACGGGGTGTTACTTATATAATATACTAATAATATAATAATAATATAATATAATAATATAATAATAATATAATATAATAATAATATAATATAATAATAATATAATAATAATATAATATAATATAATAATAATATAATATAATAATAATATAATATAATAATATAATATAATAATAATATAATATAATATAATAATAATAATATATAATAATATATATATAATATAATATAATATAATATAATAATAAATATATAATAATATAATAATAATATAATAATATAATATAATAATATAATATAATAATATAATATAATAATAATAATATAATAATATAATAATAATATAATATAATAATATAATAATATAATATAAATAATATAATATAATAATATAAATAATATAATATAATAATAATAATATAATAATAATATAATAATATATAATATAATATAATATAATATAAATAACATAATAATATAATAATAATAATATAATAATATAATAATATTATAATAATATAATAATAATATATATAATAATAATATAATATAATATAATATAATATAATAATATAATATAATATATAATAAAATAATAATATAATATAATATAATATAATATAATAATAATATAATATAATATAATATAATATAATAATAATAATATAATATAATATAATATAATGATATATAATATAATAATAATATAATAATAATATAATATAATATAATATAATATAATAATAATATAATATAATATAATATAATATAATAATAATATAATAATAATCTATCTATCTATCTATTGCCTGACGCCGTGATCCCCGAAGGGGTGGCCACGAACGAACCGCCCCCATGCACCTCTGTCCCCAGTCAGTCGACGCCCCTCCTCCCAACCAGCACCGCCTTCGTTCATGTACTTCCTCACTCCATCCTTCCACCTCATATTCGGTCTACCTCTCCCCCTCTGTCCCTCCACCTCGCTCTCGTACAACCTCTTAGTCATTCTCTCGCTTTCCATACGTTCCATATGGCCGAACCATCTCAAGTTGTTCCTTTTCACACTTTCCAGCACATCTACCTCCACACCACACCTCCTTCTTACTTCCTCATTAGTCTGTCTATCCCTCCATGTAACTCCGCACGCACTCCTTAAGTAATTCATTTCCACTGCTCTCACTCTTGGTCTGAGTCTCTCAACCAACGTCCATGCTTCGCTTCCGTAAGTCAGTGTCGGGATTACCACACTGTCATGCAAGGACTTCTTCACTTCCATACTGACCACCCTATTTCTTGTTACTGCTTTTAGCGTTCCTACAACCCTCTTCCCCTGTTGTACCCTCTCCCGCACCTCTTCATCCATAGTACCATCTTTACTCAACACACTGCCCAGATACTTAAAAGAGTTGACGATCTCCATAGCCTGACCGTTCAGCTTCACCTCACACTCTGTGACTTCACCCCTTTCGAAGACCATAACCTTGCTCTTCCCCGTATTTACCTTCAAATTCCGTTTTTCGCACACTGTTCCAAACTCATTTACCAGACCCTGCAACTCCCATTCATTATCACTCATCAGAACTGTATCATCCGCAAACAGCAGTATAGGTAGCTTCCACTCAATTCCCTCCCTTTTCAGCGATACACCAACATCCACTGCTCTTGATAGTATTTCTTTCATAACTCCATCCATATATACAGTAAACAACCACGGGGACATCACACACCCCTGTTTCAAACCAACATTCAGGTCAAAGAACTCACTCTGCTCACTCTCCACACGTACTGCCGCTTTTGCACCCTCATACATGCTCTTCACTGCTTTCAGCAACTTGCCCTCTACTCCGTATATTCTAAGTACTTTCCACAAACCTTCTCTATCCACTCTGTCATAGGCCTTCTCCAAGTCCATAAAGGCAACATACACCTTTTGTTTCTTCTCCAGATACTTCTCCACAACACAATTCAGGGTAAAAATCTGATCTACACATCCTCTTCCCTTCCTAAAACCTCCCTGCTCGTCGCCTATCCATTTCTCCGTTCTCACTCTCACTCTCTCAATCACTACCCTACTGTATACCTTCCCTACTACGCTTAGAAGACATATTCCTCGGTGGTTACCACACACTCCTCTTTCCCCTTTGCCCTTATATAGGGGGACTATTATGCCAGTCTTCCAGTCATCGGGTGCACTCCCCTTCTCCCATGCTAGTTTGCACATTTTCCATACCCATTCTATCACTATCTCACCACCATACCTCAACATTTCCCCACACACTCCATCTGTTCCTGGTGCTTTCCCCAACTTCACTCTTTTCATGGCTTCCCACACTTCTGACCTCCTGATCCCCACCTCCTCCTCCTCCACTACTTCTCTTCTTCTCCCTCCCATACCATATCCAGCTATGTTTGCTGGCTCTTCATTCCTTTCATTTAGCAACTCACTGAAGTACTCCCTCCATCTTTCGACTCTCTCTTGCTTCTCGGCTAGCATTCTCCCATTCTTATCTTTCACACACCCTTATTGTTTCCCTTGCTACCTTCCCTAACTTTCTTGACTTCTTTCCAGAACAGTTTCTTACTCTCCCTCCATTTTACACTCAGATTCCTTCCAAATTCCTCATCTACTCTTCTCTTACTTTCCTTCACTACTCTCTTCACCACCCTCTTACTCTCCACGTACCTCGCTCGTTTCTGTCTCTCGGAATCTTCATTCCCTCTACTACCCAACCACTCTCTATATGCTTTCTTCTTTTCTTCCACAGCTATTCTTACCTCTTCTGTCCACCATGCTGTACCTTTCACTCCCCTCCCTCTTCTCCTCACTCCACACACCTCCTCACATGCTGCACAGATCTCATCCTTAAACACCTTGCTCATCTCCTCCACTTCCTCCATAACTTCCAGGTCGAACCCACCTAGTCGTCTTTCCACTGCTCTCCTGTACTCCTCCCTGACTTCCTCCTCCTGCAACCTCTCCACCCTCCTCACCATTCCACCCTCCTCTCTCGCCTCCCTCCCGCTCTCCTCACCCACTTCTTTTGTATCCTAACCTTAGCTACCACTACATAATGATCAGACAGACCCCCTCCAATACCCCTATACACCCTAGCATCCATCACAGATTTCTTCATTCGTTCATCCACACATACATAATCAATCAATGACTTTCGTTCCACCACTGTCTTATCCTTCATCGTCAACATCCGTTTCCACGTGTACCTGTGGATCATTCTGTGTCGGAAGAAGGTGTTGGCTATCCACAGCCTCCTCCCCACACATACGTCCACAAGTGCACTACCATTCCCATTCACCTCTGATGGTACCCCCCACCCTCCCACCACTCCCTCAACTTTCCTATCACCCACCTTGCCATTCATATCCCCAATCAGAAATATTCTTTCGTTCTTGTCAAACTTCTCCAGGCACGCCTCCACATTCATCCAGAACTCCTCTTTCTTCCTTTCAAGTATATCCTCTGTCGGGGCATACACGCATACAATCACCCACGTTTGTATTCCTACTTTCATTCTCACCCACACAATCCTTGAACCCACAGACCCATACTCTCTTACACATTCCTTCCATTTGCTACTTACAAACAAACATGCACCTTCTTCTCTCGCTGTTCCTTCACTCACTCCAGCACACACACCCATTCCACACTCCCACTCTCTCACATCTGAACCTTTCCATTTGGTCTCTGTCATTCCACATACATCCAGCCTGGCATTCACTAACACTTCCAGAACCTCTCTCTCTTTTGTGCCATCATTCATGCCACTAACATTCCACGTAGCCATTCTCAGAATGTCCGAAGGCATGTCCTTAGTCGGTCGTGGTTCGTCAACGTTGGTTCCGTCCGCATCCGAGGCTGTTCGTTCGTTTTTCTTTGCCTAGATATTTTTTACGGGTGGGGGTCGCAAGCCCACCGACCCAACCTCTTTAGTCGCCTCTTACGACACGCAGAAGGCATAATAATAATATAATAATAATATAATATAATATAATATAATAATAATATAATATAATATAATATAATATAATAATATAATATAATATAATATAATAATAATATAATAATAATATAATATAATATAATATAATATAGTACCAATGTACAGTTTCCAAGCCAAGAACTAGGGACAAATTATGTGGAGAACTGGTTTGCTATCGCTCGCCAGGAAAGTATCAACACCTATAGGGCACGAAATGTCCTTAAATTGACAAAGAAATGGGGCGAAAGCTTATAAAATAGCCACACTAATGCGGCGAACGTCTTAAAAACTCAACCTTATGGGGCTAAACATGAAGGAAAAAGGAGTCCCAGAAGAAACACTCCCTTAATTAAAAATTATTCAATACATAATTTTCATGAATACAAAATAGCGTATTAGGAACTAACATTTTTTAATTAAACTGGTATTGTATATATTTTCTCTCTCCGATATTTACTATAAAATAAAATAAACATTCATCAATAGCAAAAGAGTTCCGTTCACGAATGATTAGACCGATTACATAATTATACAATACGATGATGCATTTTTATTTTATTCTGGCCTCAAATATGCGCTTTCCATCAAATACTTGGGGGGGAAAAAAAAAAAAAAAAAAAAATGGGGATTGGGCCTGAGTATATACCTGTAGAATCTAGATAGATAGATAGAATTCACTTCAAAAGATCTCTCCTAATTTGCTTACCCCTTTCAGCATTTGGGGATGTATTTTAACTATATTCTAACTAACATTATACGATTTTATTCAATTATAGAAGGCCCTCGGGGAATCAAAGGGGTAAAGTCTATCATAATTAACACTCGGGTTCCCACATTTCCTACCTAGTCTCGAAAAAATGTGTACTAATAGCCAGAACCAAGGGAGGAAAGGCGTTCTCGTTTCGGGAAAGGGTTAAAATCGACCAATGATGCCCAAAATGAATTAAAAAGGTGCTCGGACATGCATAAACCCGAACGTAATTAGGCCCCCAATGAACCGAAATGAACTGAACCGAACTTAAGGGGGGTCACCGTTTTTTTTCTTCTCTTGCTCTCTTTTTCTCTCTTTCCCTGGCTTGTATCCATTCGGCTCCATTCAGCCAACTGTTTTAAGACGTTTATCCCCATCCAGGTGTCGATTTCTTCATGGCGAGCGAAAGCGAGCCAGCATTGTATGGGAAATTCCGGCTTCGCCGGTGACATTTTTCTATCGATTTTTTTTACAAATTTAGCTTGCTATCAAAACAAAAAAATATATAGGCTATGCTTGCTCGCTACCGCTCGCCAGGAAAATATTGACACCTGGACGGGGGTAAAAGTCTTAAATCAGTAGAATGGGGCCGAATGGATACAAGCCAAAGAGAGAGGGAGAGAAAGAGAAAAAAGCGAGGTGGGCTCCCTTAAATGAACTGAACTGGACTGAATTCCCGCTCCGAATGATGCATATATGTGTGTTGAGCTATTTCATGCAGAGAAATGCAGGCGAGTGGAAGAAACCCTAGCTGGTCTTATTATGCTCTCGGGCTCGCGCGCGCTCTCTCTCTCTCTCTTGCGCTCTCTCTGCCTCAAATATTTGTTCTGTCTATCAATGTTATCACTCATAAATATGGGGCTCTAATATATTCTTCATTTTTGTTCTCTCACAATCTCACTCTCACACACACTATCTCCCCCCGTCTCGATCTCGATCTTATATCGCTCTCTCTATCTCTCTCTCTCTCTCTCTCTCTCTCTCTCTCTCCTCTCCTTCTCTCACTCATAAATATCGGTCTCTTTTATTATTATTTTTGTTCTCTCTCTCTCTCTCGCTCACACAATTGTTCGTTCTCTCCGTATCCCTCCCCATCTCTCTCTCTCTCTCTCTTTCACACATACAATTGTTCTTTCTCTCCGTATCCCTCCCCATCTCTCTCTCTCTCTCCATGGTTACGCCCCTGAACGGAGTGAATGATTGCTAGGGTTTCTTCGCTCGCCTCCTGCCTGCCTCACTGCATGAAATGGCTCAACACACACAAGAGTGAGAGAGAGAGAGAGAGAGTGTGTGTGTGTGAGAGAGAGAAAATAAACAAGACTGATATTCATGAGTGAGAGGAGAGAGGGTGAGAAAGAGGGTATGAGTGAGTGAGTGAGTGAGTGAGTGAGTGAGTGTGTGTGTGTGTGTGTGTGTGTGTGTGTGTGTGTGTGTGTGTGAAAGTAAGAGAGATATAGTAGGGAGGGGGTGAGAAATAGATAAGTGTGTGTGTGTGTGTGTGTGTGTGTGTGTGTGTGTGTGTGTGTTTAAAGGTGGATTGGTCATACATAGATTACACTGACCATTAAGACACATACAGTACTTTTACTAAAAAAATAGAAAGACCCTTATAAACGAAGTAGAAAGGAAGGATGGAAATGAATAGGGAGTGGGCGTGTGTGTGTGAGAGAGAGGATGGAAATGAATAGGGAGTGGGCGTGTGTGTGTGTGTGTGTGTGTGTGTGTGTGTGTGTGTGTGTGTGTGTGTGTGTGTGTGTGTGTGTGTGTGTGTGTGAGAGAGAGAGAGAGAGAGAGAGAGAGATTTTCTACCGAAAAATGTACAAATTAATCTAGAAGGGGGCTCTAATGGATATTTTTTTTTTTTTTTTATTTGATGGAGGTCTAGGGAGGAAACTAGAAAACTAGTGGATACATGCAAAAATCGTCCATAAAGTGAACCATCCCTCCTTAAGTTTCCACCGAGGAATTGCTTGCAGGGTGTGTGTGTGTGTGTGTGTGTGTGTGTGTGTGTGTGTGTGTGTGTGTGTGTGTGTGTGTGTGTGTGTGTGTGTGTGTGTGTGCGTGCGTGCGTGGGGTTGTGTGTGTATCACTTTGTGTGCATAGGTAAGATTTTGTGTTTATTTTCTTGCATTCAAACGTAAATAGAAAGATATATATGTAATAGGATGATGTACAGTAATGGTAATAAATATTTGAACACCTAATGATACAAACAAGATGGTGAACGCTAAATAGTGGACCCTAGTAATGTAATATTTGTGGTTTAAGCAGTTTGTCAGAAAAGTTCTCCTGTGTATCAAAATTATGCCTCCAAAAATTGTCCAGATATCCCTGACCACGACTGTACAAACATATTATAAAACTCCTACCTGTCCTTTTGCAAAGACTGTACAATCATAGTATAAATCTCAGCCTGTCATTTTGCACCAACTGTACAAACATATTATAAATCTACGGCCTGTCATTTCGTTTGCAGGTATATTTTCCTACATAAACTATATCTTGTTTAAGTTTACTTTAAAGCTGATAACTTTGAAAACGTTATTATAATCTGACAAACAGTTTAATGGAGATTTTTTCTGCAATACACCATTCCCTTGCCTTGCAGGGAGATACAATACCTCTAGCAGTTTAAAAATAACAAACACAGATTATATATATATATATATATATATATATATATAAAACTACCCACTATCACCTCCCCATCAGCTCCACTCATGACCCCCCCCCCCCCCCTTAGCATTTACTCTAGGCACGTATCCCATTTTCTAGGCTCCGCTTTTACTTTTTTTCTTCATTATCTCCACTATGTCCTTTAATTGACTTGTTATTTGTTCTAATTACCTCCACTAAGTTCTTTCATTTAATCTTTATTTGTTCATTAATCTCATGGTTGCCCTTTCATTTCCTCTCTTGCTTTCTATATTATTTCATTTACTTTATTTGTTTTTCATCATCCTAACGTTTTCCTTGCTTCTCGTCATTTATTTGTTTTCCGTGGTGCTATATCTGTATCCTACTACCCTCATGTCCTGTATTCTTTTTCATTTCATCTTTCCTGTCCTCTTTATCTCACATTATCTTGTCTCAAATACTTTCGTTCAACTTTAATCAGCAATAATGGATTCCCGTAAAGGGGGGGGGGGGGTCACAAGCTTTGTTCTCCCATTTTCTCTCTTTCTCTGGCTTGTATCCATTCGGCCTCATTCAGCCTACTGTTTTAAGACGTTTATCCCCATCCAGGTGTCGAGCCAGCATTGTATGGAGAAATCCGGCTTCGCCGTAGCCATTTTTCTATCGAAAATGTACAAATTTAGCCTGCTGTCAAAAAACGTTTTAAAATATAGGCTGGCTCGCTACCGCTCACCAGGAAAATATCGACACCTGGATTAGGATAAACGTCTTAAACGGCTGAATGGGGCCAAATGAATACAACCCAGAGAGAGAGAGGGAGAAATAGAGCAAAAATACGAGGTGGGCCCCCTTACGGTACATACGAGGTGGGCCCCCTTACGGTACATACGAGGTGGGCCCCCTTACGGTACATACGAGGTGGGCCCCCTTACGGTACATTATTTCACACCGTTCATTCGTATCTTTCATTTCCATCATTTCCATTTTCCATTTGTATCTTCCACTGCTTACGCTAGTTTATCTTCCAAAGACATTATCTAGCAATCAATATACAGTATACACTACATGTGCATTTTCTTGCTTCAATTAGAATTATCATCCATAGGCAGGTTATAAATACACAAACACAACCACATCAGAAATGCTATTCAACAACATTCACTTCAACATCAACAGTCACCTTAGCAACAGTCACATCAGCAACAGTCGGACACTACATCAACAGTCACCAATTCGTTAACAGTTACTGGTCCAACAACGGCCACAGTCTGTCAATATGTATCCTCCAATTAACAGTTGCTCCATCAGTCACTTCAATAACAGTCACTTCAATAACAGCCACTCCAACAACAGTTCCTCCATCAACACTCCACCAACATCCTCAACAGTCACATCACCAACAGTCCCTTGATCCCGTCCAACAACGGTATCTGCCTGTCAATATGTACCCTCCAATTAACAGTCGCTCCGTCAAATGTTGTTTCATAGTTAACCCTATTTGGTCTGAGGAGGGGGGTCATTTTGAGCCTCCCCTATTTCGCTTCATTAGTTTGGATAAAGTCGGTGTCACATGAGCGCTTTTTCCGGCAATATTCGATGAGCAATTTTGTTCTCATAATATTTTGAGGCTCTCCCACATTGGATTCGGAATTTATACTGAAGATAGATTATGCTAGGTGCAATATTCTCTGGACCCTGGGGCGAACCAAGGCTAACTAAAGGTTTGACGCTATCGCGGACTAGTTTACCCTATTATCCCCCGTTTTCTGTTAACCATTTTTTTTCCACACTACTTTTTTAGGAATGTGGCACGTTTGTGGGTGGGCGTTTTTTTCTGGACCCCTTCTATTTCATGTTTAGCCCAAGTAGTTGTGAGATTTTAAGACGTTCACCCCATTAGTTTGGCAATTGTAAGGCCTTTCGCTCTCTCTAGGTGTCAATATTTTCCTGGCGAGCCTATAATTTATGATGATTCGGCCTTCGGCTGGGACATTTTTCTACCGAAAAAATGTACAAATTAATCTTGAAGGGGGGTCTTGGGGGTATTTATTTTAAGCTTGATAGAGGTCTAGGGAGCAAACGAAAACAAATATAATTATGTACTGGTAATAAAACAAAAAATATATATATAACCTATATATTATACAACGTCCCCTTAACATTAGTGTCATTGTTGTTAGTAATAAAGAGGGTTATATGTCACTATATATTATATATTATATATATATTATATATATATATTATATGTCACTATCAAATAAATATATACAAAAATGAAATGTTATTCTTGTATATGTTTATTTGATAGTGACATATAACCTGAATGTAACGGCGATAGTAGGGTTGGGTGGTGGCTGATAACGACCTGTTTGATTGAAGAGCAATAATTGTTTGGTGGTTTCACAGGTACGGCACGGTAGCCTAGTCCGTTTCCTAGTCATTCAGGTGTGACTTTAACCTCATGACACAGGGACAAGTGGCTTAATTCTCCAGTTTTGGTAATGCACACTAGTGACAAAAATTATGGGACGGTGTGAAACAAGCTCTGGCAAAATATCATACTGATCCAACTATTTGTTAATAAGTTATTCCCGAAAAACGATGCCTCACGGCCTCTGAAAGCGCACGAAGCAGTACAACGTGTTTTTAACTTTGGTAAGTTTGGTGGTGCCGCGACGGCTGCCAGGTACACGATCAATAGGTTAAGTATTAACTGCCTTAATATTTGCCTTTTTATACGTATAGCATATATATATACATGTTATACCGTAATTATTATCAACTATAATGTATTGGAAATTGGCACACAAATATTACACACATTTCACTTCAATGTTCAAAGTATGGAACGGACTTCTTGTCCGGACACGAAAAAGATAAAACGAAACCATCTGTTTGTCCGGTCCGGATTTTGGTAGACGGCATCCCGGTTCACACTACGTCCGGCCCGCATGTCTGTAAGTGACGTCAGAGTAACGTCACGATTGTTTGTACGGGCCGAAAAACGCACGGCAAACGGCTCGTGTGAACTAGATTTATGACACAAATTTGAGTCCATTCAGATTCTGACTCCCAAAGTTAACTCTTTCATGATCCTATACGCAATTAATTTTTGTTTCTGGTTATTATTAGACAATTTATTCAGATTAGGAAGGGTATATGGAGATCAGTTGGTTAACAGATAGTGTTTCCCCTTATAATTCCCACATATCCTTCCTAAACTGTAAAATTATAGCGAATTTGAACCGTCAAATTGCTTAATCGAACCTCCGAAATGCATATATCAAAACTTATCATTATAGATTATATTGAGGAGTGTGCAACCCTTATTACCGTTACATAGTATACATTATGCTCGTTTCTAGCCCAACACTTAAGTTTGACGGCCCAATAGTCCACACAAGCTCAGGCTGGCCTGATTGTTTACATAGATTTACATAGATAAGCTGACCACACAGCCCTTACGATCCCAGCGAGGTGGTCAGGACCTAATTCTAGTATAGATAGCTAACCCGTGAGTAAGGGAAAGTGGAAGGAAAGGATAGCAAAGAAGAAGGCTCTCTGAACCAGATCCGACGACGGCCTTTGAAGCCGTTTTAGCAAGGGCCAACATTTTGTTTGAACCATAATTCCCAGACATGTTTAGGTTTGCCTGAACCAAGATATAGAGTACTGTATATCTTGGCCTGAAAGGCCGAAGCTCAGGTAAACGGACGTGCTCATCCAGTGCCTGCTTAGCCACTTTAACGTCAATAATACGGAATCACCAAAACCCAGAAACAGTAGCGTCGTATTCGAGCTATTTAGTCCGTCGTAAATGTGGTAAGGCCCTTTGACCACCTCCCAGCCTTGGGACAGCTGATGCAACACCATATTTGTACAAAACGTTTTCCAGTCAGCTGTTTGTTCTCCACCCCGCCCCCACCGCAATTGGTACGCCTGATTTGATCTCAAGACTGGGCCCAGGAGGTGGAGGGGTGTGCGTGACGCGAGTTATGCGTGGTGATCATTGCCCCATCTTATGGTGTGTGTGTGTGAAGCTTAGTTGTATGTGCATGTGTTTCCGTCCCATAGTCTGGTATGTATGCATTATTGAGTTGCGTGTATGTTGCATAGAGCTTGGTGGTGCACGTGTGTGAGTGTGATGTGGGATGGCCGAAAGGTAGAAGTGGGAGGAGCCTACAGAACCTCGTGGTGTTACGTATGTCCTTCACACTCGCTTCCTCTATTTCCTAGCAACGATATCTTGGAGACTGCTTTGGGTTTCCTTGAACATGAATAATGCGAATAGGCATATCATCACTATGAGGAGTAGGCCTATTATTCATGGCTTCTGGACGTAAATTGCACTACACTAGTCCCCATAACCATTCATATTAATGATCATTTAATCACTCCGTCAACTCAACCCCTTGCTATAATAAGATTTGTTACTGGATTAGATTACGCTAGATCATCTTTAGTTATGCTAGGATAGGCTAGGTTAAATTTAGTTTTAACTAGCCTAGGTTAGAAAGTAGGCTTGAATCATTTTAACCCGAGATTACATAATAGAATAGCATCCATGTTTCAGACCTACTTACCACGTTTTGGGGTAGACTTCTCATCAACATCACGGTCACCAAGCTCTTCTATAAGGAATTCTAGCCACACAGAGAGTCCATTTGTTCATGTATTTGATGCTGGACGAATACTGTTTGTACACACCGCACTTCTTTCACTTTACAGTAGGCTATGTCACTGTTCACATTAATCCACTCTAGTTCCGATTTCGCATTGTTCTATTTTCTGGGTATTATTCGACGATTTGATTCATATTAATAAGGGAATATTGAAGTCAGTGTTAATTGCGGTCGTCTTTACCCTTATTATCCCCACAGATCTTTCCTAAACGGTATGAAATCGTCTAGGCCCTAATGACAGCCAGAATAAACCGTCACAATACGTCATATATAATGTTCAAAGAGGTAAGACCAATTATCGACGTCATTATACTTCCAAGGTCAAGAAAACACTGGAATACCGACACTGTATAGCAAAATCACTAGAATATAACACAATTCTCTGGTCCCTGATGTGGAACGTCCGCGCGGGGTGAGAGGGAGCCAGGACTGCAGTTCTGTTTACACTGAGCATGCGCGGAATAGAACCACGCCTCGTTGTGGTTCGCGCGAGGCAAGGTGGAGGAAACCAGTAGAGAGGTGTTGCTCCTTCCAAAGAAAGGATATTCTTACTTTTACGTAGGGTGTCTCGCAGAGGGCTAATCAAGGGCAGAATGATGTGCAGGTATATTACAAATTGGGAGAAGGATTTAGAATAGGGACATAATGACTGGTGGGTGATCATAGTTTTAAAGAATGAAGAGTGGGGCTATAAACTACATAAAGTGGGAGTTTATATATCAATGCAACAAGATTGTATCACTCAAACAGCACCCTTCATTTAGATTGTCATTAGGCCCCAGATTCCTTGTTTATGCCGCGTCCATACGTGTGGTCGAACAAGTGACGTCAACACTGCTGGCAATATGCTTAGATACAAGTTTGAAGCAGCATTTAGACAGATGTATGCAGACATGTATCAGTGCTGCTGCAAACAAGTTAGCAGCAAAAGTGACACAATGAGTGGATCCAAACCACTGTGTGTCTGTACATCATGTATCCGAACAGCCATTACGATACTTAGTCCGCATCAGTGCTACCAACATGTCTGCAACTAGGCTACTGCTGCTAGCATAATACGGACACAACAGTTGGCAACAAGCTTACGACTTGTTCGGCAATATATCGTTTACATGTTGCCACCAACTGTTTGAGCACACGTGTCGGCGCTGCATTAGATGAACAAGTTATAGATTTTGCAATTCAATTTTACGTATAAGTAGGAAGGCGTGAATTTTTTTGCCATAGTGTAGCAATTAATTAATTAAGTAAACTATTACGTTATCTCAATTTTATTTTGTCATTATTAGACGATTAATTTCCGTTATAAAAGACATTTTGAGAGGGTTAATCGAAATATGTAGCCTACACTCCATGTTCCTCATAAATTCTTTGTTTTTTGTTAAGTGAATATTATATCAGTACCGTTGTAAGCACAACAGAAAATGTTATCAAGATTTAAGCAATCAATTATACGCGAGTAATGGCGATCACAACTAACAAACGTTTGTATTATTAAACTTCAAGTATGTTAGCAGAATATTTTATGTGATAACTTGCCAATAATATATTTCTATTTATCTATCTATATGCTCAGGCCCAATCCCCACTTTTCCTATTTTTATTTGCAGTTTCTATTTTATTCGATTTTATTATAATATATATAATATCTATAATATATTTACTACTCATATATATAACAAATATTATGTATACTCAATTAAATGTAGTTAATCATATACATCCGATAACATTATTGTAGCCAAGGGATTCGAGTACACAATACAACGAGTGGACTGCAATCGCACACACACATACATACACACAGACATAGTAAGAGCGAGAGAGAGTGAGGAGGTAATCAGTCGGAAGTGTCGTTTGCATATAAAGACGAGAAAACTAATGGATGAACTCGGTGTCTGTGTGAGGGGAATTATGTGCTCACCAGTCCACTTCACCAGTTCTACATTTATACCGGTACCTCTCAACTAGTAGACCATCTCAGCCAGTACTACATTTATACCGGTACATCTAAACCAGTAGTCCGTTTCAACAAGTACGAACTATATACCGGTACCTCTCAACCAGTAGTTCGTCTTAACCAGTACGAACTATATACCGGTACCTCTCAACCAGTAGTTCGTCTTAACCAGTGCGAACTATATACCGGTACCTCTCAACAAGTAGTTCGTCTTAACCAGTACGAACTATATACCGGTACCTCTCAACCAGTAGTTCGTCTTAACCAGTACGAACTATATACCGGTACCTCTCAACCAGTAGTTCGTCTTAACCAGTACGAACTATATACCGGTACCTCTCAACCAGTAGTTCGTCTTAACCAGTACGAACTATATACCGGTACCTCTCAACCAGTAGTTCGTCTTAACCAGTGATACATATATACCGGTACCTCTCAACCAGTAGTTCGTCTTAACCAGTACGAACTATATACCGGTACCTCTCAACCAGTAGTTCGTCTTAACCAGTACGAACTATATACCGGTACCTCTCAACCAGTAGTTCGTCTTAACCAGTACGAACTATATACCGGTACCTCTCAACCAGTGGTTCGTCTTAACCAGTACGAACTATATACCGGTACCTCTCAACAAGTAGTTCGTCTTAACCAGTACGAACTATATACCGGTACCTCTCAACCAGTAGTTCGTTTTAACCAGTACGAACTATATACCGGTATCTCAACCAGTAGTTCGTCTCAACCAGTGATACATTTATACCGGTACCTATCAACCAGTAGTCCATCTTAATTAACCAGTACATCTCAACCAGTAGTTCGTCTTAACCAGAACATCTCAACCAGTAGTTCGTCTTAACCAGAACATCTCAACCAGTGCTACATGTATACCGGTACCTCTCAACCAATGCTACATGTATACCGGTACCTCTCAACCAGTGGTACATTTATACCGGTACCTCTCAAGCAGTGGTACATTTATACCGGTACATCTCAACCAGTGGTACATTTATACCGGTACCTCTCAACCAGTGGTACATTTATACCGGTACCTCTCAACCAGTGGTACATTTATACCGGTACCTCTCAACCAGTGGTACATTTATACCGGAACCTCTCAACCAATACTACATTTATACCGGTACCTCTCAACCAGTGCTACATTTATACCGGTACCTCTCAACCAGTACTACATTTATACCGGTACCTCTCAACCAGTGCTACATTTATACCGGTACCTCTCAACCAGCACTACATTTATACCGGTACCTCTCAACCAGTGCTACATTTATACCGGTACATCTCAACCAGTACTACATTTATACCGGTACCTCTCAACCAGTACTACATTTATACAGGTGCCTCTCAACCAGTGGTACATTTATACCGGTACCTCTCAACCAGTGGTACATTTATACCGGTACCTCTCAACCAGTACTACATTTATACCGGTACCTCTCAACCAGTACTACATTTATACCGGTACCTCTCAACCAGTACTACATTTATACCGGTACCTCTCAACCAGTACTACATTTATACCGGTACCTCTCAACCAGTACTACATTTATACCGGTACCTCTCAACCAGTACTACATGTATACCGGTGCCTCTCAACCAGTACTACATTTATACCGGTACCTCTCAACCAGTACTACATTTATACAGGTACCTCTCAACCAGTACTACATTTATACCGGTGCCTCTCAACCAGTACTACATTTATAACGGTACATCTCAACCAGTACTACATTTATAACGGTACCTCTCAACCAGTGCTACATTTATACCGGTACCTCTCAACCAGTACTACATTTATACAGGTACCTCTCAACCAGTACTACATTTATACCGGTTCCTCTCAACCAGTACTACATTTATACCGGTACCTCTCAAGCAGTTCTACATTTATACCGGTACCTCGCAACCAGTACTACATTTATACCGGTACCTCTCAACCAGTACTACATTCATACCGGTACCTCTCAACCAGTACTACATTTATACCGGTACCTCTCAACCAGTACTACATTTATACCGGTACCTCTCAACCAGTGCTACATTTATACCGGTACCTCTCAACCAGTACTACATTTATACCGGTACCTCTCAACCAGTACTACATTCATACCGGTACCTCTCAACCAGTGCTACATTTATACCGGTACCTCTCAACCAGTACTACATTTATACCGGTACCTCTCAACCAGTGATACATTTATACCGGTACCTCTCAACCAGTGATACATTTATACCGGTACCTCTCAACCAGTGATACATTTATACCGGTACCTCTCAACCAGTACTACATTTATACCGGTACCTCTCAACCAGTACTACATTTATACCGGTACCTCAACCAGTACTACATTTATACCGGTACCTCTCAACCAGTGCTACATTTATACCGGTACCGCTCAACCAGTGCTACATTTATACCGGTACCTCTCAACCAGTACTACATTTATACCGGTACCTCTCAACCAGTACTACATTTATACCGGTACCTCTCAACCAGTGATACATTTATACCGGTACCTCTCAACCAGTACTACATTTATACCGGTACATCTCAACCAGTGCTACATTTATACCGGTACCTCTCAACCAGTGCTACATTTATACCGGTACCTCTCAACCAGTACTACATTTATACCGGTACCTCTCAACCAGTACTACATTTATACTGGTACCTCTCAACCAGTGCTACATTTATACCAGTACCTCTCAACCAGTACTACATTTATACCGGTACCTCTCAACCAGTGCTACATTTATACCGGTACCTCTCAACCAGTGCTACATTCATACCGGTACCTCTCAACCAGTACTACATTTATACCGGTACCTCTCAACCAGTGATACATTTATACCGGTACCTCTCAACCAGTGATACATTTATACCGGTACCTCTCAACCAGTACTACATTTATACCGGTACCTCTAAACCAGCGATACATTTATACCGGTACCTCTCAACCAGTGATACATTTATACCGGTACCTCTCAACCAGTACTACATTTATACCGGTACCTCTCGACCAGTACTACAATTATACCGGTACCTCTCAACCAGTGCTACATTTATACCGGTACCTCTCAACCAGTGCTACATTTATACCGGTACCTCTCAACCAGTACTACATTTATACCGGTACCTCTCAACCAGTGATACATTTATTCCGGTACCTCTCAACCAGTACTACATTTATACCGGTAACTCTCAACCAGTGGTACATTTATACCGGTACCTCTCAACCAGTACATTTATACCGGTACCTCTCAACCAGTACTACATTTATACCGGTACCTCTCAACCAGTGCTACATTTATACCGGTACCTCTCAACCAGTACTACATTTATACCGGTACCTCTCAACCAGTGCTACATTTATACCGGTACCTCTCAACCAGTACTACACTTATACCGGTACCTCTCAACCAGTAGTTCGTCTTAACCAGTATATCTCAACCAGTACTACACTTATACCGGTACCTCTCAACCAGTAGTTCGTCTTAACCAGTATATCTCAACCAGTACTACACTTATACCGGTACCTCTCAACCAGTAGTGCATCTCAACTATTAATTATTCCACCTCAACCTGTATACTATTCCAGCCAGCAACGTTCATCTAATGGCAAGCGATAAAACTATAGATAAATAAATAATTAAAAATCCGCTCCACCAGTTGCGTTGTCCTTGAGCCTGAAAGATGCTACTACTCTGTGTGTGTGTGTGTGTGTGTGTGTGTGTGTGTGTGTGTGTCTGCGTGCGTGTGCTTGGTTCATTTGCATGCAAAGGTACCCGGGGAAATAAGATGGAAGCATCATTTGTAATGCATATGAGGCGGAGGGTGGGGTGGGGGGGGGGGGGGGGGGGGGGGGGGGGGGGCACTCGCCGGGTCCACACAATGAAATACAGTCGGGGAAAAAATAGATGGACGGTGCTAAGTAGTGGGTTGGTCGCTTTGTCTTATACCCGGGGAAATTAATGGAGTTAGTGTACTCAATGAGTATTCTGAGTATTGTGAACATTCTGGTTATCGTTAACATTTTAGAGATGGTGAACATTCTTGATATGATGAACACTCTTGATATGATGTGGTCTGCTGACAAGTGTGTTTTTTTCGCTTTGTTCTTTACATTCATATTCTTTACACATGCACACACATTCGGCAAAATATGTGATGTCTCGGCACCAGGCATACGTTGATCAATAATTGGTATGCGCCATAATTATATAAACATGATTTATTAATTTCGAGTGAGATATGCAAACATGTTCCTACACGTACCCCCTCTATTCAACATCTGACAGACATCAATACAGCACAGAGCGAGCCAAGCGTAATTACAGCCGAGACATGACTTATTAGCACTACTGCACACATACATACATACATACATACAAACAAGGATCGTAAATACAGGCATACATAAAATACATGCATATATACACTTTAAAGACGAAGACATCCATAAACTGTACGATTTCAGTGACATCCACGAAAATACACGAAAAAAAAAATAGTATATAATTATTTATATACAGTATATATATACAATTGTGTCGGTCTACTTACTGAGCATTATAAGTATATATTGATTATTTAACGGATATATTTATTTAGCCACTTTAGTACGGGTGACGCCATTATTCCTCATGTTCTGGCTATTATTAGACGATTGTATGCAGCTTAGGAAGGACGTCTAGTAATCAGGTGTAATATATCTCCATTAAGTTGTTGACTATCATAAATCCTTCCTAAATATAATAAAAATCGTCTAGTGATAGCCAGAATAAAAGGGAAAATTACTTCACCCGTACTGAAAGGGTTAAGAGCTAGAGGGCAGGTTTTTCTTAAAAGGTGTCTGCCTTTTAAAGGAGCCTATATCAAAGCCAGTGTTTGAAGTGTAAAGGAATGGGAAAGAGATTGGAGTCATCACACACACACACACACACACACACACACACACACAAGCACACACAAAAACATTCTATTTGTTGTATTTGTAACGTCTGATCATTGGCCACCAAAGGACATACAGTATACAAACACGTTAAAAAGAGAGACATTATATACCTGTATATTCCAGATTTGTTAAAGTATGTTTTTCAGCCGAATGCAACACAATTAGTTTTATGGAAACAACTCCTATTCCTCCCCTCTCCATCCCTTCTTTCCACTTTTTTCCTTCCTCTTCATTTTTCTCTTCCTTTCCCTCCTCTTCCCTTGCTCTCCACTTTTCCCCCTTCCCTTCCCTTCCTCCTCCTCTTTTCTCCTCTGATCTGTCTCTCGCCTCCCTTCTCTTCCCTTCCCTGCCCTACCACATCTAGCCTTCCATTTTTTCTTTCCTTTGCCCTCTCCCCCCCCCCCCCCTTCTCTCCCACACCCACGTATCCCTCCCTCCCCCACCTTCAACAAAATCCTCTCCCACCGTCGACTCCACTTACAGACACCCTCTCTCAACCTCAACCCCACTCTCAAACCCCAACCACACCCCACTCCCCCACACCCTCAAATCCCACCCACCCCTCTCCCACACCCACCTGTCCTTCCCACCCCCACACCCGCCTTTCTCGGAACCGGAATGGAGTTGTAGCAGTATAAATTATTCCGCGAGAGTCCAAGACTAATAAATATAAATGGTTCCGAGGCTCCGGGATGGTAGGAGGTGCTCTGGGGAGACTGGTGGTGTTGGTAGTGCTCAGTGTTGCCAATTCAGCTCCTTTCCCGCTAGATCTAGAGGTATTTACTTCGATCTAGAGGCATTTTTTTACATCTACCGACATGAATTCTAGCGATATTCTGTAGGTTTCAGACATTTTAGAGCGATATTGTAGAGATGGTGGTATTATTCTAGTGATTTTCGGTATTTATTTACAACCTAGGGTACTTAATTTGGTAACCCTGGTACTGGTGTTGGTGTTTCTAGTGCTTCTGTTGTCTCCAGTACTCTCTTTGTCATCGGTATATCACATCTCGTACGAATATAGATGATAGAACACGTAGGATAGTTTTATAGAAGAATGCGATAAAGAAAGGTAGTCTCTCCGGTACTCTCTTTGTCATCGCTATAGCACATCTAACGCGAATATAGAAGAGATAACAAATAGGCCAACGTTATAGAAAACTGCGATAAATTAAGCGCAAATAAATGTAAGCATCCCTTATATTTACGTCTTAATGTGCATAGGAGGCTGTTTTAATGTAAGGAGCTATGTGTGTGTGAGAGAGTTGTTAAGCTTGATAGAGGTTTAAGGAGCAAACTAGCGCCCCCCCCCCCCCCCCCCTTCCCACCCTTAACCCTTTCACGCACATATGACGCAGAGGTTGCCAGATTAGCAATAAGAATTAGAGTTCTCTCACTCTTATAATTACCTCTCCAAAATTAGCTAACTAAAAACACAGCTAACTCAAAGACAACTACAGAGCTTGAAGTAACTAAACTACAGGTTTCTAAATACCTGATTAATACATCTCAGAACACATATTTACCATTTCATGAAAGAACAACCGGCGAGGAAGAATATACATATCTCATATAATAGCATCCTCACAAATCACATCTCGTTGGAATGCAATAAGACACAGCAAAGTATGTTATAAGAAACTGGGGAAAGGAAACTAAATACCGGTATATGTTAAAATCCCTAAATTCCCTAATGACAACGCCCCAATATATCACATCTCGCACGACTATAGAAAATATAACAGTCTGGACAGTTATCTATAGAGGAAGGGAAATTCAATAAATATCAAAATCCCTTATGATAGCGCCCTAATATATCACTTCTCGCATGAATATACTGTAAAAGACATAACACTCAAGACAGTTTTATAGAGGGCCCTACGAGAAAGGAAACCAACTATATGTTAATAGCCCTTATAATAGCGTCCTAGTAATACACACCTCACACGAACACACCAATTTAGAACACACAGGGGCAGTTTTACATCGGAGGATGGAAAATAATATGAATGTCAAAATCTCGTATGGTAGATTTCTATTATATATGAATATACATGTGGTATAGACGTAGTAAAATATACATGTGGTATAGACGTAGTAAAATATACATGTGGTATAGACGTAGTAAAATATACACGTGGTATAGACGTAATAAAATATACATGTGGTAGTAAAATATGCATGTGGTATAGACGTAGTAAAATATACATGTGGTATAGACGTAGTAAAATATACATGTGGTATAGACGTAGTAAAATATGCATGTGGTATAGACGTAGTAAAATATACATGTGGTATAGACGTAGTAAAATATACATGTGGCATAGACGTAGTCAAATATGCATGTGGTATAGACGTAGTAAAATATACATGTGGTATAGACGTAGTAAAATATACATGTGGTATAGACGTAGTAAAATATACATGTGGTATAGACGTAGTAAAATATACATGTGGTATAGACGTAGTCAAATATACATGTGGTATAGACGTAGTCAAATATACATGTGGTATAGACGTAGTCAAATATACATGTGGTATAGACGTAGTCAAATATACATGTGGTATAGACGTAGTCAAATATACATGTGGTATAGACATAGTCAAATATACATGTGGTATAGACGTAGTAAAATATAATACAGTTAAGTTATATATATACGAGACTGCAAGAAAACAGGTTCTTTAAGACAATCACTACTACTATCACCATTCTCACTACTACTGTCATCATCACTACTATCACTAATGGTATGCACTAAAATATGCAAATAATAACCAGTAGGATCAACAGGCAGTTCCCACCAGTACCATCAACACCACGAGACTGGCGATGGGCTGGTCTATCAACACCACGAGACCACCAACACGTGTAGCAGCCAATTAAGGGGAGATGGGCCGCTTTTCTGGTCCCCTTTCACCCTCGTTTTAAGCCCCATTTGTTTTGAGATTATAAGACGTAGTTTGGCGATTTTATCACCTTTCGCCCTATTTTGTTGTAATTTTTTAGACCTCTCGTGTCATTTAGGTGTCAATCTTTTCCTGGCGAGCGATAGTGAGCCTGACATTTTAAGAGGACATTTTTCTACCGAAAAATGTACAATGTTATCTTGAGGGTGTCTAGAGGGTGTTTTTCTTAGCCTGATGGAGGTCTAGCGAGAAAACTAAGAAATGTAGGAATCTATGAATGAATACACCAAAAAAAACGGACCTTCTCCCCTTAAACCCAACGCAGAACGGAATAAGCGGGTCCCCCTTGCCAGTACAAATTTTTCTGTCTCCCCTACAGGTACACCGAAACGGGAAGCTAAGGTCTGTTTCTTTTCAACTGACGGCAAATTGCAAAGTTCCCATCAAGATTTCAATTTTTTTTTTGAAGATTTTGTAGTGACATATGGTGCTAATTTTATAAGCTTGGTCTTAATATGATGCAGAGACATATTAGTTTCATATATTTCCCTTAATTATCGATAAATTAGGTGCTCAGGGATTCAATTGATCGTCAGCTGAAAAGAAACCGAGTATAGTGACGTCAGAGCTCCGCCTGCCGGTCGTACAGCTGGTAACCTACCAGCTGGAAGAGGAAATGACCTGCCACCCTTGGGCCAGCAGGACACGGGCACAGAAGCCTTTGTAAACCCAGCCACGTGCCCCTCCCACCCCCAAGACTACCACAATGAATATTTGTTGATTCAATTCAGTTCAATTTAAAAAGTGTATTGGCATGGAAATTGTACAATTTTGATATACATAGTTGGCGTTATAAATTATATACTATTTTGATATACATAGTTGGTGTTATAAATTATATACTATTTTTTTTTGTTCACGACAGGAGGGCTGATATACAATAGTGTATATGCCCGCTTTATAATTTTCCCCAATAATAGACTGAGTATGAGCGCAGTGTTAATGTTAGTAATGAGTATGAGCGCAGTGTTAATGTTAGTAATGAGTATGAGTGCAGTGTTAATGTTAATAATGTGAACAAAGACAAAGTAAAAAAAAAGAGAAAACAAAACAAAAATCAGGTAAAAAGTATTCTATGATTTCAAAACAGCAAAGCACCATTCCGTGATATGCCGAAAATCTAGCAAGACCAAGATGGACTGACTATTAGGGAGGTGTTCGGGATTCTGTTACACATGTCCACCTCAGGAAAAGTGTAAATACTGTATATCAAATCTTCAGAATGACTATTAAAACACAATAATATTACATTTATGAACCCTTCTGATTCTCAAGATCAGATGGTTGGGGATAAACTAATTGATCTGTTCAAAATCAAGCAATTTACAAATATATAAGTACTGGGTTCCCATTCTCATTTCTGAAAACAAAATAAATAATCACCCATGCTCTATTTGGTTTCCGAGTATAAAGGAAAATACCAACCACCTCCTCCCTCATCCACAAATCACTCAATAAATTACCACGCCACCACTCAAGATGACAGCCAAAGCCTATATGGAATAATTTGAATACATCAATGTTGGCCTCTACCGTGCGGTATACTGTATATCATCATTAAGGGGAGATCTCCACTTGAGGGATTTTTTTCTTGACCCCTTTCTCCCTCATGTTTAGCCCCATTGCTTTTGATATTATAAAACGTTTGCCCCATTAGTTTAGCGATTTTAAGAACTTTTACCCCATATTAAGACCTTTCGTGCCATTCAGGTGTCGATTTTATCCTGGCGAGCGATAGCGAGCCTATATTTTAAGAGGAACCGGCCTTCGGCCAGGACATTTTTCTACCGAAAAATGTATAAATTTATCTTGAAAGGGACTCAAGGGGGTGTAATTTTAAGCTTGATGGAGGTCTAGGGAACAAACTAAATACCTCCCCTTAATGCCATCACTCGGAGTTCAGACCCTCATACATCACCCTCACCTTTATACCAATGGTGTATCGGGCCCCCCTTCTCCCTCTGTGTTAGCCCCGGTAGTTTTGAGATTTTAAGACGTTCGCCCTATTAGTTTGACGAATTTAAGACCTTTCGTGCGACTTAGGTGTCGATTTTGTTCCTGGTGAGCGAAAGCGAGCCTACAATTTAGGAGCTGTCTTTTTATTGTTTTTCTTTAAGCTTGATGCAGGGCTAGGGAGGAAAGTAATAACAAAATAACACCTTAATTAATAATATATAAATAGGAAAATAATAAAACATAAATAATATAAACTCCCTAAATAATAAAACATAAATAATATAAACTCCCTAAATAATAAAACATAAATAATATAAACTCCCTAAATAATAAAACATAAATAATATAAACTCCCCTAAATATGTGTTCCTATCCTTCCTTTCCTTAATCTTATGACTTAACCTGCTTTAAACATCGTGTGTCCAGGCATTTTGACCATAACGACCCTTGAATTTGGCTCTGTCACTCTTTTGACTCTGGTGAGACACTCATTACAAGCAACCTGCCTTTTGTCTCCTTTATACACCGAAGAAAATATATTACTCAATAAATCACCACCCCCACCTCTCGAGACGACACCCAAAGCCTATATAGGGACTAATTTGAATACACAGGATATTGCTCTACTGTGCGGTGGTGTATCATCATTAATGCCATCACTCGGAGTTCAGGCCCTCGTACATCACTCTCACCTCCTATAAAGGGTGATTGGGTGGTGAGGGGAAGAGAGGAATAGACACATATTATTTTACCCATCCATTTGCGGCAGCGGGGATAGACACAACTTATTTTACCCATCCATTTAGGGTATGCGAAATCCTGATAGAGAGAGAGAAACAAATAGTATTTTTTTTAACTATTATCAATATAGTTGCAATTATTCATTTTCTCCATCCATATAGGGCATGAGAGAGAGAGAGAGAGAGAGAGAGAGAGAGAGAGAGAGATAGAGAGAGAGAGAGAGAGAGAATAAACATTAAAAGGAATTACAAAGGCGACGTGACTTGTGCTCAACATAGTGTGTCGGTATTTTGTCCGTTCCCGTATACCATGACACGTTCGGTCCTTTATTCTGGTTATCATTGGACGATTATGTTTATATGGTAAAGCCAGTGTCACACGAGCGCTTTTTCCGGCAATTTTCCATGAGCAAGTTTTTTCTCGTGATATTCTGAGGCTTTTTCACTTTGGGATCGGAAACTGGACTGAAGGTAGGTTATGTTAGGCGGCTGATTTCGGATATAACTGATATTTTAAGACTGCTAGAATACAATTGCTTGTAGATATTGACGGAAAAAACGCTCGTGTGACACCGGCTTTAGGAATGTGTGCGAGTTGAATATATAATAAAGATATAAATTGCCGCTCTAATCACTACAGATAAACCTAAGCTGATTAAAATCGTCCGGTGTTAAGGGGGGTCACCGGCTTTTTGTTTTATCTTTCTCTCCTTTTCTCTCTTTCCCTGGCTTTTATCCATTCGGCCCCATTAAGCCGACTGTTTTAAGACGTTTATCCCCATCCAGGTGTCGATTTATTCCTGGCGAGCGATAGCGATCCAGCATTGTATGGAGAAATCCGGCTTCGCCGGACATTTTTTGTTATCGAAAAATTTACAAATTTAGCTTGCTGTCAAAACAAAAATACATATATGCTGGCTCGCTACCGCTCGCCAGGAAAATATTGACACCTGGATGGGGGTAACCGTCTTAAAACAGTAGGCTGAATGGGGCCAAATGGATACAAGCCAGAGAAAGAGAGAAAAGGAGAGACAAATAGCAGGTCGCCCCCCTTAATGACCCTTACAGTTGCACTCTGGCGCCACTTAGGGAACGTAATACAGTTTACACAAATAGGTCAACCCTTAACCTACTGAACCGTCCAGTGATCTCTTCCATGGTGACGTCTGACTCAATGCATCATGAAGATGTAGCAATTCTAATAGACTAAACATAATTACAAATGGATCACAATTAAGTTGCCTTCAATACTTCCAAAACCCAATTTCTCAATCTATCTACCCGTCGAGATGTGTGGGGGGGGGGAGGATCCTCTCCACACCACTTCTAGACAAAGTAGAAAAGAAAGCCTTTCATATCATTAACTCCCGTTCACTCACCGATTCTCTCCCTCTTTGCCGCAATGTTGCATCTATTTCGCTATTCTACCGCTACTACAATAATCAGTGTTCCTCAGAGCTCTCTCAATGTATACCACCTCCTCTACGTAGGGTATGTAGTACCCGTCTTGCAACACAATCCCACCCCTACTCTGTGCAACTCTCCAACTCAAGAGTGAAACGATACTCCCAATCTTTCTTCTATTCAACAGTTGAGCTCTGGAACTCTCTCCCCGAATCCATCTTTCCCTCATCCTATGACTTAAATTGCTTCAATCTCCGTATGCCAAGACATGTCTGCCTTTTGTCTCCATCATCCACGTAAAAAAAAAAATATATATATATACCGGTATATATATATATATATATATATATATATATATATATATATATATATATATATATATATATATATATATATATATAGCGTGTGTGTGTGTGTGTGTGTGTGTGTGTGTGTGCACGCCTGTACAGACACATGCGCGTATGCCTGTTAATGCATCAGATACCTTGAATTGAGATACAGACATAGTATGATTACATAAATGGAGTTTTATCGTTTCCCTCGACAAACGTTCCTGGAGCAACAATATACGCGGCCACAATCTATTACTAATACAATAGAGTAATGAGATGAGAATGGTGAGATGGATGTGTGGGGTCAGGCTGCAGGATAGAATAACAAATGGTGAGCTGAAGAGACGTTTAGGTATAATGAGTATTTGTGAGGTGATGTGTACAAGTAGACTGTGATGGTATGGACATGTGGAGAGAATGGATGAACACAATTGGGTGAACAGATGCAGGTCTGTGATTGTGGAGGGAGCTGCACCAAGGGGTGGACCAGGAAGACCTGGGATCGGACTATATGTGCCGATCTCAAATCCAAAAACTTGACAAGTGAAGCAGCCCTTAACAGGGTTGCCTGGAACGCCGCCATTAGGACAAGAAACCAAAACTGCACGTATGTGTGGAGCACTCAGTCTTAAAATTTGATGTATGTACGTAGTGAATGTCCTGGCCCCACAGCGAGCAACTACGGCCCACAGTGTACCCCCCGTGGCTGGGTGGGAGTGGGTGGGTTAAAACACTGGTGAGAGAGACTCGGTGTTTATGGGATAACTTTGGTCTCCTGATGACACCCATAATGTTACCCAGCCAGTCAGGCTCACACTCGCTCGGGGTTTTATACTCACAGTTTAGGGTAATATACATACATACACTCACACACACAATATATATATATAGTTAACCACTTCTTAAGAAAACACATTCGAAATTCAATCATGCGCATTATACTTCTATGTGTAAGACCACGGAGAGGAACATAACTTATGTGGCCAACTGTACAAAGGAAATAATCTATTCTTGTATAACACTGAAAATTATTCGCTTGTGTTCTATCCCAGCGTCACCAGCATAACTATAGTCTGTTTCTTCTCAGCTGGGGGTAAATTGTAATCTTGTTGACTCGGCTGTTATGAACATTTTATAGTGAAGTACGATGATAATTATGATAACTTGACATAATTATGGCAACAAGACATAGCATCTTTATATCAAGTAATGCCACTTGAGAAAAAAATCATACAACCCACCCGGGATTCGAACCCTGGACCCTAGCACGAGTTCCTGTTAATCACATGGTTCAGGATTCAAATCCCGGATGGGCTGCATGAAGACATAGCACTTGCATATTTTCCCATTAAGTATCGAGAAATCAGTTTTCAAGGGATTTAAGGGGAGGTTTTTAGTTTGTTCCCTAGACATCCATCAAGTTTATAATCACACTCCCTTGACCCCCTTTCAAGATAAATTTGTAAATTTTTCGGTAGAAAAATGTCCCGGCCGAAGGCCGGTTCCTCTTAAATTATAGGCTCGCTATCGCTCGCCTGGAAAAAATCGACACCTAAATGGCACGAAAGTTCTTAAAATTGACAAAAATTGGGCGAAAGTTCTTAAAATCACCAAAATATGGGGCCAACGTCTTAAAATCTCAAAAGCAATGAGGCTAAACATGAGGGAGAAAGGAGTTAAAAGAAAAGTCCCTCAAGTGGAAATCTCCCCTTAATTTACCGTCAGCTGAAATAGAACCAACAATGGCAGTTACATAAACATTCGTGACCCTCTGTTTTTATTGATGCATTTGTATCTTTCTGGAATGATTTTTGGTTGGAACTTACTTACTTTTCAATAAATAGTATGTTGTAGCTGGTGTATTGAGTTTTATATGTAACTGGTGTATTGAGTATTATATGTAACTGGTGTATTGAGTATTATATGTAACTGGTGTATTGAGTATTATATGTAACTGGTGTATTGAGTATTATATGTAACTGGTGTATTGAGTATTATATGTAACTGGTGTATTGAGTATTATATGTAACTGGTGTATTGAGTATTATATGTAACTGGTGTATTGAGTATTATATGTAACTGGTGTATTGAGTATTATATGTAACTGGTGTATTGAGTATTATATGTAACTGGTGTATTGAGTATTATATGTAACTGGTGTATTGAGTATTATATGTAACTGGTGTATTGAGTATTATATGTAACTGTGTATTGAGTATTATATGTAACTGGTGTATTGAGTATTATATGTAACTGGTGTATTGAGTATTATATGTAACTGGTGTATGAGTAACTGGTGAGTATTATATGTAACTGGTGTATGAGTATTATATGTAACTGGTGTATTGAGTATTATATGTAACTGGTGTATTGAGTATTATATGTAGCTGGTGTATTGAATATTATATGTAACTGGTGTATTGAGTATTATATGTAACTGGTGTATTGAGTATTATATGTAACTGGTGTATTGAGTATTATATGTAACTGGTGTATGAGTATTATATGTAGCTGGTGTATTGAATATTATATGTAACTGGTGTATTGAGTATTATATGTAACTGGTGTATTGAGTATTATATGTAACTGGTGTATTGAGTATTATATGTAACTGGTATATTGAGTATTATATGTAACTGGTGTATTGAGTATTATATGTAACTGGTGTATTGAGTATTATATGTAACTGGTGTATTGAGTATTATATGTAGCTGGTGTATTGAATATTATATGTAACTGGTGTATTGAGTATTATATGTAACTGGTGTATTGAGTATTATATGTAACTGGTGTATTGAGTATTATATTCATAAATTCGTTTCCAAACATAGACCTCCATGCTTAAAAATGGGCGAGGTCCTCGAATTCTTATAAATGACTGTATCTTTCTCCTTCTCAATTAAACTATATAATATTTTGAATAAAAAAACTAATAAATGTGTAAATTTTGTTGGTAAAAATATGTTCCGGCCGAAGGCTGGTTCCTTCTAAATTACAGGCTCACTTTCTCTCCCCGGGGAAAAATCAACACCTAAATGGCACGAAAGGTCTTAAAATTGACAAAGAAATCCGGGTGAAAGATCTTAAAATCGCCAAACTAATGCGGTGAACTTCTTTATATTCCAAAACTAATGGGGCTAAACACGAGGGAGAAAGGACTTCAGACAAAAATACACACCCTTCAGTTTTCGAGTCTATCCCGAACTGAATGTAATCTCAATGATATGTACTGTACAGTCAAGACCATATATTTGAATCAGTACCATACCCAAACGAGACAAAACAATACTTTATTATAGCCCAGATGCTTCAGAACTTGGCTTCAAAGGTTCAAAGATCCGAACTGGTTTAGCCTTAACCCCTTCAGCACGATGATGTAATTTTCATCATATTCTGGTTACCATTAGACGATTTTCTTTAGCTTATAATCTACCTCCAGGACTCAAATGGATACAATTACGATCTCAATAACCCTCTGAATAGCATAGGTCCTTCTTAATCTGCATACAATCGTCTAATTTCAGCCACAATTAATGGTAACAAAGGCTTTAAAGTATCCCTAATAGGCTCAAAATCGCGTCATATGTCGGAGAGGGTTAATTATGCCGAGAACTGTTCCTACTATATAACATTTCGGAGCTTCATTTTGTTGTTCGAGGGTTCACAGTGGGCCAGCATTTGTATCTAACCCGGCACTTTAAGGGGAGATGGGCGGATTTTTTGCTCATTTATGTATATTTTTACGGGAGACAGACAGACAGACAGACAGAGAGAGAGAGAGAGAGAGAGGGGGGGGGATTGAGAGAGAGAGAGCACTGGAAATGTTGTGGACTGCTCATGTTTTTTCTCTAGAGTATAATAATACATAACAAAGAAAACGAGAAGAGAGAAAGCTCTCACAGAAAACGGGGTCCGCTATTGTCATCGTATGCTAAATATTATTATGTTTTCTTGGGGCTAGGACAGTACGACTCATGTTTTGTTTATGTATTTTCTTTTTCACACACACACACACACACACACACGACAGAGAGACAGACAGACAGACACGCACACACAAAGACAGACAGACACATACACTAAGACAAACTCAATATGCACACACGCAAAGACACACGAGACACACATGCGCACATAAAGACACATACATGACATACAGACACACGCAAAAAAACACATGACACACACACTGAAACACACACACTCAAAAACACACACACGCAAATACACACACACAAAAGACACACAAACACATGTACAGTTACCCCCACAAATCTGCATGCACTCATTGATGTAGTGTCAATATTTAGACCTTTCGTGCTATTTAGGTGTCGATTTTTTCCCCTGGCGAACGATAGTGAGCCTGTAATGCTGGAAGAATCGGCCTTCGGCCGGGACATTTTCTACCGAAAAATGTACAAATTAATCTAGAAGGGGAATCTAATGGATGTTTTTTTTTAAATTTGATGGAGGTCTAGGGAGGAAACTGAGAGAAATATGGGTGTGACTGAATTAGAAGCGCATATTCGCATACAATTACACCGTTATTATAAGCAACCTAGTCGGCGTACTGACTTGACTACAGTTGGCAAGGCAAGAACCCAACACTGATGCTGAGGACTGATTAAAATGGGGTTCTGCTTGAATACGTACTGGTTGAAATTGTCTAAGAGTTGAGTTAAAGGGAGATTTCCACCTGGAGGATTTTTTTCTGGACCTCTTTCTCCCTCATGTTTAGCCCCATTGCTATTGAGATTTTAAGACCTTCGCCCTAGTAGTTTGGATATTTTAAGACATGTTGCCCCATTTCTGTCAATTTTAAGACCGTTCGTGCCGTTAAGGTGTCGATTTTTTCCTGGCGAGCGATAGCGAGCCTGTAATTTAAGAGCAACCGGCCTCCGGCCGGGAAATTTTTCTACCGAAAAATTTACAAATTTATCTTGAAAGGGGGTCTAGGGGGAGTAATTTTAAGTTTGATGGAAGTCTAGGGAATCAACTAAAAACCTCCCCTTAAAGGACGGGGTGGGGGTATAGTTTGCTACCTCGACCTCATCAACCATAAAAAAGCAAAACAATAAATTGAAACATAAATAGAATAAATAAATACCCGGAATAAATAAATACCCGGAATAAATAAATACCCGGAATAAATAAATACCCGGAATAAATAAATACCCGGAATAAATAAATACTCGGAATAAATAAATACCCGGAATACCCCCTTCGAGATATATTTGTACATTTGTTAGTATAAAAAGGTCCCGACGGTTCCTCCTAAACTACAGACTCGCTATCGCTAACCAGGAACAAATCGACACCAAAATGGCATGGGTGATCTTAACATTGGCAAAGAATCTTCAAATTAATGGGGTGAACGTCTTAAAATCTCAAAACTAATGGGGGTAAACATGAGGGAGAAGGGGTCCAGAAGAAAACCTCCCCTTAATAGTGTGTGTGTGTGTAGGTGAGTGTGGGTGTGTGTGTGGGTGTGTATGTGGTGTGTGTGTGTGTGTGTGTGTGTGTGTGTGTGTATTATTATCAGGCGAGATAGAACATATTGTAAAGACGTATCGTGATATATTCCACCGGCTTTTTTTCTCTCCTTTTCTGTCTCCCTCTTTCTCTGGGTTGTATCCATTCTGCCCCATTTAGCTTACTGTTTTAAGACGATTATCCCCATCCAGGTGTCGATTTCTTCCTGGCGAGCGATAGCGAGCCAGCATTGTATGGAGAAATCCGGCTTCGCCGGAGAAATTTTTCTATCGAAAAATTTACAAATTTAGCTTGCTGTCAAAACAAAAAAATATAGATACAGGCTCGCTACCGCTCGCCAGGAAAATATTGACACCTGAATGGGGGTAAACGTCCTAAAATAGTAGGCTGAATGGGACTGAATGGATACAAGCCAAAGAGAGAGGGAGAGAAAAAGGAAAAAAGCGAGGTGGGCTCCCTTAACTTGGTGAGGTCTACTGGTTGAGTCGGTAATGGTTTATATATATCGGTTAAGGGGACCGATCTGCTTTTTTACTCTGGGTTTTATCCATTCGGCCCAATTCAGCCTACTGTTTTAAGACGTTTTTCCCCATTCAGGTATCGATTTTTTTCCTTGCGAGCGACAGCGAACCATCATTGTATGGAGAAATCCGCCTTCGCCGGAGGCATTTTTCTACCGAAAAATTTACAAATTAAGTCAGCTGTCTAAAACATAATACAAAATATACAGGCTCGCTATCGCTCGCCAGGTGTAAATCGATACCTGGATGAGGATAAACGTCTTAAAACATTAGGCTGAATGGGGTCGAATGGTTACTATACAGAAACAAAAATAAAGTGGGTAGGTCCCCTTAAGAATACTGATCGGAATGGTCTACTGGTTGATATGGTACCGGGGGGGGGGAGGGGGTCCATACATATGATGGTACTGATTGGGTTAGGTGTTTACCTCCGTTTGTTTGTCTGCAAGCAAGGTATCTCAAAAGGTATGAACCGATTTTCATGGTCTTGGTGGTGTAATGGTTAAGAGTGTTAAAAACAAATATATATATACAGTATATTTTATGTGTGTGTGATAACCCAGGTTCGAATCCCGTTGGATCACGTATATGCTTTCATTAATTTAATTGGAGGTGTTTGGTGTTGGGGTGAAATTAATAAATAATAGATATTCAATTTAGGAAGTGACGGATTGAGCGTATACCTCCGCTAGTGAAGGCGGCTCACAAAGTTATAAACCAAATTTCACAATGTTTGGTGGGCAGATAGGATATGCACCAAGGAACAAGTGATTCAATGTAGGAAGCGTTCGGTAGAGCGCATACTTCCGCTAGCATAGACGGAGGTATGAACTCTCCCAATTGACCACTTGCGAGTTTCAGGCTATAAGGAAGTTGGAGCTGTCGACACCAATATTTAACAGAATTATCAACCAAAATACGGTCACAATACATTTATAAATACATAAAACCAAATTGAAAGGCGGCTTTCTAGGGCCTTTCCTAGCTGATGCTGAGAGGATTGGGTTCTAGTCATGTGGTGATGGGCTGGTCTATCAGAGTGAGAACTGAGCAATCTCTGCCATACCCATAGCTTACTCTGACTGTTCCTTTTACTTATATATTTTCTAGATCTCAAGTGACGGCGTCTCTAACGTGGATTGACCTCCCAATCTACCAAGATTGGAAGCCAAACCGTCACATTTTTCCCTTGCCCCTCAACTTTCTCTTCATAATTGCTGAGGGGCACAGGGCCCTGGGTGGAGCTTTGGTTTCCCGGGCGTTTGCGCACCCTCCTCAAGCTCCCCGCCATGGAGTGGCTTCGGTCACCCAGGCTTTATTGTGGTCGGCGGGGAGGGTTCTGTGGGGGCGCTCGGTTATGGCCTTGGCCTTGCTCGGGGCCTTGGGGCTGTTCGGCCAGGCAGCTTGGGGAACAACAACAACAACCAAATTGATCATACTTGTAATCCATTAGAAACCCACATTATTATTGCATTTCTTTTTAATATCGATGTTCACGGCACCAACTTCCTTATAGCCTGAAACTCGCAAGTGGTCAATTGCCCCTCTAGTTATAATATTGTACTATTCGAGCCAACATATTACCATCCCCCCTATAATACCTTACATATCCCTCTCCCCCCCCCCCCCCCCCAGTATAAACAAGGAGCCTCTATCAGCCAACAGGGACCATATTGCCGAGACGTGCCCGGTATTTTTGAGGTGTCGAGGGAAATTCCACTTTACAATGGCTGGGGTGAGAGGTGTGTGTGTGTGTGTGTGTGTGTGTGTGTGTGTGTGTGTGTGTGTGTGTGTGTGTGTGTGTGTGTGTGTGTGTGTGTGTGTGTGTGTGTGTGTGTGTGTGTGTGTGTGTGTGATGGAAGGAGACGTGAGCGGTGTTTGTCCTTTTATTTTATCCTTTAACCCAAACTTTCAGTATCTGAGGACGCTTTTTCACATTAGACGATTTTACTCAGATTTGGAAGGTTCTTTATGAATCAAAAGGGTGAAGTCTATTTCAATTAACCGTCTGAATCAGGTATGTCTTTGTTCGACTTTAAAAATATTTAAATACCCTCCGTGCACGATGTAAAATTAGATATAGTATATTTATCTAATCTGAAACAAATGCTGGCAGTGGTAACAACAACAGCACTTGTCCGAACCAAGGGGGGGGGGGATGCCCTTCTCCTCCTCCTCCCTACCCTCCACAACCTCCACTTCCCTACCATCCTCCCCCTCCCTACCCTGCACAACACAACCTCCTCCTCCCCCTCACCACCCCCCTCCCACCCCGCCAATGGATGCTGCCTGCTGCCATCAGATGTCGCCACTGTGAAGGAGAGTGACGCGGCCTCGATATATTGATACTATTGGAATTTTAAGGGGAGACAGACCGTTTTTTGGTTTGTTTTTTTGGTCTATTAATTCATATATTCCTTAGTTTTCTCGCTAGACCTCCATCAAGCTTAGAAAAACACACCCTAGACACCCCTTCAAGATAAATTTGTACATTTTTCGGTAGAATAATGTCCCGGCCGATTCCTCTTAAAATTTCAGGCTCACTATCGCTCGCCAGGAAATAATCGACACCTAAATGGTACGAAAGGTCTTAAAATTGACAACGAAATGGGGCGAAAGGTGTTAAAATCGCCAAACTAATGGGCCGAACGTCTTATAATCTAAAATAAAATGGGGCTAAACATGAGGGAGAAGGAAGCCCAGAAAAACGGTCTGCCTCCCCTTAGCGACACCCCCGCCATCGCCTAGGGCTGGCAAGGGGTGAACACTGGTCGAAAGGTATTGGTAATCGCTACATGGAGGAACTTTGGAAGGCGAAAGGTTATTAAGCAATTATTATTAATGTTATTTTTATTATTATTATTTTTATTATTATTATTGTTATTATTATTTGTATTATTATCATTATTGTTATAGTTATTTTTATTTCTTTGTACTAGTAGAGTTGTTACCCTGTACGCATGTTTGTATGTCTGTTTTTGCTAGTTCTTACTGATGTATTTGACCCATATATAGGCTCCGCCTCCCCTCCCCCCATGCTTCTGCCCCCTCCCTGTCCTGCCTCCTTCCTCCCTCCCAACCCCCACCTCCTTCTCCTCCCCCGCCACCTGTCTGGACGGATATTTAAGGCCTCCTATGTACCAGCATTTGTTAGTGACCTGATGAAGCTATCTGCGAAACGTTGTCAATAAAGTGCTCTTCCTCAGATGGTGTTTTTTATCCAATTATTATATAGATATGAAGCAAGGTTTCTTTTTCATAATGATAGTAGGATATTATACGTCTATCAAGATTACTACACGTACTGATTAATACACGTACTGATTAATACACGTACTGATTAATACACGTACTGATTAATACACGTACTGATTAATACACGTACTGATTAATACACGTACTGATTAATACACGTACTGATTAATACACGTACTGATTATACACGTACTGATTAATACACGTACTGATTAATACACGTACTGATTAATACACGTACTGATTAATACACGTACTGATTAATACACGTACTGATTAATACACGTACTGATTAATACACGTACTGATTAATACACGTACTGATTAATACACGTACTGATTAATACACGTACTGATTAATACACGTACTGATTAATACACGTACTGATTAATACACGTACTGATTAATACACGTACTGATTAATACACGTACTGATTAATACACGTACTGATTAATACACGTACTGATTAATACACGTACTGATTAATACACGTACTGATTAATACACGTACTGATTAATACACGTACTGATTAATACACGTACTGATTAATACACGTACTGATTAATACACGTACTGATTAATACACGTACTGATTAATACACGTACTGATTAATACACGTACTGATTATACACGTACTGATTAATACACGTACTGATTAATACACGTACTGATTAATACACGTACTGATTAATACACGTACTGATTAATACACGTACTGATTAATACACGTACTGATTAATACACGTACTGATTAATACACGTACTGATTAATACACGTACTGATTAATACACGTACTGATTAATACACGTACTGATTAATACACGTACTGATTAATACACGTACTGATTAATACACGTACTGATTAATACACGTACTGATTAATACACGTACTGATTAATACACGTACTGATTAATTAATAATAAACTATGATTTAAGCCACAGGTAAGCATTAGTTTCCTATTTGTACTTTCCTTGTAGATTACAACAATACAAATGGTAATAACTAGTAATATTAATGGTTAGCTAAGTTTGTGACTTGGAATTACTGCATTTTATGTTGGCAATTGTACTGCCTGTTCTGTGACCGTAAATATTAGGAAATATTTTTTGCGGAAAAGGGAGGAAAATAAGAACAATGCAATCACATCGTGATGAAACTTTGCATGCAATTAGTCATATAATTATTAAATGAAAATTACATATGAGTAGTTTACTCGGACATGATAGTAATTGTTATATAACAGAAGAGGCTAAATCATAATATGGGAAATAATACTAGATTGTATATTTCAGAAGGCATTGATAAGTTTTTGCCAATTAAATTGCGAACAAGACCAAAAATAAATAGTTGCCCTCAATGTTGTTAGAGCAATACTATCTCGTTAATATATAATACAAATTTAGTAGATTGACCGGTTTAATGTCCACGTGTGTAGTTAGGTGTTTTGCATGCAAGCTATAAATCCTATATCATAACATTCCCTGTCAGGTGCTCCTTGCTCTATCAAGCACATAAGGTTCGGATACATACATACATACATACATACATACAATTTTAAGATAGTGCTCCACGCATACGTGCAGTTTTAGTCTCTTGTCCTAATGGCGGCGCTCCAGGCAACCCTGTTAAGGGCTGCTTCACTTGTCAAATTTTTGGATTTGAGATCGGCACGTATAGTCCGATCCCAGGTCTTGCTCGGTCCACTCCTTGGTGCAGCTCCCTCCACAATCACAGACCTGCATTTTTTCACCCAATTTTGTTCATCCATTCTCTCTACATGTCCATACCATCCCAGTCTACTTGTACGCATCACCTCGCTAATACTCTTTATACCTAAACGTCTCCTCAGCTCATAATTTGTTATTCTATCCTGCAGCCTGGCCCCACACACCCATCTCACCATTCTCATCTCATGTATACGTTCCATTCAGAAGAATAAAAGGGATATATTTCACACATCCTCAAATGGGCCGATCTAAGGTACAGTCGCGTGTACAAGTAGCCTGTATACTATATTATGATAAACTTGAGACAATGAACAATAAAAAACACGGACTCAGATATAGCCTAAAGGGAATGTTTCAAAATATTTCATGCAGCGTTTCAGGTTCGTCCAATAAAACTGGTATCCCTCTTGACTGCAAGCGATTGTACAGTCGGCCAAAGAAGTGATGTCGCGGCACCAAGAATATTTCAATCAATAATTGGTATCAGCACTGTCTGAGCATTAATTCACTATGTCGAGTGAGGTATACAAACTTGTTCCTACCTTTACACACCCTATTCAGCATCTGACAACAATGAATACAGCATACAGCGAGCAAAACGTAAAGACAGCGGCGACACGACTTATTCGGCCACCTGTATTAGCCCCACACTGCATTCCAGGAACAGGGACCACTCAGCCGTGATGCTCAGAGAGAGAGAGAGAGAGAGAGAGAGAGAGAGAGGAAGAAACCCGCTTCCCGTCACCAGGATCCGGCCTTCCAACTCCAGCCGGGTTCTCTGGAGTGGAATGGTAGCCTTGTGTCCGTGGCAGGAGAAAAGGGGGAACTGGTACAATGAAGAAGCAGAGCCACTAGGGAGTTCTGTCCAGCTCAATAATAACCTATATTACAGGACAAGCTCCCGTCAAAACACTGTAGACAGGAAGAGGATTATGATATGAAATCAACGCCAGTAAAATAACTGTAACTTTGACTCCAAGTAACACAATTGTATAACGAAAACCTTGCTGCAATAGGTGTGATTGATTCCAATGTAGTGGCTAACAATGACAACAGTTCAAAAATAGGTTAACCTATTGAAATGTCATTCATACGAGAAGAGTAGTGCATTGGAAGGGAGGGATATTTAAAAGTAGGATCTATAGTGAGGGTGGAGAGCGAGAGAGAGAGAGAGAGGGGGGGGGGGGGGAGGGAGAGTGTAATTAAATCCATCTATTCTGTAATACACATTTCCAATAGCATCACTTGACATACCACCTAAACATTATTGCCTAACTTCCAATGCTATACAATTAAGCGTTAAGGGGGCCCCACCTCGCTTTTTTCTCTTTATCTCCCTCTCTCTTTGGCTTGTATCCATGCGGCCCCATTCAGCCCAGTTTTAAGACGTTTACCCCCATCCCGGTGTCAATATTTTCCTGGCGAGCGGTAGCGAGCCAGCTTATATATATATTTTTTTTACAGCAAGCTAAATTTGTAAATTTTTCGGTAGAAAAATTTCTCCGGCGAAGCCGGATTTCCCCATACCAAGGCTGGCTCGCTATCGCTCGCCAGGATAAACGTCTTAACACAGTTGGCTGAATGGGGCCGAATGGATACAAGCCAGAGAAAAAGAGAGAAGGATAAAAAAAAACAAAAAAAAAACGGTGACCACCCCTTAAGCCGAGCAGATTTCCATAACATCAACTTTGGTTATATATACTGTATGTATGTATGTATGTATGTATGTATGTATGTATGTATGTATGTATGTATGTATGTATGTGTGTAGTAAATATATCATTACCACACATAAACAGTATTAACCCCTTCTATACCTGCGACGTATTTTATGGTTAATAATTTATTTAAATAATTAATAATTTATTTAAATAATTGGTGTGCAGCTTAAGAAGAGAAAGGTTAATTATTAAAAGTGTTCGAAACTTGTTAACTGCTGGACTCAAGAAGATCGTCTATTGGTTGACCACATGAAATAATATGGACGTAACTGGTACTGAACGGGTTAAGGGGAGGGTTTTAGTTTGGTCTCTAGGTATCCATCAAGCTTAAGATTACACCCCCTTGAGCCCCTTTCAAGATAAATTTGTACATTTTTCGGTAGAAAAATGTCCCGGCTGAAGGCCGGTTCCTCTTAAATTATAGGCTCGCTATCGCTCGCCAGGATAAAATCGACACCTAAATGGCACGAAAGGTTTTAAAATTGACAGAAATGGGTTGAAAGTTCTTAAAATCGTCAAAATAATGGGGCGAACGTTTTAAAAATAGAAAAGCAATGGGGTTATACATGAGGGAGAAAGGAGTCAAGAAAAAAATCCCTCAAGTGGAAACCTCCCCTTAAGCTAAACGAGCATTATTTTGATGTGTTACGGTTTTAGACAGGAAAGGTATCTCCAGGTCAAGTAAATTGCAAGTTGCTCAGTGCTATAGCTAGGATCCCCCAAACAACAATTTAAACCATGCAACTTAAGCCGGTATCACACGAGAGCTTTTATAGTCAACATTCGATGATCAAAAAAATTCTGGCAACATTTCTGGAATATTTTGCACTGGTATCGGAAACTAGACTGTTGATAGATAAATTTAGGCAACCGAAATATTGTATATGCTGACCTCATAAGCTGCCAGATCAGTGTTGAGGATAAATGTTGAGTGAAAAAGCTCTCGTGTGATACCGGTTTTACGGTGCACAATTTAAGCTATGCAATTTTAAGGTATACATCTTAAAAAAAGGGGGTGGGGGGGGGGTTCTTGACCATATTCTCCCTCATGTTTAAAATCGTTATATTTGACATTTAAGACATTTGCCCCATTAGTTTGGCGAGTGATAGCGATCCTGCAATTTTAGGAGAAACCGGCTATTGGCAGGGGCATATTTCTGCCGAAAAATGCACATATCTGGAAGGGCGATCTGGCGAGTATTATTTAAGCTTAGTATTGGTCTAGGGAGCAAACGTAACAAAAACAAATTCAGGCATGCAACTTAAGGTAAGCAAGAAAGTGACTACTGTAAAAATAAATCGTGATCACCGGACACCGCTCCCTACAGAAGACGCCCTAGGAGCGGAGGTAGACGGCCGCCATGTTTTTACAGGCAACAGTAAAGGAGGCGGAGAAAACTCTGTGTGTGTGTGTGTGTGTGTGTGTGTGTGTGTGTGTGTGTGTGTGTGTGTGTGTGTGTTCTGGAACCCCTTCTCCCTCATCTTTAGCCCCACTAGTTTTCAGATTTGTAGATATTCGCTCCATTAGTTTGGCAATTTTATCACTTTTCGTGCCATTTAGGAGTCAATTTTTACCAGGCGAGCGATAGCGACTCTGTAATTTAGGAGAAACCGGCCTTCGGCCGGGAAATTTTTCTACCGAAAAATGTAAAAATTTAAGTTTGATGGAGGTCTAGGGAGAAAACTACAAACCTCCCCTTAAATAAACAATGTCGGTAACTGTAAATAAAACTCCGTCCAAGTTCCCTATAGACGGCCGCCATGTTTTTCAAGACAACAGTAAAGGAGGCGGAGAAAACTTCGTGTGTGTGTTTGTCTCCGCACCGTGCAACAACCGGGGAGAAGAAGCGGTGGGTGGGGAGAGAGCCTGGAGGACAGAGAGATTGGTCAACTTTATCAGTGGGGGGCCATTTTGGTGCCTTTACCCTGTTTAATGTTAGCCAGAAAAATAGGCAAACGAAAAAAAAAAAAAAACGTCATGGAACTGAAGGGATTAACCCTATTCAGTACCGGTGACGTCCTTTTTATTATATTCTGGCAACTATTAGGCGATTTTATTAAGCTTGGGATGGACGTCTACCCATTAAAAAGCTACAGACTATCGCAATTAATCCTTTGAGCCACCATTTGTCACTCCCAACCTTAATCAAATCGTCAAAATGTCGCTGAAATCAAGTAAAAAAAAAAGACGTCACCGGTCCTGAGGCACCCTTTCAGTATACCGGTCCTGAGGCACCCTTTCAGTATATCGGTCCTGAGGCACCCTTTCAGTATACCGGTCCTGAGGCACCCTTTCAGTATACCGGTCCTGAGGCACCCTTTCAGTATACCGGTCCTGAGGCACCCTTTCAGTATACCGGTCATGCCTATTATTTATTTGATTTCGGCTACATTTAGAGGATTTTATGAAGTTTAGGAAGGATACAGGGTAGCTACAAAGATGAATTGCATTAGTCTATTCTCTATAGACTTTTAAGGGGAGGTATTTAGTTTGTTCCCTACGTTTTCATAAAGCTTAAAATTACACCCCCTAGACCCCCTTTCAAGATAAATTTGTACATATTTCGGTAGAAAAATGTCCCGGCCGGAGGCCGATTGCTCTTAAATTACAGGCTCGCTATCGCTCGCCAGGAGAAAATCGACACCTTAATGGCACGAAAGGTCTTAAAATTGACAGAAATGGGGCAAAATGTCTTAAAATGTTTAAACTACTAGGGCGAACGTCTTAAAATCTCAAAAGCAATAAAGCTAAACATGAGGGAGAAAGGAGTCAAGAAAAAAATCCCTCAAGTGGAAATCTCCCCTTAATGAGTAGACGTCCTACCTCAGCTGAATAAAATCGCCTAATAGTTGCCAAAATGTAATGGAAAGGATGACACTGATACTGAAGGGGTTAATCTCTTAAATGCGGTGACGCTTGCTTCCTATTACTCGGGCTACGCTTAGATAGCTTAATAAAGGGAGATTTTCACTTGAGATTTTTTTCTGGACTCCTTTCCCCCTCATGTTTAGCCCCATTGATTTTCTAATTTTAAGAAGTTCGCCCCCATTATTTTGACGATTTTAAGAACTTTCGACCCATTTCTGTCAAATTTAAGACCTTTCGTGCCATTTAGGTGTCAATTTTATCCTGGCGAGCGATAGCGAGCCTGTAATTTAAGAGGAACCGGCTTTCAGCCGGGACATTTTTCTACCGAAAAATGTACAAATTTATCTTGAAAGGAGTTCAAGGGGGTGTTATCTTAAGCTTGATGGATATCCAGGGACCAAACTAAAAACCTGCCCTTAAGAAGATAATTTTTTTTTAAACAAAATTGCCCTTTCGAGTCCTAACGTAAGAATGTACGCTAAAGTTTATCGTCTAATTGTAACCAGAATAATACGAAAAATACGTCAGCGTGTTGAAGGGATTAATGACATCTGATCTTTAATCGTGTTAAATTAACCCCTTCACCACCACCATTACGAAATGTTCATCCTATTCTGGTTACCATTAGACGATTTCCTTTAGTTTATAATCTACCTCCACGACTCAAATGGGTAAATACGATCCCAATCAATCCTGTTAATCGTCCCAGTTTCTTTGGTTTGTTTATTTTGCAAGTTTTACATTATAATTCCACAGATCCTCCTTAAACTGCATACCATTATCTCTTCGTAACCAGAATCGAAGGTAAAAGGGCGTCATGGTTTTGAAGGGGTTAATATCCGAAGATCGAACTACGGTATAATATTTCCTGTAGGCCGACCCGTTTTGTATTTTGTATAGTGTGTATTGTCGTATTATCATTATGGACGTATTTGAGTGTAGAGAGAGGCTGATAACATTACACCTGGTTTTAAAAAAGTAGGCTAAAAAACTCTTGACCATTAACCTCTATAACTCACAAACGACTGGAGTAATCGAGCTAACATTTCTACCATTTGGGAAGAGTCAGCCAGGGAATAGTTGTGGAAATATATAGTTCATTTGCTCTAGCCATTTTTTGAGTTACAGCGATTGGGACACCCACTCTCCTCTCCTCTCCTCTCCTTTCCTGCCTTATCTCTTCGCCCCTCCCTCTGCCTTTAGCTTCTCTCTCTCTCTCGCTCTCTCTCTCACTCTCTCTCTCACACACACAATTTCTGGACTACCTCTCTGGAACAAGATACAGTGGCCCCAATATGGCGTACAGGTTGTCCGATCTCTGTTACTATAGGATCTCTTGGGCAACGGACTGTGAGAATGGAAACCGTCCTCTTTCTCCAGTTTGGTGAGGAAAAAACCCCCCCAAAAAAACAAAAAATATATATATACAGTATATATATTATATATACTGTATATATAAAGTATATAATTATATACTGTATACAGTATATATATACCGGTATATATTTTATTTTCTTCACCAAACTGGAGAAAGAAGACCGTTTCCATTCTCACAGTCCGTTGCCCAAGAGATCCTATAGTAACAGAGATCGGACAACCTGTACGCCATATTGGAGCCACTATATCTTGTTCCAGGGAGAGAGAGAGAGAGAGAGAGAGAGAGAGAGAGAGAGAGAGAGAGAGAGAGAGAGAGAGAGAGAGAGAGAGAGAGAGAGAGAGAGAGAGAGAGAGCACACGCACACGCGCACACACACACACACACACACAAATAAATGTGACAGGCCAAGGCAATTTCCGAATACCTTTTGCTAAGATTTTTACATCAGTCGGCTGCACAATAATAATAACAGGCTCTCATATCTTAACCCCTTCTGTACCGGCAACGTCTTTTATATTTCGTTCTAACTATATTTAGACGATGTTGTGCAATTTATTAAGGATCTGTGGTACCGGTAGTAAAACGGATTAGTTGAGATATGTTCGAAGCCCGTTAATTGCTAGAGGCCCTTTTTAAACTGAATACTATCGTCCAATAGTAGCCAAAATACAGTTAAAAAGACGTCACCGGTACAGAAGGGGTTAAGGATCTGTGGTAGTAAAAAGGGTTAATTGAGATAGTTCGAAGCCTATTAATTGATGGAGGCCCTTTTTAAACTGAAAAAAATCGTCTAACAGTAGCCAAAATAAAGTTAAAAAGACGTCGCCGGTACAGAAGGGGTTAAGGATATGTGGTAACAAAAAGGGTTAATTGAGATAGTTCGAAGCCTGTCAAACTGAAGCCTGTCAAACTGAAGCCTGTCAAACTGAACAAACTCGTCTTATAGTGGCCAACATAAAGTTAAAATGACGTCGTCGGCACAGAAGGGGTTAATAAGGGAAGTGCATTGTGGTTATAACTTCCGGTAAATGAGATATTATTGGACTTCCGTATATATGATCCGAGGCAACATAATGTTAAGCAGACGCGTTTGTAATTATGCGGTGTAAGCTCTGCATGATTACTGTCTCTCTCTCTCTCACACACACAAACACACTCACTCTCTCACTCACTCACTCACACGCACACACACGTACAGACACACACACACGCACACACACACACCTGTAATGCTTCCAAAACCCAATTTCTTCATCTTAGTACCCGTCCGGAACTCCTAGTGGACTATCCCTTATACTTCAACAATACAAAAATCAATCCTTCATCTTCTCTCAGTGTTCTCGGTGTCTCTTTTTCTTCTGTTCTCACTTGGAAGGACCATATTACCAGTTATGTTAAGGCAGCCTCCCAGAAGCTGGGTGTGCTCAACCTCCTCAAAGAGTTATTTACCCCTGCACAGCTTCTTGCTCTGTACAGAGGGGGGCACAGTGTAATTAATTTTGTCTGCCAGGGAGACCGTGCCATTTCCATTATTATTATTATAAACTTATGTATTGTATTTTCTGATTGGCAATAAATTTGTTTTACTTTTTTTTACTTTACTTTACACACACATACACACACACACCACACACAACCATAATTATACAGTATACATCCCCACATACACATGCATTCACACACACACATACACACCACACACACCACGCACAGGGGGGATTATAACGAGATAAAGTAAATAGGACGACACGCTATGACACACAAGCATGCATTTACTCCAACACACACACACACACACACACACGTCTCCACCCTGCACCAGATAGTGTTGAGGGGAGATTTTGTTTTATTTTATTTTGTTACTATTTATCTAATTATTTAGTATAGTTTCTTCCCTAGAATTCCATCAATCTTAAAAAATACCCTCAAGACTCCCTCTCGAGACAGATTTGTGCATTTTTCGGTAACGAAATGTTCCGGCCGAAAGCCGATTTCTCCTAAATTGAAGGCTCGCTTTCGCTCGCCAGGAAATAATCAACATCTAACCTTTTTGAGTTACAGAGGTTACGAGTGAAGATTTTTGACCAACTTACAATGAATAGGGTACCGGTATAGTGAATGACAATAGGGTACCGGTATAGTGAATGACAATAATAGGGTACCGGTATAGTGAATGACAATAATAGGGTACCGGTATAGTGAATGACAATAGGGTACCGGTATAGTGAATGACAATAATAGGGTACCGGTATAGTGAATGACAATAATAGGGTACCGGTATAGTGAATGACAATAATAGGGTACCGGTATAGTGAATGACAATAATAGGGTACCGGTATAGTGAATGACAATAATAGGGTACCGGTATAGTGAATGACAATAATAGGGTACCGGTATAGTGAATGACAATAATAGGGTACCGGTATAGTGAATGACAATAATAGGGTACCGGTATAGTGAATGACAATAATAGGGTACCGGTATAGTGAATGACAATAGGGTACCGGTATAGTGAATGACAATAGGGTACCGGTATAGTGAATGACAATAATAGGGTACCGGTATAGTGAATGACAATAGGATACCGGTATAGTGAATGACAATAGGGTACCGGTATAGTGAATGACAATAGGGTACCGGTATAGTGAATGACAATAATAGGGTACCGGTATAGTGAATGACAATAGGGTACCGGTATAGTGAATGACAATAGGGTACCGGTATAGTGAATGACAATAGGGTACCGGTATAGTGAATGACAATAGGGTACCGGTATAGTGAATGACAATAGGGTACCGGTATAGTGAATGACAATAATAGGGTACCGGTATAGTGAATGACAATAATAGGGTACCGGTATAGTGAATGACAATAGGATACCGGTATAGTGAATGACAATAGGGTACCGGTATAGTGAATGACAATAGGGTACCGGTATAGTGAATGACAATAATAGGGTACCGGTATAGTGAATGACAATAGGGTACCGGTATAGTGAATGACAATAATAGGGTACCGGTATAGTGAATGACAATAATTTGATCTGTGTTGCTCAACAGTTTACCAAAATTATTCACCAGTGTATCACAACTGTTCTTCCAAAGATTGTCCACGAATTACTGACAGCGAATGTACTTTACGGGGAGACCTTTTCTATTACCCTTTTTTCTATATATATATTTATTAGTATTATAATTAATGTTTCCTTTGTTCCCTAGACTTACATCAAGTTTTAAAATAATACCACCAGACCGGGGGGATTTGAGATACACGTCTGCATTTTTTTTTTTTATCCAGATTTTTCTAAATTGCAGGCTCGCTATCGCTCGTCAGGAGCACATCGATACCTAAATGGCATGAAAGGTCTTGTAAGTGACAACAAATGTAGCGAGAGGTCTCAAACTCCGTAATCTAATGGGGCGAACGTCTTAAAATCTCAAACTAATGTGGTTAAACACGAGGGAAAAAAAGGGTTCAGATATAACACCTCTTTAATTTGCATGTAAACAAGAAACAATAAACAACAGGAATAAACACACATAAAATAACCCCTCTTCCTGCACACTGTAATCCCCACTTTTACCCAGTGCTTTAAAAGATAGAAAACCTTATGTAAAAATATAACACCACTCGTTTCGTTAAGCTTTCCCAGTATTTTTCTCCCCATCACACATACACACACACACACACACTCACTCTCTCACACACACACAAACAAACACATACACACACACACACACACACTCACTCACACACTCTCACTCACTCACACACACATACTCAGACTTTTATAATTATGCATGCACAGTTGCACAGACACAACTATTACATCCATCACATTAAAAGAGACTGCTTTGACATGCAATAAGCTCTTTCCCTTCAAAACTGCAGCGATTATAATCATGCGAGGTATAAGACACGGGTTTTTTCACCAATATTCCTATCTATATAACATTCTATATTATGTTAGTTTGTGTCCCTCTAGCCCCCAAACAGTTGGGACTATGGAGTTTAGACTTGCCATGGGTACTCAGGGAGTCACAGGTATGGTTTGTAGCGAATAAGAATTGAAAATAAATATATAAATAAAATAAATAAATAAAATTAAAATCTTCTTTAAGAAATATTTCATCACATCGGTGCTACAGGGGTACGCGATCCCCGTAGATTTTATTATCATAATGCTGCCCTCTCGGAGTATAGAGACTACTTTTTAACCCGTACAGGGTATGGGTACCTAGACGAACAGAATATAAAGTCGACGTATTTTCGCTCAGCTAAAATTGTATGTATAATATCGTTTACGAGCCACTCCTAGCCAAATGAGAGTTAAGGAGAGATGGGTCGTTTTTCTGGACCCCCTTCTTTCTCATCTTTAGCCCCATTAGTTTTCAGATTAGAAGACGTTCGGCCTTTTAGTTTGGCGATTTTAAGTCCTTCGCCCAATTTTGTTGTCAATATTTACACTTTTCGTGTCATTTAGGTGTCGATTTTTCGTGTCATTTAGGTGTCGATTTTTCGTGTCATTTAGGTGTCGATTTTTCGTGTCATTTAGGTGTCGATTTTTCGTGTCATTTAGGTGTCGATTTTTCATGTCATTTAGGTGTCGATTTTTCATGTCATTTAGGTGTCGATTTTTCATGTCATTTAGGTGTCGATTTTTCATGTCATTTAGGTGTCGATTTTTCGTGTCATTTAGGTGTCGATTTTTCATGTCATTTAGGTGTCGATTTTTCATGTCATTTAGGTGTCGATTTTTTCCCTAGCGAACGATAGCGAGCCTGTAATTTAAGAGGAACCGGCCTTCGGCTGTTACACTTTTCTATCGAAAAATGTACAAATATATTTTGAAGGAGGGTCGTGGTTGGATGTTTTTTTTAAGCTTGATGGAGGTCTAGGGAGAAAACTAGAACACAAAATAATAAAATATACATAAATGAACAAATATATGCGCCCATCCCCCCCTTAAGGAGAGGTATTTAGTGCGTTCCCTAGACCTCCATCAAGCTTAAAATTACACCCTCTAGGCCCCCTTTCAAGATAAATGTGTACATTTTTCGGTAGAAAAATGTCCCGGCCAAAGGCCGCTTCCTCTTAAATTACAGGCTCGCTATCGCTCGCCAGGAAAAAATCGACACCTAAATTGCATGAAAGGTTTTAGAATTGACAGAAATGGGGCGAAAGTTCTTAATTATGGGGCGAACGTCTTAAAATATCAAAAGCAATGGGGCTAAATATGAGGGAGAAAGGGCTAAAGAAAAAAATCCCTCAAGTGGAAATCTCCCCTTAAAAGTCTTCGTAGAATTGGACATGGAAGTCAAGATGTGCGACAAGAACCTTAAATCTTCAAAGTCGAGCGTTTAGTGTTCATAATAACAAAGGTTTAATGTTCATGTTGGCTTTCGCGTCGCTCTTATGAACAGATTTGATTTTAACTCGTACATATTAAGGGGGGTCACCGGCTATTTTCTTATTTTACTCTTAATTTTCTCTTTCCCTGGCTTGTATCCATTCGGCCCCATTCAGCCATCTGTTTTAAGACGTTTATCCCCATCCAGTGGTCGATTTCTTCCTGGCAAACGATAGCGAGCCAGCATTGCATGGAGAAATCGGGCTTCGCCGGAGAAATTTTTCTATCGAAAAATGTAAAAATTTAGCTTGCTGTCAGAACAAAAAAATATATATATATGCTGGCTCGCTACTGCTCGCCAGGAAAATCTTGACACCTGTTTTTTTTTTTTTTTTTTTTTTTTTTTTTTTTTTTTTTTTTCTATATTCCAATAGTACCCTCTCGGGCATAGGCTGAGAGCCTGTACATTCCACCGCTCAACACGGTGAAGCCCGTGAGGTCTTGTTCCAGTCTGGGGAGTGAGACATGTGAAGCATCCATCATGGCTCGAAGCAGCTCCATCTCTGAAGCGGCTGGTTGCTTCGCTCAAGCGCTTCACCGTCCCACCCTCCAGACTCAGACCCTCACTCTCAGAACGCCACCTATTGAGCAGTGAACTCACTAGGCATTGTCCCCCTGTAACATATTTTGAATATGGGAATATTCATACAGTGTTATTTAATCAGGGAACAATGAGGGCATTTTTTTGGCATTTCGGTGGGCTTTGTGGTAATCCACTGATACTAGGTACAGCACAAATTCAATCCCAATAATATCTTCCCATTGACATATCGGGATTTGAACCCGGGTCCATTGGATTACCAATCCAGTGGCATGACCACTCCACCACACCTCCCCTTAAAACAGTAGGCTGAATGGGGCCGAATGGATACAAACCAAAGAGAGAGGGAGAGAAAGATAAAATAAGCGAGGTGGGCTCCCTTAAGTTATCCGGTCATCGTCACTGTACCCTGTTCTAAATAGGTAGAACAGAAATCGTCAACCCTAACCTCTATAACTCAAATAAGGCTAGAGTAAATGGGCTGTACATTTCCACACCTATACACCATCTCACCTTTCCCAAATGGTAGACCTATCTTACTCTAGTTGTGTGCGAGCCGAGCGATAGAAGTTAATGGTAGACATATCTTACTCTAGTTGTGTGCGAGCGATAGAAGTTAATGGTAGACATATTTTACTCTAGTTGTGTGCGAGCGATAGAAGTTAATAGTAGACATATCTTACTCTAGTTGTGTGCGAGCCGAGCGATAGAAGTTAATGGTAGACATATCTTACTCTAGTTGTGTGTGAGCGATAGAAGTTAATGGTAGACATATCTTACTCTAGTTGTGTGCGAGCCGAGCGATAGAAGTTAATGGTAGACATATCTTACTCTAGTTGTGTGCGAGCCGAGCGATAGAAGTTAATGGTAGACCTATCTTACTCTAGTTGTGTGCGAGCGATAGAAGTTAATAGTAGACATATCTTACTCTAGTTGTGTGCGAGCGATAGAAGTTAATGGTAGACATATCTTACTCTAGTTGTGTGCGAGCGATAGAAGTTAATGGTAGACATATCTTACTCTAGTTGTGTGCGAGCGATAGAAGTTAATGGTAGACATATCTTACTCTAGTTGTGTGCGAGCCGAGCGATAGAAGTTAATGGTAGACATATCTTACTCTAGTTGTGTGCGAGCCGAGCGATAGAAGTTAATGTTCAAGAGTTTTACCCTACTCAGTTGGAACAGTGTGTAGTAATGCTCAAGACAGTACAATCTTTCTTCCAGTGTGAATTAGCATGCAGGTCAGGTCAGAGGTCACCCTACACACACACACACACACACACACACACACACACGCCTCTCGTTACCCTCCCACCGCAAGTTTGGCGAGTTAGGGAAGGCTGCTCGTGCGTGGCCAGGGGGGGGGGACACACCCGAGATTCTTTTTACACTGGGACGGGGGGGGGGGGGGCATGATGTTTAGGGCTTGCGTTTTTCACTCACAAGCGTCTAAGCGCCGCCCTATTAGAAACAATGGAAAATATCAAGGAAATCGGCCACAAATTTTCCTGGAAATTTGGAAGTCACCCCTCGAATGAACATAACCTTTACATCATGTTAATATAGGTTTCAACTTTCGGAAAAACCGTTTTCCCCATTATCCAACAATCTTAAGATAAGCCCGATAGTGGGGACGGCTATGAAGTACAGGGAAATTGAGGGGTAAAAGACGAAAATAAGGGGTAATATTAGCCCAACCTAACCTAACCTAACCTAACTTAGTATATTAGGTGGGGGCTGCCTCCCCCACACCCCCGCTTTGACTTAGATTTTTGGTGTATTTGTCTGTGAAGTGGGTATTTTTCAATTTGTTGATAACGAAAATCCTCCATGTGGACTATATGGAGAAAAATATGGCGAATCTATTGGTGCCTATTTTCCCTAATAAATTGTTTCTCATAACGTTGCACTAGTGTCCTTGAATATTATCCACAACTCTTGCCCAGGAATCTATAGACTCGCCATATTTTTATCATTATAGTCTGCATGGAGGAATTGACAATATTCAAGGACACTACATCGTCGCTATTAGAAACAATGTATCAGGGAAAATAAGGACCAATAGACTGCCATATTTTTTCATTATAGTCCGCATGGAGGAGTTTAGTTATTGACAACTTGAAAAATCCCGATTACACCGAAATATAACACCATATAATCAGACCCGACCGTAAACAAAGCATTCCGTCCAATGAAACCTTTGACTTTACTTCCTTCTTCTTGTTTTGAACGATACGACGGGCGCGATTCACCCAATAAATGGCACGAGCGTTACTCACAAAAACGAAATACCGGCAACCTGTTCTTGCCCCCCTTACAGATCAACGTATATCAGGATGACAATAAGTCAAGAGGGGCGCTGCCCCCCCTCAACCTATCGTGTATCCAATTTGGTAAGATTTTACGGTGTGACAGTTACAAGCCCCATCGATGTTTGTGTAGCCTATAGGTATGTTATATAATAGTCTTCAGTCCTATATATGTCCTTCCCTTCGCAAATGTATTATAAGGGAGATATAGGGTAAAACACAGTCTTGTCTGCATAATGACAAGTCCTGTTTTACGGGATTTCTGCTTTATAGATTTTGTTGTTTTTCCCTCCTACCTTACTCGGGGGACCTTACAGTTGCGCGATCCAGTGCTGCTTTGGTAATTGCGTAAATTTTATTTTCCCTCCCGTATAAAATTTTCACTGCACAAAGCCACTGTCACTTTGTTTATGTTCTCTCTGCCGGACAACCAATGGTATTGGATTTCCCTGGGAAACCCCCCAATGACGTAACACCCACTTAACCAATCATCTCTCACGCGCAAGTGCGCATATAGCCCACAATTCAATTTTTTGGGGAGGGAGGCCAACTTGCCGGTTCAGGTGTTCACTGTGCAATGGCCGCCATCTGTATTGCTTGTACTCCGACACGTTCCTCGATTACAGAACTTACTCATTATAAAAACGAACCTGCAATTAAACTATTACAAGATCACGGTGTCCTCCCTACCTCTATAAAGTGTCCTAAGTGCGGTTCAAATTGTGTGCAACGAAAAGACACCGAACATAAAAATCAGTGGACCTGCAACCACACTTTTTCTCGAGCCCACGGACGAGCCTTCCACTTCTCGCCAAACTCGCAGTTCTCGCGCTTCCCATCACCCCAGCTCACTGCAACCTACTCTATCCACAGCAAAATAACGTCAAGGTTAGTTTCTATCCACGTATTACTTTTAGGTTAGGTTAGGTTAGGTTAGGTTAGGTTAGGTTAGGTTAGGTTAGGTTTCTTAGTTAGGTTCATGACAAGGTATCAGCTGGTAGGTATGGTATGGGATAAACTAGGGACACATACTAGCTGGCAGGTAAGGGTTATTCTTGTATCCAACGTTCTAGGTTAGGTTACTGTGTTTTTTTACTTCAAAAAATCGCTAAACCCGAGCCAAGTTTTGGCAAATGTTGGCTCGGGTTTTCACATGTTGGGGTTTAATGGGTTTCAAAAAACATGAAAACTCGAGCCAACTCTCAAAATTCAATTACTGTTTTTTTTACTTTGAAAAATGCCAAAAGCCGAGCCAACTTTTTTTTCCCAATTTTGGGGTTTTTGTACTCTGAAAAATACCCAAATCCGAGCCAACTTTGGTCAATATTTACGAGTCACACCACAGCTGGGATCTCATTTTTAACGGTAGTTTTGGGTTCCTACCATTCTATGCTTCATTGCTATATACTTTTTATCCACCGGAAAATATTTTTTTTTCTTTGCTTTTTTTTTTAGCATTAACCTAACCAAAAAACCTAACCTAACCTAACCTAATAGCCCCCAAATACATTTAGGTTAGGTTAATGCTAAAAAAAATAAAAATAAAAAAAATAAAAATAAAAAAACAAGAAAAAATAATATTTTCCGGTGGATAAAAAGTATATAGTAATGAAACCTAGAATGATAGGAACCCAAAACTACCATTAGAAATGAGATTCCAGCTGTGGTGTGACTCGTAAATATTGACCCCAACTTTTGCCAAAATTTGGCTCGGATTTTCACATTTTAACGTTTTCTTACTTTTCTATATTTTATTTTCAGAGTTCTTCCCATATTACCCCTATTACCCCGCAATTTCCCTGATCTTCATAGCCCTCCCCACTAGTGGGGGCCGTGTTTTTAGATTGTTGGATAATGGGTAAATACTCATTTGCAACAGTCCTTGGTATAAAACAACACTGTATATCAAAGAAAAAATGCAAAAAAAACAAAACAACAACCACATGCTAAAACTCGTGACTGTCACACCGTATCAATTTACCTCCAATGGATCCCACAATTTCCCTTATCTACTGTAAAAGCGCGATTCACCCAATAAAGGGCGCCATTTGACGCCGTATCTTAAGATTAATGAATAATGGGTAAGTTAATGCAAATACTCCACTCAAACCATGACAAACAACAATAAAACACTATATTCCTTGAACAAAAATATCAAGAAAACTTGTTAAAGAAGGCTGCTCTAGCTGTCTTGAATGCCACAAAAATTAATGGTAGTTTCGGTATGGATGGTGTTATCAGGCGTACCATCATTATTTCCATTAAGTGTAGTAATTCCATATTTAAACCCACTACCTTATACTGTAGTTTGAGCGATCCTCTACACCTAGATATACAGTTAAGTATGTGGCAGAATATGTATAAGTGTACATATATCTGTAAATACAAAGAATAATAGTGGGAAATACTAGTGAAAACTCAATATAGTATGCCAGTCACCTATGTGTGCTGTCAATAGTAGTACGCCCGGTAACACTATTCTTACCGTCAAATGGGTAAATACGATCTCAATAAACTCTTTTAGTAATATAGGTATTTTTTAGACTGCATATAATTATCTAATGTTAGCCAGGATGAAAGGTAAAAAAAGTCATGGTTACCGCAGATTATTACCAGAAGCCATAATCCACGAACAAACCTTTTCCAGACCCCCAGTTTCCCCCCCCCCCATACATCTCTACACTCCATCCCTCCACCTCATTCTCGGTCAACCCCTACTTCGAACCCCTTCCACCTCACTCTCATACACCCTCTTTGCCACCTGCACACTCTCCATTCACACCATATGGCCATACCACCTCAATACAGTTCAGTAAGATCCTGTGTAGCGGGTAGAACGGTTTTTCAGATGCCTCTTTACTAAGAAACATTGAACAATATCCTTAACCTAACCTAACCATAACCCTAACCTAGTATGTTAGTGGACTATTTATGAATGTAAAATGTAAAAATATATAGTAACATTAGCAAATTTTTGAGATATATGCACAGGTCCACCCGCTACACAGGATTATACCTACATTTCTCCCGGCATTCTTCACAACCTCCACGTCAACACTTCATCCCTCAAGTAACACTACCTGGTTCGTCCGTCAGTCCATCCACGTGACTCCACAACCTCTTCATTTTGACTGCTCTCACTCTCGCCTTGCGTCCCTCTGGTAACGTCCACGCCTCACTTCCATATGCCAAAGTGGAAACTACAACACTATCAAGCAACATTCTTTTTGCTTCCAATACTAACCTCTCTATTCCTTATCGTAATGGTCGAGTTATCCGGTGACCGAGGAAACAACACAATATGAAAAACACATAAATAATTAAATAAAAATGCTTACCTGGAGAATTTAAGAGATGTAACGAATTGTAAAACGAATTCACATCGGGTGTTTGCACGTAAGTTCAGTAGAGTCTTGATATTAAAGAGTCTTAAGGGAGTCCAGTAGAATAATCACGCCGAGACACAGCACACTACGTCCTCACGCACCGACTACCAAATACATACTGGCAGAAAACTAGGCTTCGAAACAATGAGACTCGAACCAAACGAATCTGGTACTTTATAAAAACTAATTCTACGTGGGACGTTTTTATTTTTGTATTTTATTTAACTTTTTATTTTTTTGCTGGCTGTTCAAAAGCAATAATGTGTAAGTACAGTATAAAGTAATGCCTTAAACAACTAATATTTAATGATATCTAGTATTATGTGTATTTAAGCAAACCTAAATAATAGTGCTTCATAAAATAAGAAATGCTTCAGGGTTTGAGCTTAAAGATTCCGGGTTTGAAATGGTGAGTACGTGTGCGAACAGAGAGAAGCAATAATCATAATAAGCAACATATTGCTCGTATTGGTGCGGAGATCCAATTACGAAGTTATACGCTTTAACAGTATAGACATATAGATAGATAGATATAGATATATATATTTGCAGTTTCCTGACGTTCATGCAGAAATTTGGCTCTCTCGAATTATACCGATTCGTATGATTTCGGGACTGTATCGTGTTTCATTAGATAACCGACTTGTATATTATACTTAATGCTTTTATGAGTAGTATATGAGTAAAACCATATGAAATATATTATATTTGTATATATTTGTAAGCATTAATAGACAAACATCGATAGTTGCTGATCCGTTTTTATATTGTGTTTTGATTTGTAACTTCCGAAGCACCTGAGAACTCGTCATCCCTCACTCGTTAGCTCGTTTATCACGGGCGCCGGGTGCTAGGCCATTAAATAAACAAGGTCTATCTAGCCTATCTATTGCCGGACTACTTTTTCCCCAAAGGGGTGGCCACAAATGAACCACCTACCTATGCTTTCATATGCCGTGGCGACTCGTTCAATTATCTAGCTTGTTCCTAATTGATTCATATAATGGATCTTACTGTGTCCTACGAACCCTATATTTCGCATCTCCAGTCGCACTTATTAAGGGGAGGTATTTAGTTTGTTCCCTACGTTTTCATCAAGCTTAAAATTACACCCCCTAGACCCCCTTTCAAGATAAATTTGTAAATTTCCCGGCCGGAGGCCGGTTGCTCTTAAATTACAGGCTCGCTATCGCTCGCCAGGAAAAAATCGACACCTTAATGGCACGAAAGGTCTTACTATTGACAGAAATGGGGCAAAATGTCTTAAAATGTCAAACTACTAGGGCGAACGTCTTAAAATCTCAAACGCAATGGGGCTAAACATGAGGGAGAAACGGGTCCAGAAAAAAATCCGTCAAGTGGAAATCTCCCCTTAATGCTGATACATACCCTTTCGAAGCGGTCTCGGGAGGATTTGAAACTCCTTATTAATTATTTACCTGATACTTTTATTTCGGAAATCCCTTTAATTAAAACTTTCGAGGCTTTAACAAACTGTATGAGAATATAATTATAACTGTGACTGTACCTCACAGTGACCCATTTTAACCCCTTCAGCACCATGACGCCTTTTTACCTTATATTCCGGCTACAATTAGATGCTTTTATGCAGTTTCAGAAGGCCTTATAATCATTTCACTCTTTCTCAATTATGCTTTATATTAATTTCACTCTTAAATAATCGTACCATATAATAATTCCACTCTTTCTCAATCATGCTTTATAATTATTCTCGTGTCCTTCCTCCTTCATCTGGAGCGGGTGATTCCCTTCAAACTCATTATCATAATTACATACTCTCCCAGCATTCATGTTGATTGAAGCACACACACATACACACACATCATATATACACACACACACACGCTATCTCTCCTTCCTACACACACACACACACACGAACAGAACCATACACACTCACTATGCACACACACACACTCTCTCTCTCACACTAATTCACGCACAATCGCCTGCGGTGATAACCATTTTATTGAACCATTCTGACACGCCAATGTATCATTTAGAAATATTCCCTCGAGACATATCCCTGAGTCAATATTATCCCTTATTCAATGTTCACGGTCTGAAGTTTATCATATAGTACTGAACCAGTTACTTGTGCACGTGGTTGAACCGTCTCTCTCTCTCTCGCTCTGGTTGTTTTTTTCTGGCCCTCCTTCTCCCTCATGTTTATCCCCATTAGTTTTTAAAATTTTAAGACGTTCGGCCCATTGGTTTGACGATTTAAAGACATGTTACCCCATTGCTTTGTCAATATTAAGACCTTTCATCCTAGGGGAGGTGTGGCAGAGTGGTCTTGCCACTGGACTGGTAATCCAATGGACCCGGGTTCGAATCCCAATATGTCAATGGGAAGATATTATTGGGATGGAATTTGTGCTGTACCTAGTTTCAGTGCATTACCACAGCACACTGAAATGCCAAAACAAAATACCCTCATTGTTCCCTGATTAAATAGCACTGTATGAATATTCCCATGTTCAAAATATGCTACATGGGGGCAATGCCTAGTGTGTTAATTGCTCAATAGGTGGCGTTCTGAGAGTGAGGGTCCGAGCCTGGGGAGTGAGATTGTGAAGCGCAGAGGCGAAGCAGCTTCAGAGATGGAGTTGGGTTCGAGCCGTGAAATAGGTGCTTCGCATGTCTCACTCCCTAGGCTGGAAAAAGACCTCACGGGCCTCACCGTGTTCAGCGGTAGAGTGTAAAAGGCTATCAACCTATGCCCGAGAGGGAGTAGTTGGAGTATAGAAGAAAAAAAAAAAAAAAATTAGGTGTCTTATTTTTTTCCTGGTGAGCGAAAGCGTGCTTGTGATTAAACTTTTGGCCAGGACATTTCTCTACCAAAAAAATGTACAAAAGTCTTAGGACGTCCTTCACCTCTGGGGGAGGCACTCGTCACGGGCAGTTTTGCCTTTTGCCTCCCTCATCCACATAGAAAATAGAGTTACTTGAAATGACGCAATTCATGAGCAAAATCATCTGGAACCTATTAATTTTTATTTTTGTCCTAAAGGAAACAAAAGACAGGCTGAAGGTATATGTGCAGGCAATTGTTAAGTACATTATCGCTGGAGAAATAACTACCATACATTTTATCCCACCCTCTCCCACCAGCATAATCTGGCTCGGACTACGTGTGTGGGTAAAGTCGGTATCACACGAGCGCTTTTTCCCTCGACATTAGTCCCCAACACTGGTCTGGCAGCTTATGAGGTCAACATTTAAACTTTTTCGGTTACCTAAATTCATCAACCATCAGTCTAGTTTCCAATACCGTGCACAATACTCCAGAAGTGTTACCAAATAAAAGTTGATGATCGAATGTTGACTATAATAGCTCTCGTGTGATACCGGCTTAATGGTATTTTAACGACTGGGCAGAGTTGTCATACGCCGGTGTTCTTCTCATTATGCTAAGGCTCCTCTAGTGGCTCATTATGCTAAGGCTCCTCTAGTGGCTCATTATGCTAAGGCTCCTCTAGTGGCTCATTATGCTAAGGCTCCTCTAGTGGCTCATTATGCTAAGGCTCCTCTAGTGGCTCATTATGCTAAGGCTCCTCTAGTGGCTCATTATGCTAAGGCTCCTCTAGTGGCTCATTATGCTAAGGCTCCTCTAGTGGCTCATTATGCTAAGGCTCCTCTAGTGGCTCATTATGCTAAGGCTCCTCTAGTGGCTCATTATGCTAAGGCTCCTCTAGTGGCTCATTATGCTAAGGCTCCTCTAGTGGCTCATTATGCTAAGGCTCCTCTAGTGGCTCATTATGCTAAGGCTCCTCTAGTGGCTCATTATGCTAAGGCTCCTCTAGTGGCTCATTATGCTAAGGCTCCTCTAGTGGCTCATTATGCTAAGGCTCCTCTAGTGGCTCATTATGCTAAGGCTCCTCTAGTGGCTCATTATGCCAAGGCTCCTCTAGTGGCTCATTATTGTCCCGAGTGATTTGGGGAGGAAGTTAACATGACAATATGTTAAAGCATAGACTACAGGTTAAACACATGATTAGTGTATGACGGTCATATTTAACTCCCTTATTTGCTTCCTACATAACTAAACAATATATGTATGACATGGGTAATCAAAGTGTCAATAGCAATACATCCATGTGGAGTGCCACGTGTATTTGTTGATTTCATTAATTGAGTTTAGAGGTGAAGTTGGTTGGTGGAAAAAACAATAATTAATTATACCATTTAATATTTTATGTGACTCTTAGTGTCTTTTTATTCTCTTTATTTGTTAGTGTAGAATTGATGAAATATAGTCATAGACCAAGTATAATACTATTTCCAGTTTAATATTTATTACAGATTTACTTACAAATAAAAGAGCCAGTCAATGGAGTTGAATTGGGGGAAGCTTATCTTGATAGTGCATAGCATTGCTATGAATAATAATATTACTATAGAGACTTAGTGAAGTTCAAAGGACGATGTTACTGATTAGATGATAGAGTAATTGTGTTAACTACTAAACACATTTCCCTAATGCTACATTGTAAATATATTGATGCAATGATAGGCTAAATGATGTAAATAGAAAGCCAGGATGATATTGAGTCGCTGCATATAATATAGTAGGTAATGATGGAATAACTATAATATATAATCATATTTTCAAGAACTCGCATATATTTCCTACTAGTAGCAATACTGTTATTCAATTAAGCTATTATACTTACCATTAATTACCAATCCAGTTAAGGTAGTTAATTCCGCTGTTTGGCCATAGGTAAGTACTTGCAGCATCACTCCACCAACCTTCATTAGGGACAAATAAGGTCAATATATAATCAACATAAACAAGATACATTCCAAGGAAAATATTATGCACATAATAATACGTTATCAAACTAATATTGGCATGAAATACTTGAAGCCATTCCATACTGAACCAGAATAGATTTTATGATTGTGTACTAAATATTTTCATCTTTAATGTGTGTTTTTCCTTATAGAGGGATCATGTAAAAATTAGTGTCTTCAAGTCTATTGATAAAGGGATAATAAAACAAACTCTATTACGAATATTTCTGTATTTACAAGATTAATCAGTCGAGATATGTTGACACCCAAGAATGGGCAACTCATCTTACAGGCTACAGCTTCCTATCGTAAACAATTAATATAAACCATTGCTTGGCATGGTGACACACAATATAGACGGCTTGATAAGTTTAAAGTGAATTTAATAAAGACTATAGCTATGTGAAGTGTTCTATGTACAAATCAAAGAATGTTCACATATATCTTTTCCCTTCAAGATAGTCTAAAATATCTCACTTTGTACTCGGACATGATGGTGAGGTTAAGGCGAGGTCGAAGCCAGTCGGACGAACACCCAGTGGACAGAGAGGAGAGGAGGGGAAATCGAGAAGTCTACGGTTGGGTTCATAGGATCGTCATGCTACACAGCCCTTCAATATTGGACAAATAAAATCAGTTAAAGAAAAACAACGAATTTTGTGTATCGTTCGGTCTAAACATCTTGACATGGTTAACATTTACAATTATGTTGAAGACCCGCAGAGGGCTGCTCTCGTGCGGGAGATTATGGGGTTGGGATGGTATAGGATCGTGTAAGATACTTGAGCTTTGATATGATGTAGGAGCATTTTGTTAAGGGGGGTCACCGTTTTTTTTTTAAATCTTTCTCTCTTTCCCTGACTTGTATCCATTCGGCCCCATTCAGCCAACTGTTTTAAGACGTTTACAAAGTACAAAGGAGTACAAAGGAGTACAAAGGAAATCAAGCAACAACAGATCTAGTGACCCTTCTAGGTTGCTTGTCCTCCAAAACACTGAGGATCAAGTGTCCAAACAGTGGTTTAGAGTGGGTAAGGGAACATTGGAAAGGGAATTACTGCCCTGGAACTAATGTCCGTGGCAGGATTAGGAAGTTAGTAGGGGACAGATGGGTTAGTAACTGACACCATCCGACACCATCGACACCATCCAGGTGTCGATTTCTTCCTGGCGAGCGATAGCGAGCCAGCATTGTATGGAGAAATCCGGCTTCGCCTGAGACATTTTTCTATCGAAAAATGTACAAATTTAGATTGCTGTCAAAACAAACATGTATGCTGGCTCGCTACCGCTCGCCAGGAAAATATTGACACCTGGATGGGGGTAAACGTCTTAAAATAGTAGGCTAAATGGGGCCAAATGGATACAAGCCAAAGAGAGAGGGAGAGAAAGAGAAAACAAAAAGCGAGGTGGGCTCCCTTAAAGATATGATAGAGGTTGGTGCTATACCGTATTCTACCATTTACAATAGTAGTCGGTACATGCAGTATAGTGAGAAATGTACATGTATATGATTTTAAAGAGAGAGAGAGAGAGAGAGAGAGAGAGAGAGAGAGAGAGAGAGAGAGAGAGAGAGAGAGAGAGAGAGAGATGCATGTGGGACCAGCAAAGTAGTTGGAAAATAGTATTAACAGTTTCCTCATTTGAGAACAGACAATCCAAGGCGAGAAAGGAGTAATCTGTGCAATATTTGATGGTCAGATATGATCCATTGACATATTCTGTATTAATTTGAATACTATAAATGACATTGACATCTGGTAATGATTTTAGTTAACACATTTATGGCAGGTAAATTAATTCTACCAACTATTGACATGTTCGATATATGTTGCCATTTCATAGGCCAGGATATAACCCACATCAGTTCTCAAAACGCAGAAATATAGGTAGTGCAGTGATGTTTAGGATATGTATATTGATTGCCAAGCATAACTTGTCAGAACACTTTATTGTAGATAGTGTGGAAGGAAGATCAAATATGGTTATGGTTTATTGACTTGTATAGCTGTGGGTTACGAACATTTAATGCAACAAACAGTATACGAGATAATGCAAGCATGTAGTTAATGTTTGCACAGAAGAGATTTGTCGATATGCTAGACAATGTAGGTGAAGTATTATGTTACTTATGAGCTTACAACTGTACTGCATAATGTCTATCGTCGAAATAAAAAAAAGTGCTTGAAATCTACAAACAAATGTGATGATATGCTTTTGTTATATGATTGTAATAGTGTTTGGAATACTAATACCACGATGTATGATTACATCGAAATATACTAGCATATCATGAGGACTTAGCTGTCATAGAAGGATGATGTTAAGATATTAATATGGATACAAATATGAATGAAATTCGCGAATAATAACTTCATATGATTTTAATCGACTAAACCGTATGAGCAAATGTATCAAAGAGGTTCCAGTTACAGTGATATACAGTAAAGAGAATACGCTAACTATAAATGGTACGTGATTGTCTTGCTTTCGTTTGGGATGAGTTAAGGGGAGATATCGACTTGAGGGATTTTTTTCTGGACCCCTTTCTCCCTCATGTTTAGCCCCATTGCTTTTGAGATTTTAAGACAGTCGCCCCATTAGTTAGGCGATTTTAAGAACTTTCGCCCCATTTCCGTCAATTTTAAGACCTTTCGTGCAATTTAGGTGTCGATTTTATCCTGGCGAGCGATAGCGAGCCTGTAATTTAAGAGGAACCGGCTTTCAGCCGGGAAATTTTTCTACCGAAAAATGTACAAATTTATCTTGAAAGGGGCTCAAGGGGGTGTAATCTTAAGCTTGATGGATATCTAGGGACCAAACTAAAAACCTCCCCTTAAATAATGGCTAAAATGCAAAACTAAAGCAGTAAGTTTTGTATTCGATTATATAAGCACTGATCCACATTAGTAAGAACAGTTTCTAATAATTATTACAAGTTCCAAGGCAGTGTATTATCGAGATATGATGATAATTTTGAAACATTTGGGTACACTTTCAGAACATATGATGTTTAGAAGTCAGAATAGATAAATATTGCCGGTAGATTACAGAGCTTTCAACCAATGAGAAAGAGTTGACTTTATACTGGCTTGAAAACATATTAGCTCGCACTTGATCATGTAAGTATAAATGACTCCCTTTCTCAACATCGGCAATGGAACTATATTGAAATAGTTAAGTCTTAAAAACAATTCTGCTCAAATTACCTCCAAGCCCATTCTTTCCATGGGGGTTGATTACAACCAAGGAGCCAAATATAGCTGCCGCGTAAATCTGAACCCACTATAGTATTTACTGTAAGGGGAGATTTCCACTTGAGGGATTTTTTTCTGGACCCCTTTCTCCCTCATGTTTAGCCCCATTGCTTTTGAGATTTTAAGACGTTCGCCCTAGTAGTTTGGACATTTTAAGACATTTTACCCGATTTCTGTCAATTTGAAGACCTTTCGTGCCATTAAGGTGTCGATTTTTTCCTGGCGAGCGATAGCGAGCCTGTAATATAAGAGCAACCGGCCTCTGGCCGGGACATTTTTCTACCGAAAAATGTACAAATATATTTTGAAAGGGGGTCTAGGGGGTGTAATTTTAAGCTTGATGAAAACGTAGGGAACAAACTAAAGACCTCCCCTTATTAAACGGGTTCATATGGGTGCTGATTATAACCGACGAATAATATACAGTTGCCAAGTATATTCGAATCGACTATAGTATCATAAATGGAGAATGATTATGGATGCTGGTTGTTGGGGAAATTTAACAGAGATTATTAGGTTATTGATTACAACCGCGAAACACAACAAATACAGCTGCCATGACGATCCGAACCCACTATAGTATCAACAAAAACAGAGGAGTATTATTTTAAGGGTGCCAGTCTTCAGGAACACAACCACCTCGCCTTGAGTCAATATCAGGCAATAGTAATACAGAACTGGACACACACACACACGCGCGCGCACGATTCCGCTGCTGTGAAATTAAAAGCAGGGAAGGGAAGTTGATATCGTCGGGGGATGCATGTTGGGGAAAAGTATATTGTATTAACCCCTTGAAGCTCTGACGCGTTTTAGCAGTTTATTTTGGCTATCATTAGACGATTTTGTGCAGCTTAGGAAGGATATGTGGGTATTATAAGGGTAAAGACTATCTCAATCAACCCTCTGACTTCCATATACCCTTCCTAATCTGAATAAAAATCGTCTAATAACTACCAGAAAAGAAAAAAAAATGCGTTTTGGATCTCGAAAGGGTTAATTAACAGGTGTAAAGTCGCGGTTTAAAGGGGGTGGGTGGTATTTCTGAACACCCCTTCTCCCTCCTATTTAGCCCCATTAGTTGGGTATTTTAAGACCTTTCGTGCCATTTAGGTGTTGGTTACTTCCTGGCGAGCGAAAGCATGCCTGCAATTTATGATGAACTGGCCTTTGACGGGGCTCTAAAATGGGGTCTTGGGGGTATTCTTTTAAACTTGATGGAAGTCGTTGTGTCCTATCACCATAAGTTTCTACTTTGGTTATCTGTCCTCCAGTAAAATAATAAGAAATATAAAGCTTCATGAAACACATACATAAAATCTGCCTTTTCTCCAGTAATGAACACACACACACACTGAACAGGCTTTATATACAATCTTTGTTTAGTTTGGCGAAGGAATACATAATTATTAACTCCATAAAGGGTATATACATAAATTTATGAAGTTAGGACTCAACGCTCGAAAGACTTGTCCAACATCCACATCAACTAAACAGAGCTTCAACAGAATATAACATCTTCGTTCAGGGATGTTTTGGACTCGTATATCTGTCTTAACACCAGGTTTGTTTCAGACACTTATACATCATCAAATAAATAGAGCTTTGTGCAGGTTTGTTTGCAGACTCCTCCCATATCTGTGTGTACACTTGTTTTGCTTCAGGTTTGCTTTATGTTTGTTTCAAGTTTGTTTCACTTCTATATAGCCAGTGTCACACGAGCGCTTTTTCCATCAATTTTCTATGAGCAAGTTTTGTTCTGGCGATATTTAGGGATAGTTTTGCATTGGAATCGTAAACTAGATCGAAGTTAGATTATGTTAGGTAGTTTAATGCTTATGGAACTTGTATTTTGAAGCTACCACACAACAATTGCCCGTAAAAATTGACGGAAAAAGCGCCCGTGTGACACTGCCTATATCTGTCTTTACACTAGGGAGATAACCAACGTGCAACTCATGGAAGAAGGACCGGACTTATCCACGCGACTGTACATTATATATATATATAAGACCTTTAACCTTCACGTCCACGTCTAGAGTACAGTGAAAATAACAACAGGCAATGGAGCGGTGCAGGGGGAGTGACGGAACCGATACGGGTACAACATTAATACGGGTCCAAATTAATACGGATGATGAAAATGAATACGGGTGAAAATTAATATGGGTCAAAATTAATACGGGTCAAAATTAATACGGGTCAACATTAATACGGGGTGAAAATAATGCAGGCTAAAAATTAATACGGGTTGAAAATGATACTGGTCAAAATAATACGGGTCAAAAATAAATCGGGTACAATAAATGGGTTAAAATAATATGGGAAAAAAACCCCGATTCAGACATAAAAGCATACATAAATTTATAGGATCCAATATAAGACCAATATATTTAAAGCCCCAAAATACGATAACGCTTATTTAATTTTACTGTGGCTAACATTAGACAATTATATTCAGCTTAGGAATGCCAGTTGGAATGGGGTAAGTTAGATCATTGATACCCTCTTTATTCCTCAGATATCTTTCCTAAGCCAATGATAGGCCTTATTGACATAGTTAATAGTACAGTCGTGCAAATAAGTCATGTGTCAGCTGTCATTACGTTTGGCTCGGTTTGTGCTGTATTAATGTCTGTCAGATGTTGAATAGGGTGGGTAAGTGTAGGAGCATGTTTGTATATTTCACTCGATATGAAGAAATGAAGCTTAGATATTGCTGATACCAATTATTGATCAAAACATACTTGGTGCCGAGACATCACTTATTAGCGCGACTGTACATATATTACGTAGATGCCTTTCCTAGGAGAAGGGCTGTCGTCTACTATGCTCTATTTTTTTCCAGCTGATCTTAAATTGAATCTCTTATTAGCTGATTTCTCGATACTTAATGGAAATATATGAAACTACTATGGCTGTGTGTCGTATTAATGCCAAGTTTTCAGAATAACCATCATCTTTCGTTACAAAATCTATCTTATAGCCGAGTAACTAAGATAGAAACATGACAATTTAGGCTCAGCTGGAAACAATAGACTATAGTCAGAATACAATGAATATGACGTCATGGTACTGAAGCGGTCATGCTACATTTTGCACAGTCCAGTTCAAAAGATTCCCCTCAAATATCCCCCTATTAATCTAGTAGCGAATGGTGCTACATTATCGCCTCCTCATAATGGACAGAGTATAAGTCTCGTTTTCCAAGCAAGACAATTATAAATCACTCTCGCTTGTCATAGACTTACGAAGGTTTAGAGGCCTTTACTATTTTTGATTAATTTCCAACTGGCACACGCAAAATGCAGCATATTTAACCCTTGCAATACAATGGTGCAACTTTACTATTCTGACTTCCATAAAACAGCTTTATTCAGCTTAGGAAGGCCGAGGGAGTAATACGGTTAGTTGACATATATTTTGTCCCTCTTTGATTTCTAGAGGTCCATCCTAAGCTCTGAAAAATTACCAAATTTGTTTAGCCATAATATGTTAAAAATGACAACATCGTATTGAAGGGGTTAAGGTGGAGTCACACGAGCACATATTCCGGCAATTTTCGATCGACAAATAGTTTTTCTGGTCATTATTGAAGATTTTTTTTTTTTGTATTTACTATTAGCAAGTAGGTTTAAGGTAGAATATTTCGAAACGGTAATGAAGCAACTATATTACGGGCAGAATATTCCCAAAGGATGATTGCTTTATACCCCAGCTTAATATAGAAGCAACCAGATTATAATTGCTGATAATAAATTTCCGTAAAATGCGATCATGTGACACCAACCTTTAGTTCGAGGCAACACTTCCGCCAACTATATTGTATTATTATCAAACTTTCAATTTTATTATGACAAATTTGTATTGTTTGTTGAATACCCTCAGATAATTTTATTCAGCTGAGAACATTATCTTTCACTCCTAGATACTTTTTAAGTTCACCAAAGAATAGTTATGTTTAGAGGTAGCTAGATATATAAACAATAGATGACCTGATTGAAAAGGTTGACATTTGCAAGAAAGACATACATTACCCCTTTCGTATTAATGCATACCATTTATATATTTTTTCGAATACCAGATGTTCTGATTAAAACACACACTTCCATCCAACACTTCGAATTATTACTCAATAATACAGTATCTGCAATTGTTACATCTTTCTTTACCTTAAAGATAATTCAGTGCTTTAGGAAACATATTTCAGAAAATCCTTTATCAATAAAACACCTTGATTACATGAATAATTAACTGAATACAGTATACCTATCAAAGCAGAGAATACCAAATAAACTTAAACTACTATAGTGATATAAATGAGTAGTTAATAGTAGTCAATAGTTGTGTGTTTTTCATATCACATTAGGAGATGTATGAACGACACAGGATAAGATCAAGTCAAATAGTAAAATATTAATGTCTAAAATTGCATTATATCTGTTTATACCGATTGAATTAGTAATTTCGAAAAATATATGTCTAGTAGAGAGATGAATACTTAAACAAAAACTTACCTAAACATAAGACAAACAGAAATAAACAACGCATTATATTGAAGGCATTATACAGTAGCTACGTCTTTCATTTCATTATATTGTAGGCATTATACAGTAGCTACGTCTTTCATTTCATTCAAGCCTCCAGACAAACGAAACCGAACCATCTTAGCAATAGTATAATACAATAAACTAAAGTTATCTTACCAATATAATATAACACATTTACATTTATTCATATAATCATTCACCTTAACTCTTCAATACAGCTGGCAGGAGGTTCCTCGCATGGATCCAGTTACAGGAGTATTTTGATTACGGGAAAATGCAGCATAACTTAAATACACAATATAACTTGGGATTCGAACCTGGGTCACGAAAAAAATAAATAAAACTAACCTACAAAACCTGAAATACAATAGGTAAAAATAACAACACCTGGGATTCGAACCTGGGTCCCGAAAACAAAAACTAACCTACAAAACCTGAAATACAATAGGTAAAATAACAACACCTGGGATTCGAACCCGGGTACCGAAAAAACAATATCAAACCTACTACACCTTCAATGAAACAGGTCAAAACAACAATAAGGAGTGAGGATAATCAACAGCCGAAACCATATAAGTGTTATTAAACCCTTTGAGTTCCAGCGACGTGTGTTATACTTTATTCTAGCAGCTATATTTGGACGATATTAGGCAGCTTAGGAAGGATCTGTGGTCGTTAAGAGGGGGTTGGCTGAGATACTGTCAAGCCGTATTATCGCTAGAGGTCCTTCGTAAGCTGAATAAAATCGTCTAACAGTGGCCAGAATAATAATATATATATATAAAAAGGAAGTCCCTGGTACCGAACGGGTTATTTAAAAGGTGTATATTCTATAAGGTCAGTGCAGAGTGACATCTTAAGCGATATATGAAAACTAATTTATATAAAAATACAAAGTACATTTTTATATATTCTATCTTTCACACCCACGTTGACAACACTTCTCAGCCACAAGAACCCCACAAAGAGCTGCTTAAACCCTTTCCACTAGATCAAGACTTTTGTTTCGTATTTGGCTGCCTCGAGACGATTTTAAGCGACTTAGGAACACCTCTTGCAGTACGACTTTTGTTTTTGCATCTGGCTGCCTTGAGGCATTTCATGCGACCTAGTGACATCTCTCGGGAAGGATGTAGTATCCAGGTGTATGGTCGTCATGTTTACATAGGTCGTGCGCTCGCGGTTAAGTTCCTGTCTATTTTGACAGCTATTTTTTCTGTTATTTGCCCCCTGCTGGCAATATATATGATGACAATATGTCATGGGGGGGTGAGGGGGGACAAAGCCCCCCCTCAATCCATTATTGTATCCCACGGCAGTCAAAATAGACGGGAACATGATCGCGAGCATGTGCATATTGTAAACAAGGTGGGCAGTATGGCCGAATACTACATCCTTACCAACCTCTCGCCATCGCAGGGATAATAGGCGCACTAACAAATGTGGCGGGCACTGTATTCGAATCATGTGATAAATGGCTTGAACTAACGCGCGGGTGGTTTCGAGCCTGTTCAATAGCTTATATTTGCTCAACTAGGCCATCCAAGATCAACAAGTAGAAACAGTAGGTATCTTAAAGGACACTGATGGCCCTTGGCAACATTTTGAATGCCAACAACAACGGCCCATTTCTAGCCATCAATCAAACGAATCGGACAACAGACTATCGGGACATATGGCTTCTGTGAGCGTGCCTATTGAGTCTGAAAACCCTTAGATACGTAACAGTTCACTCAAATGCACCTAGAGATAACCAGAATAGAACCTGAATGTCGTTATCTAGTGAAAGGGTTTAAACTGGAGGAGGAGACTGTAAAATCGGAGTGCGCAAAATAGGACGCCTGGACTGTAATGAAATAGAAACATGTAATATCCGTTTTCTGTGGCAACCTATTTTCGGCTTTTGGAACTCCTTTATGATTTGATTATCCATTTGTGCTCTATAATGAATGTTAAATTAGTCAAACTCTCTAAAATACAAACAAATCTATACAAATATAATTTTGTGTATACAATTACGCCTATATGATGTTCCGATTTCGCTACAGTCTACACGTTTAAGGGAGCCCACCTCGCTTTTTTCTCTGTCTCTCCCTCTCTGTTTGGCTTGTATCCATTCGGCCCCATTCAGCCAACTGTTTTAAGACGTTTACCACCATCCAGGTGTCATATTTTCCTGGCGAGCGGTAGCGAGCCAGCATATATATATTTTTGTTTTGACAGCAAGCTAAATGTGTACATTTTTCGATAGAAAAATTTCTCCGGCGAAGCCGGATTTCTCCATACAATGTTGGCTTGCTATCGCTCGCCAGGAAGAAATCGTCACCTGGATGGGGATAAACGTCTTAAAACAGTTGGCTGAATGGGGCCGAATGGATACAAGCCGAGGAAAGAGAGAAAAGGAGAGAAAGATAAAAACAGCCGGTGACTCCCCTTAAAATGCACACACACTTTTCTTCAGTGTATTTTTATAGGTAGGGAAGAATACAGTTCAAACTTGATCACTGAGACACATGATGCGATTATCATTAGTTATACTGTTAATAACAACATGTGTTCAAATATTGCAAACATGAATCACATTAAAGTAGTTCAATTGTTTATGCGAGCTAATTTGAAAGCATAAATGATTAAAACACATATTTTGCTTATTTCTTCTTAAATTTTGAACATGCACTTTTTACAGAGCAGGTCAAACTATCCCTTCTATTTCTTAACCCTTTCAGTGCGATGACGCCGTTCGATCTTCTTGGCTAACATTAAACGATTTTATTCAGATTAAGGGGGGTCACCGGTGTTTCTTGTTTTATCTTTCTCTCCTTTTTGTTTTCTCTTTCCCTGGCTTGTATCCAAGCGGCCCCATTCGGCCAACTGTTTTAAGACGTTCATACCCATCCAGGTGTTGATATCTTTCTGGCGAGCGATAGCGAGCCAGCATTGTATGGGGAAATCCGGGTTCGCCGGAGACATTTTTTCTATCGAAAAATTTACAAATTTAGCTTGCTGTCAAAACAAAAATATATATATGCTGGCTCGCTACCGCTCGCCAGGAAAATATTGACACCTGGATGGGGGTAAACAGTAGGCTGAATGGGGCAGAATGGATACAAGCCAAAGAGAGAGGGAGAGAAAGAGAAAACAAAGCGAGGTGGGCTCCCTTAACCCTCGGACTGCCAACATTTCTTCCTAACCTGAATAAAATCGTCTAATGGTAGCCAAATTAAGGGAAGAAACCACACGTCCTCAACCATGGCAAGAGCTAGTTCAGTATGGACGCACACATAAATCATCATCAGCATCAATGTCACAACGAGAGAGAGAGAGAGGGGGAGATGGAGAGAGGGGGAGATGGAGAGGTGGGTAGATGGAGAGGTGGGGGGAGAGAGAGTGGGGGGAGAGAGTGGGGGGGGCAAGAGAGAGTGGGGGGGGAGAGGGAGTGGGGGGGGAGAGGGAGTGGGGGGGGAGATAGAGAGAGGGGGGGAGAGAGTGTGGGGGGAGAGAAAGTGGGGGTGGTGGAGAGAGTGTGTGGTGGGAGGTGTGTGGGGGGGAGGGAGTGGGGGGGGAGAGATGGGGGGAGAGAGATTGGGGGGGGGAGAAAGAGTGGGGGGAGGGAGAGAAAGTGGGGGAGAGAGTGGGGGGGGAGAGAGAGAGAGGGGGAGAGAGAGAGAGAGAGAGAGAGAGAGAGAGAGAGAGAGAGAGAGAGAGAGAGAGAGAGAGAGAGAGAGAGAGAGAGAGAGAGAGAGAGAATGAAAGAGAGAGAGCGAGAGAGAGGAATGAGACCCGTGACCTTATAATATTATTTACTTTGTTTATGTTACAACACCGGCCATCAACAGTAATTAAAGCATAAATCCACATAATCGTCATAATCGGGTACGGTCGCTCGGAAAAATTCGTGGACCCAGCATATTTTTCATCGCACAGGTACACTCGACCAAAAAAAAAAAAAAACAATCTTTACACTAACGCTCTAAACATTCTGGAAGTGGGTCGAAATCTTATGATAATACCTCACAGACGTATGTTTCACCCGATACATTCCGTTCACACCAGATTATTTACAGCTCACCAGTGTAAAATGTTCGTGTTGGTCGAGTGTACGTTCTTAGACACAAATCCTGGACCAATGTAAACCCTCGATTACCTAAACGAACCCCCGAAGTATAAATATTAGGTAAAGAATTAATGGAGAAAAAAAATGTGTCCCCTAGAATGTACTCATGACATTTGATATATGAATGCCATTTTGCATACATTACTCATAAACCCAAATATATGACATACGTGAGTCATTTACCGTGCCTGTACTTGAAAAACGAGGAAAATAGGTCCATGAATGTTTATGAGCGACTGTACATTGTAAAATACGTGCATGTGTGCAATAGAGAACACATAGACTGTACTAAGGAAGCCCACCTCGCTTTCTTTTCTCTTTCTCTCCTTCTCTCTTTGGCTTGTATCCATTCGGCCCCATTCAGCCTACTGTTTTAAGACGTTTACCCCCATCCAGGTGTCAATATTTTCCTGGCGAGCGGTAGCGAGCCAGCATATATATATTTTTGTTTTGACAGCAAGCTAAATTTGTACATTTTTCGATAGAAAAATTTCTCCGGCGAAGCCGGATATCTCCATACAATGCTGGCTCGCTATCGCTCACCAGGAAGAAATCGACACCTGGATGGGGATAAACGTCTTAAAACAGTTGGATGAATGGGACCGAATGGATACAAGCCAAGGAAAGAGAGAAAAGGAGAGAAAGATAAACAAAAAACGGTGACCACCCCTTAAAACAAGTACACATAATCAGCGTAATCATAGTCTAGAACAATATTAAAATACAGTATATTGTTCTCGCTCATAAAAACATTTTCATTCTATATAATCAAATGGTTCTAAAAGTAAATGTGTCATAATATTGAAGCGTTCTATATTTCGTTCATAAATAACACTCGGTCAATGAGTAGCAGTAATAATTTCCATTCTTAATAATACAATTAGTCTTAAAAGAAATGTCATAATATCGAAACGTTCTATATTTTGCTCATAATTGATAAGCGGTCAATGTGTGCCAGTAATAATTTGCAATTTATATAATTAAATGTTTCGAAAATGAATGTCATAATATCAGAGCGTTCTATATTTCATTCATAGTTAATACTCAATCAATGTGTACCAGTAATAATTGACATTCTATAAAATATAATAGCTCTAAAATAAAATATGTCCTAATATTGAAGTGATCAATATTGCGTTCGTAATTAACACTCAATCAAGGTGTATACCGCAGTTATAATAGGGTCCAGGTGTTCTATTGCACCCACACAGGTCCAGGTGTTCTATTGCACCCACACAGGTCCAGGTGTTCTATTGCACCCACACAGGTCCAGGTGTTCTATTGCACCCACACAGGTCCAGGTGTTCTATTGCACCCACACAGGTCCAGGTGTTCTATTGCACCCACACAGGTCCAGGTGTTCTATTGCACCCACACAGGTCCAGGTGTTCTATTGCACCCACACAGGTCCAGGTGTTCTATTGCACCCACACAGGTCCAGGTGTTCTATTGCACCCACACAGGTCCAGGTGTTCTATTGCACCCACACAGGTTTTAAACAGTATATTGGCTTCAGGGAGCCCACCTCCCTTTGTTTCTCTTTCTCTCCCACTCTCTTTGGCTTGTATCCATTCGGCCCCATTCAGCCTACTGTTTTAAGACGTTTACCCCCATCCAGATGTCAATATTTTCCTGGCGACCGGTAGCGAGCCAGCATATATATATTTTTATTTTGACAGCAAGCTAAATTTGTAAATTTTTCAATAGACAAATTTCTCCCCGGACCGATGAAGCCGGATTTCTCCATACAATGCTGGCACGCTATAGCTCGCCAGGAAGAAATCGACACCTGAATGGGGATAAACGTCTTAAAACAGTTGGCTGAATGGGGCCGAATGGATACAAGCCAGGGAAAGAGAGGAAACGAGAAAAAGATAACAACAGCCGGTGACCCCCCTTAATGATAACAAACACCCCCTAACATAGTATTTATATTAAGTATTTATAGAGGTCTATGTACACACACACACACACAAACAGACGTGCCTTACACATACCGACCATACCACCATGACTGTTAAGCCGGTATCACACGAGCACTTTTTTCCTCAACATTTATCCTCAACACTGGTCCGGCCGCATATGAGGTCAACTTTTTTTTTCCTCAACATTTATCGGCAACACTGGTCTGGCCGCATAATGTGAGGTCAACTTTTTGTCCTCAACATTTATCCTCAACACTGGTCTGGCAGCATATGAGGTCAACTTTTTTTTCCTCATCATTTATCCTCAACACTGGTCTGGCAGCATATGAGGTCAACTTTGATCCTATTTCGGCTACTTATATTCATCTACCATCAGTCTAGTTTCCGATGCCAGTGAACAATATTCCAGAAATGTTGCCAGAAAAAATGTTGATCATCGAATGTTGACTATAAAAGCTCTTGTGTGATACCGGCTTTACCCTTTTCAATCAGAGGACGCCTGGAGCCTTTCTTTTCCTTCAGCTGACGGTAAATTGCCACGATCCTAACTTGTTTACGCTGCTATTACAAAGTCTGTATAGCCAAATATGTTGTTACTTATGGAAACTTGGCATTACTATGATAAAGAGACATAGTACAGTACTTTGTTTGTTTTCTTCTTTTTAGTAAAGTATGTTTATCATCAGGTATCGAAATATCAGCTGCTTGTTAATTGGATTTTCCATCAGGTGAACAAAAACCGACTATAGTTTCGTGATATTCAGGCTAACATTCGACGATTTTATTTTATTCAGGAACAGCATCTAAGCATCGGATAAACTCTGAGTCATATATTTCGACCTTTAAATTTCGAAGGTGTCTCGTGATGAACCGAATATATGTCTTAATTCTGTACTTATTGAATGGTTTCTGGGGTTTATTTACGTAGCTCAAGAAAGCAGAAAGGATCCACATTTATGTCCCAGAATGTACACCCAAAGACACAAAAATCCTGGTCCAAAATGAATCCTTGAACAGCAAAACAAACCTTCGAAATGTAAATATTAAGTATAAAGAATTAATGAGAAGCTTGGACTCAATTCACGGTAGTTTCGGAAACATAAAGATCACGATTCATTTCTTATAAGAGTGTACAAACTTTTCTCGTTTAATCCTCATAACACTCACACGTCCTTCCTAAACTGGATAACATTGTCTGGAGGTAGCTAGAATGGACACACAAAATGGCGTCGTCTGATAGCAAAAGATAAATGGAAGATTGTTATGGTTTTCTGCACTGTAAAACATATAGGTATAAAAAGGGGCAATTAAAGCGTCCATCATAGTAATATACCCTTAATAGTATATTAATAACGAGAACCCCATTTAACATATGGATAAACAGGTATATCAAATTAACACAGGTAAATCACCATCAATATACCCACCTTGATTTCATTTACCTCTTCTTATGCCTATATACAGTATATATATATATATGTTTACAGTGTGTTTTAGCAATATACTAATCGGATCGGTAGGTGTAAAACAAACTCTCATCATCACCACCACCCAATAAAAGAAATAAAGTACATGATTGAAGTTGTCCCTCCTAATATCGTCTAAGCTAGTACAAAAGTTCCTCTGTCACGCAAAACTGACCTTTTTTATGGTTTTGTCCTTCCTGTCATCGCTAACTGTACTCTGTCCATCTTAACCAGGCGAAAAATCGACTTGGTGGCTGAGCGTTGACCGGATTTTATTATTGTTTTTAATAATGGAATACATCTGCTAATTATGAACACAAACTATTTACATCAAGCAGCGAAGTGGTTTATTCTTAATTTGCAGTTAAATGTTACTTCATTTAAACAATGAAATGCATCGTCCATTATGAGTAAATAAATATATATACATGTACTGCATATATTATACTGTACTGTATATATGATTCCGAGATTAGTATTTTCATAGTCTGTGCTTAAGTATCAGCAAAAAAACTGGCTTAAATATATTAATGGACTTTATCATCAATTATGAAAAACAATGTATATGAAGCAACTAAGTGTTCGAAAACAATGTATATGAAGCAACTAAGTGTTCGAAAACGGAGTTGTAAATTGAGGTTATCATTGGTGCTTATCGTTAATAATGAAAGCAAAATATATATATACATGAAGACAAAGAAATATAGTTTCTTCTTATTTTTCTTTTCTGTAATGAAATGGCAGAGAATCGGCTGGTTAAAGGCGGAAATACCTTGGCCGGTCAGAAACTCGGCTGCTATTGGACAACATTTCTCAACCTCAGCTGCGATTGGCTGGCACATCTCGCCCGGCCAGAAAATCAGATGCTATTGGCTGACACTTCTGGCCCGGGCAAATACTCAGCTGCTATTGGCTGTCATTTCTCTTGAGGGCATAAACTCGGCTTCTTATTGGATGACATTTCTCACACAGTCATAAACCCGGCTTCTGAGTGGCTGACATTTCTCACACAGTCATAAACCCGGCTTCTGATTGGCTGACACTTCTCGCCCGGTGAAGATGAACAGACTAGAGGACGAATGATGAGACAATTATCACAAAGTTACCTTAGGAAAGTGGTCGCGCACGCCACACACGAACAGACACTCAAAAAATGGCACAGGCATAAAACTCTCCGAACCATAGAAAGATAGTTTATATATTATTATTTTTTTTTTAAAGTTTTTTATTATTCTCTCCATTAATTATGAAGGCGTATTGGCTTTATTTATGGCGAATACACTGAGCTATGATGATGCGGGAGGACCACCTGATTCGACTCGAGAGGAGGTATACAATATGGCTGATTGACCTACAAGTAATTCCAGACCCATTTATATCTATATATATATATATTTTGTTTTCATCTTATTCTTGTATTCACACTCAGTTTCCTTCGCCCACCACGCTAAAGTTATGATAAAGTTAGGTTAGGGTAGGTTAAATTAAGGGGGGTCACCTGTTTTTTTCTATCTTTCTCTCCTTTTCTCTCTTTATCTGGCTTGTATCCATTCGGCCCCATTCAGCCAACTGTTTTAAGACGTGTATCCCCATCCAGGTGTCAATTTCTTCCTGGCGAGCGATAGCAAGCCAGCATTGTATGGAGAAATCCGGCTTCGCCGGAGACATTTTTCTATCGAAAAATGTACAAATTTAGCTTGCTGTCAAAACAAAACAATATATATGCTGACTCGCTACCGCTCACCAGGAAAATATTAACACCTGGATGAGGGTAAACGTCTTAAAACAGTAGGCTGAATGGGGCCAAATGGATACAAGCCAAAGAGAGAGGGAGAGAAAGAGAAAAAAAGCGAGGTGGGCCCCCTTAAGTTAGGATAGGCTTGGTTAGCTTAGGATAGAAAAGATTAAGTTATATATGGCTAGGGATAGATTTTAAAAAGTTAGATTAGGATTTGATGGGTTAGCATAGGTGAGTCAGGTTAGGACATGTTGGATTAGATATGATTAGAATACCCTAGGCTAGAATACGATAGATATGGTTAGGCAAGGTTAGGATATGATAGATTCGATGGCGTTAGGATATGTTAGATAGATATAGATAAGCTAGATTTAAAGAACATGAATAGTTAAGAATGGTTAGGGTAGGATATGCTAGATTAGGTAAGATTAAATTAGGATAGAATAGCTTAGATGTACTTAAGATAGGTGAGGATTGGTTGGGATAGATTAGGTCAAGTTAGGATATGTTAGCTTAGATATGCTCGAGTCATGTTAAAATCGCTTAGGTTAGGAGAAGTTAGATACGGTTAGGCTAGGACTATATAGGATGAAATAGATTAGAAAATGTTTAACTAGGATATGGTCAAGTTAGTTTAGGACAGGATAAACAGGTATGATAGATTAGGTTAGGATATGTTAGAGGAGATATGATTATCTTAAGCCAGATATGGTTAGGCAACATTAACTCCTTGAGGATTAGGTGTTGACTGCTTAATCTGGCAACATTAGACGATTTTATACAGCTTACGAAGACATTGTGGGAATTAAAGGGGTGAAAGACTATCGCAATCAACCCTCTGACTTCCACATACCCTTCCTAATCTGAATAAAATTGTTTCATAACAGCCAGAAAACAGAAACGAAATGCGTCATCGTATCTTGAAAGGGTTACGACAACGCATTTCTTATAACTTTTCTGGCTATAATTATTGAGATTAGGAAGGGTGTATGGAAGTTAGAGGTTTAATTGAAATAATATTTATAATTTTAATCCCCACAGATCCTTCTTAAGCTATATGAAATCACATACTGATAGCCAGCATAACTTGTCAAGACGCGTAATTATCCTCAAAGGGCTGAGCTATGACAAATTAGGATAGACAAGGTATGGGAACAATCCAAGGTATAATTCGAGGTGACACAACCACCGAAATGACTTGTAGGCGAAGTAACCATATTCCTTCGAGGTTATACAGGGGCCCATTTTCTATCTTCACGGGTATGGCATGTAAAAATAATATCTCCCTCTTTCTTTCTTCCTCCCGATTCACATACAAGCGCAGTTTGTTTTGAAGGGTAAATGGGGGTCACCGGCTATTTTTTTATCTTTCTCTCCTTTTCTCTCTTTCCCTGGCTTGTATCTATTCAGCCCCATTCAGCCAACTGTTTTAAGACGTTTATCCCCATCCAGGTGTCGATTTCTTCCTGGCGATCAATAGCGAGCCAGCGTTGTATGCAGAAATCCGGCTTCGCCGGAGAATTTTTTCTATCGAAAAATGTACAAATTCAGCTTGCTGTCAACACAAAAATATATATATGCTGGCTCGCTTCCGCTCGCCAGGAAAATATTAACACCTGGATGGGGGTAAATGTCTTAAAACTGTAGGCTGAATGGGTCCGAATGGATAAAAGCCAAAGAGAGAGGGAGAGAAAGAGAAAAAAAGCGAGGTGGGCTCCCTTAAAGGAGTTCCACAGTCGGAATAATGTGCTCGAAGGTGGCGAAAATAGTATACGCAAAGGAAATCTCCACTAGTTTCTGCGTACACCCTCCAAGGATTCCAACTGGTCCAGTAATACGCATAGTTAAGCCGGTATCACACGAGCGCTTTTTCACTCAACATTTATCCTCAAGCTTATGAGGTCAACATTTATAATAATTCTGCCATCTAAATTCATCCACCATCAGTCTAGTTTCCGATAGCAGTGCAAAATACTCCAGAAATGTTGCCAGAAAAATGTTGATCATCGAATGTTGACTATAAAAGCTCTCGTGTGATACCGGCTTTATGCTAGTTTAGATACATACAGACATTCCTATCCATTAATTATTTTCTACACCACTGTTTCTATGTCCAAATATTAAATTGTAGATTATCCATTGCGCTGTTACTTTCTGGTTCAGTTATTGTGCCTCCATGAACAGCATAACACAATGTTCTCGGCAACACTTGGAAACCCTGGCGGTTGTACTAGCTTGAACACATAAACAGATTAGTCCTCCTTTAAGTGTACCATTTCAGCTCCTTTTGCACACATAGTTCCGGCAGTGTAGTAGGTGCAGTACAGACAAATAATGGTGAGAACAGAGCGTAGAGTATAACGGGTTCATATTGACAAGTGGATAAAGTGGATGGCGGAGACAACACAGGGGAGTTTGGTTTCATTTTGTAACGTTTCGGGCTGCATGCGATCCATCTTCAGTCAATTTTAAAGTAAACAGCGGGACGCACACGGTAGACTGCGCTTTGCTGAGGCGCTCATCCCTGGATTATTTTACTTTTAGAGTCTGGTTGGTGAGTTATCCAAGCTTGTAAACAGGCGCTTTTACATACATTTTTAGCTTACTACATCTTACTTTCGTTAAATATCGCACATGGGCTAACAAATTCATAGTCAGCAACATTAACCATTAGGCCGCCACAGCACATTAAAGATGGGTCATATGTAGCCCAAAGTGTTAGAGAACAAAACATGTAAACACCTCTTGCTTGCGTTTCCTCCTGCCAGCCATTTTAGAGGTATGGAGAGGTAACAGGTGATTGACATAGAGTGAGTGAGTGGGCTTCAAGTCAAAGCAGCCACACTCCTAAACGGCCACAACCAAAACGGCCACAGTCTGCTAACATACTATGACCTAAACCCGGTGTAACACGTGAACTTTTTCGGGCAATTTTTGATGAGCAATAATTTTGGGCTCTTTTTGCATTGGAATCAGCAACTAGACTGATTTTCGATTATGTAAAGTGCCTTGATTCTGATAAACTTTAAAATATGAAGCTGCCAGACTACCATTGCCCGTAAAAATTGACGGAAATATAGCTCGTGTGACACCGGCCTAAACAACGTAACATTAACTAACCATTACCTAACTAAACCTAACCTAGACTAACATGACCAAGCCAAGCCAAGCCAAGCCACACCCCTAACCTCACCCAACCCTAGACTGCTTCGGCCTCTTAGTATCGCGGCCGTTCTGGTTGTGCGGGGGCCGTTCAGGTACGCGGCCGTTCTGACCCAATCCCCGTGAGTGAACAGTATATAATAGAACCTCGGTGACTATTACTATTATGACTACTATTACAACGGAGAGAAGACCATTAGTACATGTATAAATGCTACACTTTCCAAAATATAATTATCGTTATTATTATTATTATTATTATTATTTATGCACTTTGTAATCCACACACATTTAAGGGGGTAGTGCTTGGTTTTTGGTCTATGCATTTAGTTATTTATTAATTTTTGAGTTTCCTCGCTAGACCTCCATCAAACTTAAAATAGCACCCCCTAGACCCCCTTTCAAGATAAATATGTACATTTTTCGGTAGAAAAATGTTCCGGCCCAAGGCCGGTTCCTTCTAAAATTACAGGCTCGCTATCACTCGCCAGGAAAAAATCGACACCTAAAAGGCACTGAAAGGTCTTAACAATGACGAAGAAATGGGGCAAAAGGTCTTAAAATCGACAAACTAACGGCACGAAAAACCTCAAAACTAATATACTTTTAAACATGAGGGAGAAGGGGGTCCCACAAAAGCGAGTACTACCCCCCATTTTAACATACGCATCACTCAGACATCAAGAGCAGCAGGTAAACAACAAACAAACAATGAGCCAGGCACCCCCAGTACTCTCACGGGGAAGAGGAGGTTCAGGAGGAAATTATATCTTCGAAAAAAAAAATGAAAAAAAAAAAAAAAAAAAATGAAAAAAAAAAAAAAAATATATATATATATACTGTATATACACAAACAAGAACACAAAATAATAATATATCTCATTATTACGGGTGAGCGAGGTATATAGTACTGCTTCAATATGAGAAGTAAAAACCAAACGAAGAAGTCAAATACATCAACACAAAATCAAATAATATCCTAAATTATGACGGGTGAGCGAGGTTGGTACTGCTTGACGGGTGAACGGGTGAAAAAGATAAATAAGAAGGAAAACCATAAGAAAAAAAGAAAAGAATCCCTCTAATTTTAACGGGTGGTGAGCGAGGTTGGTACTGCTTGACGGGTGAAAAGGAAGACTAAGAAATAAGACCCTAAGGAAAAATAAATACCCATAGCAAAATCAAATAGGTTTATATCTCTAATTATGACGGGTGAAGGGGTGAAAAGATAAATAAGAAGTCAAATCATAAGAAACAATATCAAGAACATACCAATAATCTCTCTAATTATTTCTGCTTGCCGGGTGAGGAGTGAGGGGGTGTGAGGAGGTACTACTGGCTTACAACTGGATGATGAGCATGTATATGGTCTGGCCCAGCAGGGTCAGCAGGCAGGACAGCCACGGACTGCTAGGTAGGCTGCTGATGATGCTGATACTGCCGCCTGTAACATGGGAGAGGCAGGTTAGATACATAGATAGAACAAAAACAAATACACAGACTACACAGACCTTGCGGCTCCTACTAAGCAGTCCGGACTTAATTCTAAAAAAAAATGGTACTAAGTGGAAGGTAAGGCTAGCAAAGCAGAATACAGCAATATAAGGTGATTTTATACATATGGTTCCTATCCATTTCATTACTCAGACGCATCGTCTATCAAGATGCAAATACTATAGTTCATCTATTGTAGGTAGGCCAGATATTGTAACCCCTAACCTCTGTAACTCATAAAAGGCTAGACCAAAAATGGGCTGTCAATTACCATACCTTTTCCTTGCCTGACACTCCGAAAATTGTGGATTTATTAGCTCGATTACTCTAGTCGTTTTTTAGTTATAGATGTTAATAATTAAGAGTTTCGGCCTACTAAAAAAAATACGGAAATTTTTAAATGTATTACATTAACAACCTGTTAATTAAATACTAACTATCGATTCATTTACCATCACTTTCTATAACCGCCTATCGACTCGCCAACTTCTCTTCACTTCCTAAGCATCTGCAATAACCATGATATCTGCAATCACACCTTCTAAATCACCATGCAATAACTACCACATCATACCACGAGGAATACCTTCTTGACAACCTTCTCCATATAGATTCTTTGGATTAACATAAATAATGTACAGTATAGGTTCCTTTGTACATTGCATTTATATTAATTGTGTCATCATATTGTAGGCACATTGTATAACCTATAACCATTTCCACATTTCTCTACTCTGGCTTAGTTTCATTAGTTTATACAAGAGCATTGGGGTTTGTAATTGATGATCAATGTTAAGAACGGGGTGTTACTTATGAACATTTATATACAGTGTTAGTGTACCAGACCTCGAGTGTTATGGAGGATACTGACCTGCATAGGCACCTTTACTCTCAAGTGCCGGCCCCGTCTGAGGCAGCTGGCCCTCCACCGACTGCTCCGTGAACATGTGGTACACTGCGGCGATCGTGGCGGTACATCTGGAGATACAAACACAACATTTAATACATGCATAGTACTTACGACGTCGCATCACCTAATGATAATTGTGATTTGATGGTTGACATTGTAAACTTGAATGCCAGCAATACTCAGAAACACGTTATAATTGGATACAATAGCATATTCTAAGTATGGACAAGTTATAACATCGTGAAGAGATATATGTTGCTACTGCAGAAGTATGTTAAGGCTCGTACTACGTCGTAAGTAGAAACCGCTTCTAGTTGTTGTTCCCCAGGCTGTCTGGCCGAACAGCCCCAAGGTCTCGAGCAAGGCCAAGGCCATAAACGAGCGCCCCCACAAAACCCTCCCTGCTTACCACTAACAAAGCCCGGGTGACCGAAGCCACTCCAAGGCAGGGAGCCGAGGAGGGTGCGGAAACGCCCGGGAAACCAAAGCCCCACCCAAGGCCCTGTGCCCCTCAGCAATTATGAAGCTTCTAGTTCTTAGGCCCAGAGTTTTATTATGTGTTTATATGACTTGTATGTCGAAAAATGCAAGAACAGGTGTAAAACAAGTTAAGGTGTTTACTCTCTCTCTGTATATGGACCCCTCTAGGAGTGGCTACACTGCAGCGATTGTGGAGATCGTAAAGTTGATGGTTGTGAGACAAACACGCTAACCATTGCACCACAGAGTCTATAGCCAACCCAGGAACCAGGTCAAAAGGGCCACTTTCCTAACGGCAAAATTACTGTACTAAGCCTAATCGGTGTAGGTTTGGCTAGGGGAGATCTGGGTTGTTGTTGTTGTTGTTGTTGTTGTTGTTGTTTCCTTGACTTTCTGGCCTAAAAGTCCCGAGTCTGGTAGACATTGAGATCTGGGTTGATTTGGTAGGTTAAGTAAGATTAGGTAAAGAGAGGTTTTGATTAAGTTTGTTTAGGTAAGGTTAGGTTTCGTAAAGGTAGGTTAGGACAAATTTGGTTAGGTTAGGTAAGTTTAGTTAGGATAAAGTTAGGTTAGGTTTGGTTAAGTTACGTTTGATTAGGTTAAGTTTGGTTACGTTACATTTGGTTAGGTTAGGTTTGGTTAGGCCAGTTTTTAGTTAGATCAAGATAGGTTGCTTTAGTCATGGCCTTTTCAACTTGCAACCACCAATCCAGACTCACTTGAGGCGTAACTGTCCAGCCGGGAAGTGTCGGGGTCCAGCGATAAACCTTAATCCCAGTCTAGAGGTCTCCAGGCCCTCAGTGTGGTTCACGGGGGCGTATTGGATCTATTATTTGTTTAGTTTTCTCCCTAGACCTCCATCAAGCTTAGAAAAACACCCCCTAGACCCCCCTTCAAGATAAATTTGTACATTTTTCGGTAGAAAAATTTCCCGGCCGAAGGCCGATTCCTCTTAAAATTGCAGGCTCGCTATCGCTCGCCAGGAAATAATCGACACCTAAATGGCACGAAAGGTCTTAAATTTGACAACGAAATGGGTCGAAAGGTGTTAAAATTGCCAAACTAATGGGCCGAACGTCTTATAATTTCAAAACTCACTTGAGGCGTAACTGTCCACTTGGGAAGTGTCGGGGTCCAGCGATAAACCTTAGTCCCAGTCTAGAGGTCTCCAGGCCCTCGGTGTCGTTCACGGGGGCGTATTGGATCAGCAGGTCACTCTCAGCCTGCAAGTCATAGATAATATAGATATGAATGATAAAATATAGGTGGGTGTAACATAGTGTGTGATATAAGGAAGTGTGTGATATAAGGAAGTGTGAGATTCTAGAGAGAGAGAGAGAGAGAGAGAGGAGAGAGAGAGAGAGGAGAGAGAGAGAGAGGAGAGAGAGAGAGAGGAGAGAGAGCGAGAGCGAGAGAGAGAGAGAGAGAGAGAGAGAGAGAGAGAGAGAGAGAGAGAGAGAGAGAGAGAGAGAGAGAGAGAGAGAGAGAGAGAGAGAGAGAGAGAGAGGATATTAGACAAGAAATCGGAGACACGATATGAGAATGGTAACTAGAGTATATACAGGGCTCTCCAGGCCCTCGGTGTCGTTCACGGGGGCGTATTGGATCAGCAGGTCGCTCTCAGCCTGGAAGTCATAGATCAAATAGTTAACCCTTTGAGTACCAGCGACGTGTTATATTTTATCCAAACTCTATTTAGACGAGATTATGCCGCTTAGGAAGGATCTGTGGTAGTTAAAAGAGTTGGTCGAGATAGTTTGAAGCCTTATTATTGCTAGAGGTCCTTCCTAAGCTGAATACAATCGTCTAATAGTTGCTAGAATATGATGAAAAGGACGTCCCTGGTACTGTACGGGTTAAGGGGATGAGTGAGTATATATATATATATATATATATATATATACATATATATATATATATATATATATATATATATATATATATATATATATATATATATATATATATATATTGTGTGTGTGTATATATGTGTGTGTGTGTGTGTGTGTGTATTTACCTATTTGTATTTACCTATTTGTATTTACCTATTTGTAGTTTACAGGAATTGAGCAGCGCTCGTATTGTCCTGTCTTAGTTACTTTATAATCAATCCATTTTACTTAGACAAGTATCGTAATGGATATTCCCAGTTCCCAGTATTTTGGACTAACATATCATAACTTATGTTGCCCTATTTCCATATTTACTTTTATCTAACCTAGATTTGAACATGTTAGTGTTCCTCGCTCTCACCACCTCCTCCTCCAAGTTGTTCCAAGTCTCTATACTCCTATATGGGAAGCTGATTTTGTTTGTGTCCTTACGACATCTGCCCTTCCTCAGCTTAAACTCGTGCCCTCTTGTCCTTCCATTATCCCTCACGAATAGATCTTCCCTATCTACTCGTTCCAAACTTTTTACTCCCTTGAACATCGTTATTAAGTCGCCTCGTTCCCTTCTCTCTTTCAAGGTAGGCAGTTGTAGTATCTTAAGTCTTTCCTCATATGTCAACTCCTTCAATCTTGGGATCATCTTCGTTGCTATCCTTTGGACTTTCTCTAATTTGTTTATATGTTTTTTCAAATGTGGTGACCATATCACTGACCAGTGTGTGTGTGTGTGTGTACTTACTCTAGTTGTATTGCGGGAGTGAGCATGCTCGTTATTTCCCGCCTCCTATATGTGTAGGTGATATATGTATCGTTGGAATGGCTGTGGATGTGTGTGTAGTCTGTATTTTTAGCCAATTGGCGACATCGGAAACGAAGGCTTAGGGTGGATCTGTATGGTACCATTCTCACTATAGACGGTACCGTCTCGCCCGAAGGCTTAGGTAGCCATCAGCTTAGGTGAACCATATGATACCCATCTCGCCTTGTACCATTTTTGCCAACCCCAGATGGGACGTCACAACGTCGTCCACTTATTCCAGGTACCTATTTACAGCTAGGTGAACTGAGGCTAACACATGAAAGGAGACAAGCCCAATTTGTCTCCGCCCGGCCGGGGATTGAACCCCCGACCCCTCGTGTGTGAGACGAGAGCTCTACCTACTAGGCTACGGGCTGTGTGTGTGTGTGTGTGTGTGTGTGTGTGTGTGTGTGTGTGTGTGTGTGTGTGTGTGTGTGTGTGTGTGTGTGTGTGTGTGTGTGTGTGTGTGTGTGCGTCATTCACGGGGGCGTATTGGATCAGCAGGTTACTATCAGTCTGCAAGTCATAGATAAAATAGTTAAGGAGGGTCACCTTTTATTTTTCTCTCCTTTTCTCTCTCTCTCTCTCTCTCTGGGTTGTATCCATTCGGCCCCATTCACCCTACTGTTTTAAGACTTTTATCCCCATCCAGGTGTCGATTTCTTCCTGGCGAGCGAGAGCGAGCCAGCATTGTATAGAGAAATCCGGCTTCGTCGGACACATTTTTCAATCGAAAAATGTACAAAGCGTCTATTATGGGGTAAAAATTGAAGGCGTCTGGTCACCATCACCCTGCCTGCATACTCTACATGTACTGAGAGAGGTGCTCCCCACTCTGTAGTAATGGTTGCCCGACTTTCCCCTCTGCCAGACTCTGGGAACAATTACTATTCATCAACTCCCCTAGCCCATTTTTACCTCTCTCCTCGTATCAAACTTGTTGTGTGCTCGCTCTCTCTTTCTCTCTCGCTCTCTCTTTCTACAGTGTCTCTTTTAGTCTCTCTCTCTCTCTTCCTTCAATGCAGTATCTCTTTCCATCTTTTTCTCCCACTCCCTCATTCTTTCTCTCCCCCACCTCTCTCTCTCTCTCTCCAGTACAATACCTCCTTCCCTCTCTTTCTCCCACTCCCTCATTCTTTCTCTCCCCCACCTCTCTCTCTCTCTCTCTCTCTCTCTCTCTCTCTCTCTCTCTCTCTCTCTCTCTCTCTCTCTCTCTCTCTCTCTCTCTCTCTCTCTCTCCAGTGCAGTATCTATTTCCATCTCTTTCTTTCTCCATGTACCACTCGAGGGAGGCATCGGGACTCCTTCATATTCACAGGAAAAAAACAAATAAACAATTGTGTACTCAAACGCCCAGTATATATTGGCTAGTGATTGGCAAAGGAAAATCGAGTAACAACAGCCAAAGTCCACTGACCTTCTCGTCATTGATGTACCACTCGAGGAAGGAGGCGTGACTCCTTCATATACATAAGACAAATATAATGTGTACTAAGACGCCTTTAGTCTATTTGTTTTAAGTTGGCGAGAAATCATGACCTCTATCCTCTGTAACTCAAAAAGGGCTGCGGTAAATTGGTTGTAAATTTCCACATCTATTCCTTGACTGACTCTTCCCAAATGGTACAACTATAAGCTCGATTACTCTAGTCGTTTTTGAGTTACAGAAGTTAGAGGTAATGATTTTTCGCCTACTTACAGCGAATAGACTAGTAAAAATGTGTGCTGCGCTTGGAAAAAGGAAAATCAAGTAACAACAACCAACGTCCACTGACCTTCTCGTCATTGATGTACAATCGCGCTAATAAGTGATGTCTCGGCACCAAATATGTTTTGATCAAATTATAATTAGTATCAGCAATATCTAAGCTTGATTTCTTCATATCGAGTGAAATATACAAACATGTTCCTATACTTACCTACCCTATTCAACATCTGACAGACATTAATACAGTACAGAGCGAGCCAAAAATAATGACAGCTGGGACATGACTTATTAGGGCGACCATACCATTCGAGAGAGGCGGCGCGCGGGACTCATTCATACGCATACGAACGCCCAGTAAAATATGTCTCGTTGGAAAAATCAAGTAACAACACCTAACCTTCTCGTCATTGATGTACCACTCGAGGGATGCAGCGGGACGCGACCTCCGGCTGGTACAGGTGACATTAACCTGGTCACCTGCGTGGTATTTACTCCTCCCACCGGTGATGGAGGGCATCTCGTCCGGCATGTCTGGTTGGGGTACAGAGGGCATTAGGACAATTAGGGGCACTTACAGATGTGTTATTTATATTACAAGTTATACTTAGGATTATATATAGGAAACATTAATACTACTTTCATATAGGGTTAAGGGGAGGTCTCCACTTGAGGGATTGTTTTCTTGACCCCTTTCCCCCTCATGTTTAGCCCCATTGCTTTTGATATTATAAAACGTTTGCCCCATTAGTTTAGCGATTTTAAGAACTTTCACCCCATATTAAGACCTTTGGTGCAATTCAGGTGTCTATTTTATCCTGGCGAGCGATAGCGAGCCTGTAATTTAAGAGGAACCGGCCTTCGGCCGGGACATTTTTCTACCGAAAAATGTACAAATTTATCTTGAAAGGGACTCGAGGGTGTGTAATTTTAAGGTTGATGGAGGTCTAGGGAACAAACTAAATACCTCCCCTTAAGTAATATACTTGTTGTGGAAATAGTAACGTACAGTTGGCCACATTAGTTATGTTCCTCTCCGTGATCTTATACATGGAAATATATAGTGTGCATACTTGAATTACTAGTGTAGTATTCTTATGCAGTGGTAAACTCACCTAATTAGTCGACTGATCATTAAAAGAAAACATACTCTCATACTATTGTACTTTCATCACGATGTGGACCATAACTTATGTGGGCAACTGTACATGGATTTATGTGGGCAACTGTACATGGATTTATGTGGGCAACTGTACATGGATTTTAGGAGGCAGTTGTACACCCCTCTATGCTTAGAGGTTGAATCAAAGTTAATACCGGGTCTTTTATTCCCGTGTACACGCTATAGCAGCATTCTTTAGGTCACGGGGCCCATGGTTTTCGTGGAACAGAAATGATCATGGAATTTTCCCTCACATCCCAGGGACTGAGCCTTGGGGGTGGAGAGAGATAGAACAGGCACAAGCGAGCCTCATACTTCTAGATGTCTAGTTTAGTTTTAGGGAGCTGCTCTACTGTATACTTCATACATACATACTAGATAAACTACTCTAGAGGTACACTAGACATCATTAATACAAGATTATTCCTGAAGTTAAATAAAGAATAAGTTAGCTGGTAAATAATGGCTATATAATTCTCCCAGTACCTAAGTATCATCCTTACTGTATTTATGGAGACTGGTGGTGGTATTCTCCTGGGTGACATAGATGTGTGTGAATTTTGTCTTTTGTCTGTGTTTGTTCGCTGTTTTGTCTTGTGTTTTGTGTTTTCCTGTTCTTGCTCTGTCTTGAGTCGGCCACCCCCAAGAAAATACAAACAAAACAAAAAATAATTAAATAAGAGGAAAATACAATAAAAAATAGGAAAAGTGGGGATTGGGCCTGAGCATATAGATAGATAGATAGATAGATAGAAGGAGTGGTGGTGGCATTTTACTACCAGAATAAATAAAAGAGTCGACCAGCATGTAACGGACATGATATCAGACAATCAACCAAGTACTACATCTACCTATGAACATACAAAACAACAAACTATTTGCATTTACCCCTTGACAATTATGACGCATTTTCACAGTTTATTCTGGCTATCAATCGACAATTTCATTCAGCTCAGAAAGGATCTATGGGAATCAGAGGCATAATTGAGTTGGCTGTAACCCCTTAGAATCCTAGAGGTCCTTCCTAAGCTACATAAAATCATCTAACAATAACCAAAATATATTGTCATAATCTTAAATGGTCGACTTGATGGCGTCACGAATAACCGTGGGATGACTGCGCAATGTCCCTGCAGCGTCCTCAAAGCGTGTTTGACCCATTCTACCCCCGATATACACGTCTATTCCACATCCTCTGGCTGATCCAAGTGCAACCGTGGGTGTTCCCACCCTTTTTCACATTTGCACGCCTTGGGCATAACCTCACTCCGTCCAGGTGGATCACCTGCCGTCTTTATCGAACCCCACCCACGCCGTAGGCCGCCTAGTGACAGCAGTGAACCAGGGCCGAGTTTTCTGTCTTTTTTGGACACGTTAAAAGCAGACGAGGGTGTTCTCGCCTTGACACGCCCTTTCCATGACTCCGTTGACCTTGCCCTGACCTTTCAGTACTTTGCACCAGACTTGCCAAACACATGGTAATTTTAAAGTCTGGTAGGGTCGGGACGCCAGTGTGACAGGCCCTCTACCCTCCCTCCGCCCCCACCCCGACTTACCTACAACAAGCATCTCTCCGCACAAGCTCTCGGTGTGGAAGGAAGGATAGTCGGCCATGACCTCGCAGCGGTAGTTCCCGGAGGATTTGAGACTCACCGACCGTAGTGTGACCTTCTTCTGGTCACTCATCGCACTCTGAAACAAAAGAGAGGTAGATATTTATTATGGTGCCATAGAAGAAAATTGTGTATGTGTGTGTGTGTGTGTGTGAGGAGGGATTGAGGGGGGGGGGGAGACTTGCATGTGTGTGCGTGTGTGTGAGGAGAGAGGGAGATTTGTGTGTGTGTGTGCATGTGGGAGGAGGAGTGGGGAGATTTGTGTGTGTGTTGAACATACCAGTCTACTTATTCAAATTCGCGTGTGAATTCACTAAGCTTTATCAACTCCTTCCATTTCGTGTTCTCTCTCTCTCTCTCTCTCTCTCTCTCTCTCTCATCCATACTTAAACACCCCCTTGCATAAACAATCAACGAACCCGAAATCGTACTCCACAAAACTACTTGAGTCTCCCAATATATATATATATATATATATATATATATATATATATATATATATATATATATATACCGGTATATATAATATACAGTATATATAGATATATATATATATATATATATATATATATATAGATATATATTATATAGAGAGAGAGAGAGAGAGAGAGAGAGAGACCTCTCTCATATCACTCGCAATGTACCCAATAATCTTATATTTAAGAATAGAAAGGCACAAAACTCCCAATGAACCCAAAGATTAAATATATAAGAATAGAAAGGCAAATCACTCTAAAATATACCCAACTATTTTAAGTATATGCATAGAAAAAGAGAACACTCTCAATATATCAAATGATATTATTTATCAGAAGAGGAAAGCAAATCACTCTAAATATATGCAATGCTTATATAGCCTATAACACTTTAATAACCAATATATATAAATAAACAATGCATTTATGTATCGCTTTTATAACCAATATATATGACAGAACCAGCAGGTATTCAGTCTCCATCAATATATTAGTAGGGGTTTTCTTACACAAGGATCTGGGGGCGTTTCATATTTCATGTTGTATTTACCGACAAGAGAACTGGGCCGGGATCCTCAATATTTCATTACGTCACATCTCCCCCTGACCGTCGTATATCATACTATAGTCCGTTCATTCTAGGTTGGGCTGAAATCGTAACCTCTAACCTCTGTAACTCAAAAAGGGCTAGAGCAAATGAGATGTCAATGTCCACACCTATTCCCTAGTCAAGTCTTCCTATTTGGTAGAAATATTAGCTAGATTAACCCTTTCACGCATTTATGACGCAGAGGTTGCCAGATTAGCAATAAGAAATAGAGTTCTCTCACTCTTATAATTACCTCTCCAAAATTAGTTTTCTGCCCACAGCTAACTCAAAGACAACTGCAGAGGTTGAAGTAACTAAACTAAAGGTTTCTAAATACCCCTGATGGTAACAAAGGCTTTAAAGTATCCCCAATAGGCTCAAAATTGCGTCATATGCGTGAAAGGGTTAATCGAGTTCTTTTTGAGTTACCGGTACATAGGTTAGAGGTTACGATTTCTGCCCAACCGAGAAAGCTGAGATACCCGGCGCTGCCCGGAGGAAAATCGAAATATGGGCTGTCTATCGTGGGGTAGGGTGGGTGGGTGGGGGGGAATTTGAGGCCCCCACCCCCCGGGCTAGAAACTTATTCTGGCACCCCCTTAGTATGCATGCCAAGTATGGGCTCTCCATCTTAAAAAACTGGAGCCCCCCTTTCCTCAGGTGATTTTACCCTCGCCAGGCTGCGTTGACGTTAGATAATTGGAATGTTCTATCGGGTACAATATGCTTTTCCGATCTGAATTTAAAGGGAGATGGGTCGTTTAACTGGTCCCCCTTCTCCTTCATGTTTAACCCCATGTGTGTGTGTGTGTGTGTGTGTGCGCGCGCAAGAAATACAAACTCGAGCTAACATGCATAGATTTTCAAATACCGTATACAGTCTTAAGGGGAGGTATTTAGTTTGTTGCCTACGTTTTCATCAAGCTTAAAATTAATCCCCCTAGACCCCCTTTCAAGATAAATTTGTACATTTTTCGGTAGAAAAATTTCCCGGCCGGAGGCCGGTTGCTCTTAAATTACAGGCTCGCTATCGCTCGCCAGGAACAAATCGACACCTGAATGGCAGGAAAGGTCTTAAAATTGACAGAAATGGGGCGAATGTTCTTAAAATCGCCAAACTAATGGGGCGACCGTCTTAAAATCTCAAAAGCAATGGAGCTAAACATGAGGGAGAAAGGGGTCAAGAAAAAAATCCTCAAGTGGAGATCTCCCCTTAACCCTTACAATACCGGTGACATATTTTGTTGTATGTTTTTAGCTACATTTAGACGATTTTATGAAGCTTCGAAGGGATATAGGGTTGGTAAAAGAATGAATTGAGATAGTCTCTAGCCATTTTATGAAGCTTCGAAGGGATATAGGGTTGGTAAAAGGATGAATTGAGATAGTCTCTAGCCATTTTATGAAGCTTCGAAGGGATATAGGGTTGGTAAAAGGATGAATTGAGATAGTCTCTAGCCATTTTATGAAGCTTCGAAGGGATATAGGGTTGGTAAAAGGATGAATTGAGATAGTCTCTAGCCATTTTATGAAGCTTCGAAGGGATATAGGGTTGGTAAAAGGATGAATTGAGATAGTCTCTAGCCATTTTATGAAGCTTCGAAGGGATATAGGGTAGGTAAAAGGATGAATTGAGATAGTCTCTAGCCATTTTATGAAGCTTCGAAGGGATATAGGGTAGGTAAAAGGATGAATTGAGATAGTCTCTAGCCATTTTATGAAGCTTCGAAGGGATATAGGGTAGCTAAAAGGATGAATTGAGATAGTCTCTAGCCATTTAATTGGTAGACAAAGCTGAATTAAATCGTACATTAGTGCCAAAATATTATGAAAAAAAAGTCACTGGTGCAGAAAGAGTTATAAGTAACACCCCGTTCTTAACATTATCGTCAATTACAAACCCCAATGTACTTGAATAAACTAATGAAAGCATATGGTCCTCCCGGGATTCGAACTCATATCATAATTTTAAACCGTCCTGGTGGTGTAATGGTTAGAGTGTCTCCAAATCTGTGTGTGATTAACCCAGGTTCGAATCCCGGTGGATCACATATATGCTTTCATTAATTGTCATTGGGGGTGTTTGGTGTTGTGGTGAAATTAATAAAATATAGATAATTTTTGAAACTCGGAAAAGTTGCCAGAATGGATAAAAAAACACAGGTGTCGTTGTAAAGGCTTATCCCTCAATACCTTCACCTGACCATATGAGAACCAGCACCTGACTGACCACGTTACGCCCATAGCTTCATTAGGTCTGCTGGTTGCGAAGAGTCCCCTAAGGGCAGATTTCCACTTGAAAGGTTTGTTTTTCTGGACACATTTTCCCTCGTGTCTAGCCCCATTGTTTTTGAGATTTTAAGACGTTCGCCTCATTAGTTTGGCGATTTTAAGAACTTTCGCCCCATTTCTGTTAATCTTAAGACCTTTCAAGCCATTTAGGTGTCGATGTTTTCCTGGCGAGCGATAGCGAGCCTGTAATATAAGAGGAACCGGCCTTCGGCCGGGAAATTTTCTACCGAAAAATGTACAAATTTATCTTGAAAGGGGATCTAGGGGATGTAATTTTAAGCTTGATGGAAGTATAGGGAGGAAACAATAAAATAATTATATATATATATATATATATATATATATATATATATATATGAGCTAATAAATACGCCCACCCCCCTTATTGTCACCCAGAAAAAGAGTTGCTCGTAGAAAATTGACGGAAAAAACACTCGTCTGATACCGTCTGTGAACTTTAAGAACTGCTATGACTATAGGCCATTGTTATTGATGCTATAGATCTCGCCCTATCGAGAACCTATACCAGATAAGTCGCTATATGACTTATTGATAGAAGAGGGAGAATAGCGGCCAGAATTCGGTCGACATAGCGTACCCTAAGCTAGCACAAGTTGAGCCTTTTAAAGGGGGATGTGTGGTGTTTCTAGACCCCCTTCTCCCTTATGTTTAGCCCCCTTAGTTTTGACATTTTAAGACGTGGGGCCCATTAGTTTGGCGATTTTAAGACCTTTCGCCCCATATCTTGGTCAATATTTAGACCTTTCGTGCCATTTAAGTGTCGATATTATTTCCTGGCGAGAGACAGCGAGCCCATACCAGATAAGCCGCTATGTGACTTATTGATGGAGTAGCGAGAATAGTAGCCATAAATCGGTCGACATAGCGTACCCTAACCTAACATAAGTTGAGTATTTTAGTATAGTCGGCCTAATAAGTAATGTCTCGGCACCAAGTATGTTTTGATCAATAATTGGTATCAGCTATATTTACGTTTTTGTGTGTTTTTTTTTTTTTTTTTTTTTTTTAGTGAGATATACAACCATGTTCCTACACTTACTCACCCTATTCAACATCTGACAGACATTAATACAGCACAGAGCGAGCCAAACGTAATGACAGCTGAGACATGACTTATTAGCGCCACTGTACAATTGGCCAAATAAGTCATGTCGCCGCCGTCATTACGTTTTGCTCGCTGTATGCTGTATTAATGTCTGTCAGATGTTGAGTAGGGTGGGTAAGTGTAGGAATAGGTTTGTATATCCCCCTCGAAATGAATACATTAAGTTTAGATATTGCTGAAACCAATTATGAATCAAAATATACTTGGTGCCGAGACATCACTTATTAGGCCGATTATACAGTTGGCTAAATAAGTCGTGTCGCCGATGTCATTACTCGCTGTATGCTGTATTAATGTCTGTCAGATGTTGAATAGGGTGCGTAAAGATAGGAACATGTTTTTTATATCTCACTCGAAACGATGAAGAAATGCTTAGATAGTGCTGATACCAATGATTGCTCGAAATACACTTAGTGCCGCGACATCATTTAATTGGCCGACTGTACAATGGCGTAGTTATGAGGTTATACTACACTCGATTCATGCTAGGTGGGCCAGAATTGGTCACTCTTTAGGGAAGATGGGTCGTGTTTCTGGCCCCCTCTTCTGCCTCATGTTTAGCCCCATTAGTTTTCAGATTATAAGACGTTCGGCCCATTAGTTTGACGATTTGAACACCTTTTGCCCCCATTTCTTAGTCAATATTAAGACTTTTCGTGTCATTTAGGTGTGGGTTCTTTTCCTGGCGAGCGATAACGAGCCTGTAATTTAAGAGGTACAGCAAAATTATAAGACCGTGTGTTTATAATTATCCAGCACTCCATATAACGGTAATATAGGGAGCAGGCATACCTCCACCGATTTCTTCCAGTATTTATTTCCATATCTTCAGGGGAGATATCCACTTGAGGGATTTTTTTCTTGACTCCTTTCTCCTTCATGTTTATCCCCATTGCTTTTGAGATTTTAAGACGTTCGCCCCATTAGTTTGGCGATTTTAAGAACACTCGCCCCATTTCTGTCAATTTTAAGACCATTCGTGCCATTTAGGTGTCGATTTTATCCTGGCGAGCGATAGCGAGCCTGTAATTTAAGAGGAACCGGCTTTCAGCCGGGACATTTTTCTACCGAAAAATGTACAAATTTATCTTGAAAGGGGCTCAAGGGGGTGTAATCTTAAGGTTGATGGAAGTCTAGGGAATCAACTAAAAACCTCCCCTTAAGCCAACATGTCAAGAATGAGAAGCCTACAATCTACCTCAAATTGAAGAAAGAGAAGATGTTTTTTTTTGTCTCAGTATTTTCAGCATATAAACCAAAGACACAGCAGTAATATATTAACAACCTGTTCTTATACATTATACCTGCGTTGGTGTGTCTAGTAGTTATCTTAGTGTCATAACCCAAAATATATATTTAAAAAAAAAAAAAAAAAAAAAAAAAAAAAAAAAAAAAAAAAAAAAAACGATACCACTTAAATCTATCTACCTCAAGTTGACACAAGAGAGACCAGACCGTTTATGTTTCCTTAGGTTTTTATTGCGTCATTTCCAACACAATACATCTGCTTATTTTTCAAGGTAATCTAAGTATTTTAATATCATATACCAACCCCACACGAGCTACGGTACCTCATGTTGCAGAAAGACAGGATCCATTTTGTATCGAGTATTATTATTATTATTATTATTAATATTATTATTTTTTTTTTTTTTAAAGCTTGATACAGGTCTAGGAAGGAAAATAATCCCCCCCCCCCTAAGGGAGCCCACCTCGCTTTTTTCTCTCTTTCTCTCCCTCTCTCTTTGGCTTGTATCCATTCGGCCCCATTCAGCCTACTGTTTTAAGACGTTTACCCCCATCCAGGAGTCAATATTTTCCTGGCGAGTGGTAGCGAGCCAGCATATATATATTTGTTTTGACAGCAAGCTAAATTTGTAAATTTTTTGATAAAAAAAATCTCCGGCGAAGCCGGATTTCTCCATACAATGCTGGCTCGCTATCGCTCACCATGAAGAAATCGACACCTGGATGAGGATAAACGTCTTACAACAATTGGCTGAATGGGGCCGAATGGATACAAGCCAGGGAAAGAGAGAAAAGGAGAGAAAGGTACAAAAAGCCGGTGACCCCCCTTAAAACCCACATATCAAGCAACAGAAACCGCCCCAATCTACCTCAAGTCGCCCAAAGACAAGACCTCGCTCGTTTCCCCGCCCGGCGACAGGAAATTGAAAAGGAAAACCCCATCCCCACGCCAGGAAATATATGAGACTCGCGTAAAGGATTCGCTTGGGGGATTCTCGGGGAGTTTGGGGGGGATTGGATCTTTTCTGGAGATTCTTCTTTTGATTTTTGTTGCCAGGGATTATGGAAGACAGAAGGCCAGGAGAGTTTTGGTGATTGTTGAATGGCTTGGCTAGATATGGTTGGGCTACTATGGAAAGCGAAGAGAAGGGGGACATCAATAGTAGTAGTAGTAGTAGTAGTAGTAGTAGTAGTAGTAGTGGTAGTTGTTGTTTTTGTTGTTGCTGTTGTAGTAGTAGTAGTAGTAGTAGTAGTAGTAGTAGTAGTAGTTGTACAAATGGTTTACTATTGAGAGGGATTTGGTGGATGATAGCAAAGGTTATAGTGATAGTCATGGTAGCAGTCGCAGTAGTGGTGGTGATAGTAATAGTAACAATAGTACAATAGGCTAGTAGTAGTAGTAGTAGTAGTAGTAGTAGTAGTAGTAGTAGTAGTAGTAGTATTAGTATAACAAACAAGCCAAACTCCATCCCCCAACCAGATGAAATATGAAAATCACTAAAACAGAGGAGCCGCTTGGGAGTCTCGGGGGTTGGGATCTTTTCTTGAGATTATGGAAGAAAGAAGGCTTGAAGAAGAATTGATGCTTTAAGGGGAGGTTTTTAGTTTGGTCCCTAGATATCCTTCAAGCTTAAGATTACACCCCCTTGAGCCCCTTTCAAGATAAATTTGTACATTTTTCGGTAGAAAAATGTCCCGGCTGAAAGCCGGTTCCTCTTAAATTACAGGCTCGCTATCGCTCGCCAGGATAAAATCGACACCTAAATGGCACGAAAGGTCTTAAATTGACAGAAATGGGTTGAAAGTTCTTAAAATCGTCAAAATAATGGGGCAAACGTCTTAAAATTAGAAAAAACAATGGGGCTAAACATGAGGGAGAAAGGAGTCCAGAAAAAAATCCCTCAAGTGGAAACCTCCCCTTAAAAGGACTTGCGTAGGGTAGGGATGGGTGAGAGGGATTTGATGGGTGACAGAAATAGTTATAGGAGTAGTATTAGTAGTCGTCGTAGTAGTAGCAGCTGTTATAGGCGTGAGTGATAGTAATAGTAGCACAATAATGAATAATAATAGTATAATAAAAGAAAGACCAACATTTCCACTCCCAACCAGGAAGTATGAGATTCACTAAAGTGAGAGAGGGCCGTAGAGGAGCCCCTTGGGATTCTCGGGTTTTTTTGGGGGGATTGGATCTTTCTCGAGGTTCTTAGGCAGGAACTTGGGAATCTATAATATTTGTTGTTTTGTACAAGGAGTTATAGAGGGGCAGAAGTATAGACGGATTTGCTGATGCTAGTTGAAGGCATGTGAAGGTAAACTACGTATTTAGCTAACAAAATAACCTTAACAGCCTAGTAAGCAAGATTAAGACATAAAAAACAAAAAAACAAAAAACAAAAATATATATATATAATTATATACTGTATATATATATATATATATATATATAATTATATATATATATTTATATATATACTAGAAACCCTAAAACTGGTAGTCGATACCTACTAAATAATCAACATGACACGTACAATTTAAGCAGTACAGTGATTCAATTAAGCTTACTCCACTCTTTGGAATTCTCATCTTTGGAGTAGCTTTCCATGGTTATTCAGCTCACAACAGTTTACAAATTTATCATGGATAGCTGATGCCATTATGTGTATGGAACTTGGTTTGATTGGCTTAGTATATGTCCTTCCTCTGTTTTCTATGTTAACACAAAAACAACACAAACCAACTTTGAGTTGAGAAATTGAATTGCGACAATACACCTTTACATACAAATATCAAAAATAGACAAGCATATGAAAACATAGGAGTAAATATTAATACTCATCATCTGGTTACTTATATAGAGCCCGTATATCCTCCTTCGATGAGTCACAGGCGCTATACAATTATATACAAGTTATGGATAATAATGTTATATACACTTCCATCTGAGCGTATTGTGGGTTTTGTTTCTTCCAAGGTATCTTAAACGATCCTTACATAATTAGAATACATACATAAAATGAATGTACTCCAAATAACAGCTTCCTCGGGTAACACGTCAGAGATCTCAAAGAAGCTATAAGCGAAACGCCCCCATCCCCCCCCCCCCCGCCCCTACAACGCCCCCTTCTATGATTCTCTCTGCCCCTCATTCCCCCCCCCCCCCACACACACACACACTTCCTTCCTGACAAACAAATACATCCACCCCCTTTGTATGGTTCTCTCTGCATACAACTACAATTCTATGGTTCTCTGTGCCCCCTCCCCTCACACACACATTCTTCCTGAACCCCCCCTCCCCTCCCATCTACAAAGCCCCCTCTCTGTGGTTCTCTCTCCCCCCCCCCCCCCACACCACCACTTCCTTACTGACAAACGAATACATCTCCCCCCCCCCCCTCCCCACCCCTTTAGGTTCATCCGTCTCTATTTGTCGGCTGTCACTGAGAACCCCCCTGCGGCCCTTGCTACTACGAGTCCTTTCGTTCTTTCGTCCTTTCGTAATGGTCGTATTTATTTGCTCATTTAAGTTTCTTTGTATTATTTTATTAGTTTCCTCGCTAGACCTCCATACAGCTTAAAAAACACCCGCCCAAGGCCCTCGTTCAAGATAAATTTGTATATTTTTCGATAGAAAAACGTCCCGCCCGAAGGCCGGTTTCTCTAAAATTACAGGCTCGCTATCGCTCGCCAGGAAAAAAAATCGACACTTAAATGCAAAGAAAAGCCTTAATGTTGACAAAGAAATGGTGCGAAAGGTCTTAAAATCGCCAAATTAATGGGCCGAGCGTCTTATAATCTGCAAACCAATGGGGCTAAACACAAAGGAGAAGGGGGGACCAGAAAAGCGGCCCATTCCCCCTTAATCCACTCAGCACGGTGGCCATATTATTATTTCAGTCTACTTCTGGCTATTATTACGCGATTTTAGTTTGCTTAGGAAAGACCTCTGTGTACAGTCTGCTGCACCAAATCACAACCCACAACGAGGGGCGATGCGCTCCTCGGTGCTGCTAGGAGAGTGGCGAACACAACCTAAGGTAAGGTAACCTAAGGTAAGGTATCATATGAGTACAATTTATCCCGCTTAAGGGGAGGTTTTTAGTTGATTATCTAGACCTCCATCAAGCTTAAAATTACTCCCCCCTAGACCCCCTTTCAAGATATATTTGTACATTTTTCGGTAGAAAAATGTCCCGGCTGAAAGCCGGTTCCTCTTAAATTACAGGCTCGCTATCGCTCGCCAGGATAAAATCGACACCTAAATGGCACGAAAGGTCTTAAAATTGACAGAAATGGGTCGAAGGTTCTTACAATCGTCAAAGTAATGGGGAGAACGTCTTAAAATTAGAAATGCAATGGGGCTAAACATGAGGGAGAAAGGGGTCAAGAAAAAAAATCCCTCAAGTGGAAATCTCCCCTTAACCATTTGACTCAAACATTTCTTTCCTAAGCATATTTAAAATCGTGCTTGTGCAGAACACGCAAACATTGTCTCTACATTTTAGCATAGCGAGGTTGGTTCTTGGAGATCTGTGCCTTATAAATTGTTCCTTCCTTTCACTTAAGGGGAGGTATTTAGTTTGTTCCCTAGACCTCCATCAAACTTAAAATTACACCCCCTTGAGTCCCTTTCAAGATAAATTTGTAAATTTTTCGGTAGAAAAATGTCCTGGCCGAAGGCCGGTTCCTCTTAAATTACAGGCTCGCTATCGCTCGCCAGGATAAAATCGACACCTGAATTACACGAAAGGTCTTAATATGGGAGGAAAGTTCTTAAAATCGCTAAACTAATGGGGCAAACGTTTTATAATATCAAAAGCAATGGGGCTAAACATGAGGGAGAAAGGGGTCAAAAAAAAAATCCCTCAAGTGGAGATCTCCCCTTAAACCTTAGGCTATTCAATGTGTAGTTGAGTCTGAGTACATGATTAGATTGATATCCAGTATTCGAGAAATGGATATCAAATTGTTCTCATGTACTTAACCTGTATCTGTCTTGATGGTGTAATGGTTAGCGTGTTTAAAGGTGGGGGCTCATGGGTTGAGATAAACATGGAATGATAATCGCCAAGCTGTACATAATTATCTTGCAAAATGCAATGGCACTGAAATAATTATTAACAATGGTATAAAGGAGTTTGTTGATCGTCTATACCGGGCCTGTGACGTCACAAGAGTGTAAGTCCACCATCCAGTCTAGGCTAAGGATACTGGTGTGACGTCACTATGACGTCACAGGCCCGGTATAGACGATCCGCAAAATCCATTATACCAATTTTAATAATTATTTCAGTGACATTGCATTTTACAAGATAATTATATGCAGGTTGGCGATTATTTTTCCATGTTTACCTCAACTCATGAGCCCCCACCTTTAAGTTCTGTATTTGGTAACCCAGTTTCGAATCCCGGGAGGATCACATGCATTCATTAATTTCGTTGGAAGGTGTTTAATGTTGGGAGTGAAATTAATAAATCTTTATTTTATTAATTTCACCACAACACCAAACACCCCAAATGAAATTAATTAAAGTATATATATGATCCACCGGGATTCGAACCTGGGTTATCACACACAGATTTTTGCCACCTTAACCATTACACCACCAGGACGGTTAAAGGTTTATGCACTTAAATTAGATTATAGCTTACCTGTAAAGAAAAGTAAAAGAAATAGGAAAAAAAAAATGGGATAGGGTACTCAGGGGGTACCAAAGTAGATGTTTAGATCAATATAGTTAAAACAAATAATGGCAGAAAAGATAATAAGCTCTACGAGGGGTTGTGATCCCCATAGAGTTTCATATCACAGTGCAGCCCACTTGAGGGTATCTCGGCTAGTTATGTTACACAATATTAAGTTAGGATAAGTTAATATTGATATCGATATTTATGCACGAATAGCTTCTTGACTTAGGCTTGGGTAGGATAAGTTTTAACTTGGGATAGGTTAGGTTTAAGTATACTTAAATAACACTGGATGAATACAATCTTGAACTTGGCTATGTTGCTAAGTAAATTTAGATAAAGAAGTGTGAACTCAGCTGGGTTAGGATAATCTTATGTAGATCACGGTATTTATGTAGATCACGGTATTTATGCACAAACAGAATCTTGAGCCCGGGATAATGAACAATATAAGCGAAATTCCGTGAGGGCGAGAGGACCGGATGGCAGAAAGTCCATATAGCGGCTGTCACATTGTTTATGGTAGAGCTCTAAGCTTGGGTCCTTCACACAAAGGTCCAATTGTAAGCATTGTTGGTTGTGTGTGAGGGTTTGTGAGAGGAGAACCTATTTATCTGAAATGATAGGGGTTTAGATAATAATAAAAAATTTTTACGATAGGAGAGAGAAGTATATAGAGGAGAAATAATAATATAAAGCAACAAATAGGGCCAAAAGGAATACAGAAGGGGAAACAAAACAAAAGGGAGGGGGGAGGAGAGAGAAGAGGAGAGAGAGAAGAATAAAAGAGAAGAATAAAAGAGAGATGGACTAAAAAGGATAAGGAGAAAAGAGAAAAGGAAGAGGGAGAGAAAGAAAAAAAGGGAGGACGGGGAAAGAGGAGAGGAGGGAAATTTTATTTTTAAAAAACACGAAGAAGGAGAAGGGATAATCGAGACAAAAAAAAAATGTAAAAGAAAAATAAAAAAAAGAAAACACAAAAGAAGGGAGAAAATAGGAGAGAAAAAGAGGAAAAAAAAAAAAAAAAGAAGAGGTACATGTACAGAGGAGAGGATACACACAGACATAAACAAGAACAAGAAAGTACATGTTTAAAAACAAGAACACACATAACAAGAAAGGAGAAACATAAAAAGGGCACAAATAAACAAAGAGAACAAATAACAAAGAACAAACATAAACAGAACTCAAAAACAGCACAAAGAGACAGAAACAATACAGACACATAAAAATCGAGAAAAAGAGAAAAAAGATAAAGAGAAGAGAGATGAGAACAGAGGGACCAATCTAAAGAAAGAGGGAACAGACTATTAAGACTAGAAAAGAGAGGGAGGTCGAGGAAGAAAAAGTAGGAGTGAGATTGAAGAGTAGGAAGGAAGAGGGATAGAAGCGAAGAGAGAAGAGGAAAGACAAGGAAGGAGGGAGAAAAAAAACGAGAATGAGGAGGGAACGGGAAATAGAAAGATGAGACAAAGAGGATGAGCAAGAAGGAGAGGAGACAAGGGAAAATTAAAGATAGATGAGAGAGGGAACGCGAAAAAAAGAGAGGTATGAGACTACAGTACAAGGAGGATATAAAAAGAGATAAAAGGGAGAGAAGGAGTACAGAGGAAAGTTGAGAGGTAGGGGGACGAGTGGGTGAAAGAAGTGTACCAAAGGAAAAAGAGTACAAAGGATACAAAAGTACAAAGGAAATCAAGCAACAACAGATCTAGTGACCTTCTAGGTGCTTGTCCTCCAAAACACTGAGGATCAAGTGTCCAAACAGTGGTTTAGAGTGGGTAAGGGAACATTGGAAAGGGAACTACTGCCCTGCCACTAACGTGTGGCAGGACTAGGAAGTTAGTAGGGGACATATGGGTTAGTAACTGAGGGGAGGATAAAGTTATTCATTTACAAACGCAGTCAGTCGCGGGTTTGATGCGAGATATTTGTCTAGGCGGAATTTAAATGAATCAACGGTGCTGCAGTCTATAACGTCTCGGGGAAGCCCATTCCACAAGTTGACAACTCGATTGAAGAAGAAATTCTTAGATTCGTGCGAGTTAAAAGATTTACCAATAATTTTGCAACCGTTTCCCCGCGTGTAATTAGATTGGTCGATAGTGAAGTACTTACTACAGTTCATATTGTCGATGCCTTTGATGATTTTGAACACTTGAATTAAGTCGCCTCTTAATCTGCGCTGGGTTAAAGGAAATAGATTTAATTCTCTAAGACGCTCTTGTATGGTTTGTTCTTTAGGCTAGGTATCATTTTGGTAACTCTACGTTGAACTCGTTCTAGCTTGTTTATATCTTTTTGGTAATAAGGGCACCAGGATTGAACGCAGTATTCCAGAAGAGGGCGGACTAAGGAATTGTAAAGGGTTAGGATAACTTCTTTGGATTTATGCTCAAATGACCTGCCTATAAAGCCAATTATTTGTTTTGCCTTCTTAACAACTTCTGAACATTGTTGACTCGGTTTTAGGTTACTCGATATTGTTACTCCCAGATCAGTTTCTCTGTTTACATTCTTAAGCTGAGTGCCATTCATCGAATAGTTTGCTTTCTCATTTAGGTATCCGACATGTAGTACTTTACATTTATCCGCATTGAAACTCATTTGCCAAATTTGGGCCCAACATGACAATTTATCTAGATTGTGTTGCATATCGTCAACTTGTTCTTTTGAGAGTACGCTATTTGCAATTTTTGTATCGTCAGCAAATTTTGAGATTGTGCAGGTGAGACCTCATCTATGTCGTTGATGTAAATTAGAAAGAGAATTGGTCCTAGTACCGATCCCTGGGGTACCCCGCTACTTACATTGGTCCATTTAGATGCCTTACCGTTTATGACTACCCTTTGCTTTCTGTTGCTGAGCCAATTTTCTATCCATTTCAACACACCGTCTTGATTCCATGCGCTTTTAGTTTTAGCAGTAAACGTTTGGGGGGAACTTTGTCAAA
>CM064508.1:35804317-35859317 GCA_032716605.1 Paralithodes platypus
GGATGATGAGATCAGAAATTATATATAAATGACTAAATTTGATCATATTACGTGTGTGTGTGTTTGTGTGTGTGTGTATATAGGGTGGGTTCAATGCTACACAATTCATGGTATTTGTAGGTTTATGTGCAAAAGTATTTTGAGCTGACAGTCGAAGTGTACACACATGTTTAATACATGTAAATACAGAGTGGTATAGGTTAGATTAGGTTAGGTTAGGTTAGGTTAGGTTAGGTTAGATTAGGTTAGGTTAGGTATGTTATATTAAGTTTGATCAGGATAGTTTTATTTAGCTTAAAATAACTACAAGGATAATCATATGCATGCATAATTGGCGTTTGTACCGATAAAGACACCGTTGCTTACATGCGTGTGTGTGTGTGTGTGTGTGTGTGTGTGTGTGTGTGTGTGTGTGTGTGTGTGTGTGTGTGTGTTAATTGCCATATTTATATAGCCAAATATTTCACATTATTTACAGTGTAATAGCAAACACTGGCAATAATAGAGTAGCATGAATTACTGGGGAATTGCCTTTGGGCGTGTATTATTTAGTGTTCGCAATCCTTAAGGAGGGTCACAGGCTTTTTTGTCTTTCTCTCCTTTTCTCTCTTTCTCTGACTTGTGTCTATTTTGCCCCATTCAGCCAACTGTTTTAAGACGTTTATCCCCATCCAGGTGTCGATTTCCTCCTGGCGAGCGATAGCGATCCAGCATTGTATGGAGAATCCGGCTTCGCCGGAGATAGACAAATTTAACTTGCTGTCAAAACAAAAATATATATATATGCTGGCTCGCTACCGCTCGCCAGGAAAATATTGACACCTGGATGGGGGTAAACGTCTTAAAACGGTAGGCTGAATGGGGCCGAATGGATACAAGCCAAAGAGAGAGAAGAAGAAGAAAAAAAAAGCGAGGTGGGCTCCCTTCATCTTAATGTTTGTCTCGCGTGTGTAACAAGTGTTTCTATGTTTTAGCCTGACATTAAATATATGATATAATGGGATAATAACCATTCCATTACGATGACGCAAATTGCAACTGTATTAAATATTTGTTAGACGATTAACATTAAGCAGTATATATTACCAAGGACATTTACAAATATTTGTTAGACGATTAACATTAAGCAGTATTACCAAGGACATTTACAAATCACAAGGTTACATGAGGTAGCACAAGAGGATGAAAATCAACTCATCGGGGACATTCTTTTTAAGGGGAGGTTATTAGTTTGGTCTCTAGATATCCATCAAGCTTAAGATTACACCCCCTTGAGCCTCTTTCAAGATAAATTTGTACATTTTTCGGTAGAAAAATGTCCCGGCTGAAAGCCGGTTCCTCTTAAATTACAGGCTCGCTATCGCTCGCCAGGATAAAATCGACACCTAACTTGCACGAAAGGTCTTAAAAGTGACGGAAATGGGGCGAACTTTCTTAAAATCGCCAAACTAATGGGGCGACTGTCTTAAAATCTCAAAAGCAATGGGGCTAAACATGAGGGAGAAAGAGGTCCAGAAAAAAATCCCTCAAGTCGATATCTCCCCTTAAGAAGGACAACATTGAAAACGCCAAAATAGTCATTTATAAGTGTTGGTTGAAAAGAAATGAGAGATACAAAGAAATGAGATACAAAGAAATGAGAGATACAAAGAAATGAGAGATACAAAGAAATGAGAGATACAAAGAAATGAGAGATACAAAGAAATAAATAGATAGAGACCCAGACCGCAAGACCACATACATCAGGAAGAGCCGTTTTAAAGGCAAAACTCCCGCAACCCAACTCAACTCGACTTAATTAACTATAACCCCCGTATTTTAGAAAACTGTATCGACCGATGATAATATACACCTGAGTGCTAATTTGTGATAAAGGGTTAAAGATCATTCAGTTTCAGACAGATCACTATTAGTGTCTGCTTATTTCGTTCGTGAAGGTTTATGTCAGCACTTAAGGGGGTAGTGCTTGGTTTTTGGTCTCTCTCTCTCTCTCTCTCTCTCTCTCTCTCTCTCTCTCTCTCTCTCTCTCTCTCTCTCTCTCTATATATATATATTTTTTTTTTTGAGCTTCCTCGCTAGACCTCCATCGAGCTTGGAAAAACACCCCCAAGACCCCCTTTTAAGATAAATTTGTAAATTTTTCGCTAAAAAAATGTACCGGCCAAAGGCTGGTTCCTTCTAAAATTAGAGGCTGGCTATCGCTCGCCAGAAAAAAATCGACACCTAAAGGGCACGAAAGGTCTTAATATTGATACAAAAAAAAAATAGGCAAAAGGTTTCAAAATCGCCAAACTAACGGAACGAACGTCTTAAAACCTCAAAACTAATATGCTAAACATGAGGGAGAAGGCGGTCCAGAAGAAACATGAAGTAGCCTACCCCTTAAGTGTGGTTTTAAGATACAGAAGACACTTATATTTGTATTCATGTAGATCGTTCCAAAGGTATAGGTCATATTATCGTTTAGTGTTAGCCAGAATAACTGCAACGCGCAATCACCGTACTGAAGGGGTTAAGACAACTCAATCCAAAGGAGAGGCGAGGTTAAGGGAGGATGATTCACTTTTTGGGCGATTTTTGCATGTATTCATTATTTTTCTAGTTTCCTCCCTAGACCTCCATCAAATTTAAAAAAACATCCATTAGATCCCCCTTCTAGATTAATTTGTACATTTTTCGGTAGAAAAATGTCCCGGCCGAAGGCCGCTACTTCTAAAATTACAGGCTCACTATCGTTCGCCAGGGAAATTTTGTACACCTAAATAGCACGAAATGTCTAAATATTGACGAAGAAATGGGGGCGAAAGGTCTTAAAATTGACTAACTAATGGGGCAAACATCTTAACATCTGGAAACTAATGGGGCTAAACATGAGGGAGAAAGTGGACCAGAAAACCGGGAGATGGGCTAATTACTTGCTAATATATTTGATCTTTCTTATCATATTTTACTTTCCTCCCTAAACCTCAATCAAGCTTAACCCCCCCCCCCCCCGTCAAGACCCTCCTTCAAGATAAATGTGTACATTTGTCGATAGAAAAATGTCCCAAGCCGAAGGCCGGTTGCTCTCAAATTACAGGCTTGCTATCGCTCGCCAGGAAAACATCGACACCTAAATATCACGAACATTCTTAACATTGACAAAGAAATGTGGCGAAAGGTCTTAAAATCGCCAAACCAATTAAAATCTGAAGACAAATGGGGATAAACATGAGGGAGAAGACGGGCCAGAAAAACGACCCATCTACCCTTAAGAAAACTCAATCCGAAGGAGAGGCAAGGTTAAAAGGCTTAGCTAAAAGGGAGAGAGAGAGAGAGAGAGGCAGAGGAAGGCAGATATAAGTCATCAAATCAGTGGAAGCCGATTAAAGTCTGTCCCCAAGACCTCCTTCAAGCACAAAATAAAAATAATAATAATAAAATAAAAAAATAAAATAGTAAACACCTACACACACACACAAATAAACACACACACACACACACACACAAATAAACACACACACACACACACACACACACAAATAAACACACACACACACACACACTCGAGACCCCCTTCAAACTAAATATACGTCCAATGATTTCCCTTCAAGCTAAATGTGTACATTTTATTGTAGACATATGGAATGGCTGAAGGCTGACTTCTTAATTGCAGGGTCGCTATCGCTCGACATAAAAAAAATCAATACCTAAATGGGGTGAAGGGTCTTAGAATCTTCAAAGTAATAGAGCGAAATGTCTTTAAATCGCCAACCTAGTGATGTAAAAAATGGGGGTCGAAAACCCCCCACCTCCAGCTTAGATATAGTTAAGAAGAAGAATACGAAAGAGAGCAGATAAAAGGCTCGAATAACGGGGAGACACAGAGGAAGGAAGATATACGCCATCAAATCAATGGAAGCCGATTAAATAAAGAAGATTTACACGAGAGCTTGGAGTGTGTGTGTCGTAAGTTCAAGACACATACATATAAAGGATACTTCAATTGACCACTTGCGAGTTTCAGGCTATAAGGAAGTTCAGCCTGTAAACATCGATATTAAACACAAATACAGTAATTTTGTAGGTTTCCGATGGATAAATATTGTGTTGAATTGGGTTTTATGTATTTATAAATGAACTAAAACCGTATTATAGCTGGTTATTCTGCTAAATATCGATGTCTACAGCTCCAACTTCCTTATAGAATGAAACTCGCAAGTAGTCAATTGTTAATGATAAAGAAGGCAATATACAACAGATTTACAAATGATTTACATGAAAGCTTTGTGTGAATGTTGTAAGTTAATTAAGATCAATCTAAAAGATCCGCAAATAATAGGAGAATACATTTACAAAGGATTTACAAGAATAATATGAGAATACATTTACAAAGGATTTACAAGAATAATAGGAGAATACATTTACAAAGGATTTACAAGAAGATAATACGAGAGATTGGAGTGAGTGGTGTAATTTATAGAAACGTGTATATAAAAGTGACTTCAACCATACATCCTGATTCCTAAAGAACACGATAATCAAGTCGCAAACGATGTGGAAAAGAAGAGTTGCAATAACATGAATATGCAACAACAAATGAATAAATCCTAAAGCGATTATGTGGTTACAAAATATTTCCAAGATATCAGCTCGGAGTTGGTGTTGCAAATAAAAGAAGTATAAGAATAAGAGCTACCTAAATCCCAAGTCATACATCATAGAGACAGAGACTTACAAGATATTTACAAGAAATATATGAGAGTAGTAGTAGTTGAGTGTTGTAAGTTAAGACTGTTGTAAGTAAAGAGTGTTGTAAAGTTAGAGTGTTATAAGTTAACCCCTTGAAGCTCTGATGCGTTTTAGCAATTTATTTTGGCTGTCATTAGACGATTTTGTGAAGCTTAGGAAAAATCTGTGGGTATTATAAGGGTAAAGGCTATCTCAATCAACCCTCTGACTTCCATATGCCCCTCCTAATCTGAATAAAATCGTATAATAACTACCAGAAAACAGAAAAGATATGCGTATTGGATCTTGAAGGGGTTAAGAATGATGTAAACTGAATGTGTTGTAAGCTTAGAGTGTTATACGTTAAAGACATGATTATATTGAATATGTCACTTCAATCGTAAATACTAAATCACATTGAATACGATAACATAGTAGCAATATAAACGAGTAAATGGAATGGGAGGATGACTTAATTAAATACAAAAAATCACAATAGTTGCCTCTTTGTAAATACATGTAATTTAAAAATATAACCTACCTATTCATAATAATTTTATCTTTCAGAATACAATGACCTTTTACAATGAACTTCGTCTATTTTATTTTATATTTTTGGTTTTATTATTTTATCTCCCCCAGCTTATTGCATTTTTCCGTGCACATTTATTTCCAATTTTTCATTTTACCCAGCAAGCTAATGGTCCTTTCTTCTCCAACACTGCATTCTCTCTCTCTCTCTCTCTCTCTCTCTCTCTCTCTCTCTCTCTCTCTCTCTCTCTCTCTCTCTCTCTCTCTCTCTCTCTCTCTCTCTTTTGTCTTACTTCTTCTTATTTGCTATCCTTCCCCTCCACGTTCCCTTACTTTCAAGTTTGCTATCTCAACTAGAATTAATTCCTGATCACCTCGCTGGAGATCGTAAGGTCTGTGTGGCCAGTGTATTTATGTAACACTCACTCACTCACTCACTCATGCTCTCTCTCTCTCTCTCTCTCTCTCTTACTCACTCACTCACTCACTCTCATTCATTCTCTCTCTCTCTCTCTCTCTCTCTCTCTCTCTCTCTCTCCACCTTTAAGTATAATTACCGCGTTATGAGTTATGCATCTCTCTGTGTGCGTGTCTCTTATTCACATTTAACCCTTTTTGCTTCGTGGTGTGTGTGTGTGTGTGTGTGTGTGTGTGTGTGTGTGTGTGTGTGTGTGTGTGTGTGTGTGTGTGTGTGTGTGTGTGCGTACGTGTGGGCGTATATGTAAAGGAGAGCATACAAAGAGCGAATAGGAAGGGTTAAGCAAATACAGAAATGTGGACTTAGGAAATGACGATAAGTAGGGAGAGGGAAGCAAGGATAATAAGCAAGGAGAGGGGAAACAAGTGTAAAGACGGAAGATAGCAGGAGAAGAGGGGAAGAACCAAGATAAATAAAGTAAGCAGAAGAAAATATAAGGAAGGGGAGGAAGAGAGGGCACTGATGATGAGAGAGGAAGAGCGAGAGAGAGATAATTGATATACGAGATTTACTTTGAAAATACGAAATTATTAATGCAAAAATATGAAGAGATAGATAGATCGATTCATTCACAGATGGATAGATATACATGGATAGATAGATAGATATACTGTATAGATAGATATATAGATAGATATATAGATATAGATAGAAATAATAGATAGGGATAAACTATATTATAGTCAAAACAAAGAAAACCTATCAAAGAGAGAGAGAGAGAGAGAGAGAGAGAGAGAGAGGGAGAGAGAGAGAGAGAGAGGGAGAGAGAGAGAGAGAGAGAGAGAGAGAGAGAGAGAGAGAGAGAGAGAGAGAGAGAGAGACTATAAGAGAAACTAAGACCAATCATCAACAAGCAGCGTTATAATTAAGATATATCTCCTCCCTCTTCAGCAACGACAACAACAATATCACCACCATCACCCTTTCACAACACCATGAACACCATCACATCACCATCATCAGTCACATCAACATCATCATCAATCACACCAAAAGTTTTTTTTATCGGCAACACCACAATAACACCATCAACGACAACACCAATCTCTATAACAACACCAGGAGCCTCAGAACCAACATCATCAACACCAAAGCGATTATCATCACCAGCCATAACACAACACCATCAACAACAACACCAATCTCTCTAACAACACCAGCATCCTCAGAACCAACAACATCGCCAACACCATCACTAACAACACAAACATGATCAGAACCACCACCACCACGATATCATAATCACCAACAACCACCACTCCCAACTACAACACTATACCCCTCCCCCCTCCACCACCACCAACATCACAATAACATCAACAACAACAACAACAACAACCAGAGCAGCAGGTAAACAGAACAACTTTGATATACTATAGTCTGTTCATTTTAGTTAGGCCAAAAATGTTGACCACTAACTTCTATTACTCAAAATTGACTAGAGTAATCGAGCAAATAGTTTTACCATTTGGAGCAATACCATCACCCCCACCAACAACCTCTTCTTCCGTCCCCCCTCTCCCCCCCCCCCCCGCACAACAACATCATCATCATCCATCCCCTCCTCAACACCATCCCTCCACCACCCCCACCTCATCCCCAACACAATCATCCCCTCACCAACAACCTCTTCTTCCCTCCCCTCCACCACCACCCCCCACAACAACAACACCATCACCCCCACCAACAATCTCTTCTTCCGTCTCCCCTCCACCACACCACCCCAACAACAACAACAACAACAACAACACCATCACCCCCACCAACAACCTCTTCTTCCCTCCCCTCCATCACCACCCCCAACAACGATACCATCAACCCCACCAACAACCTCTTCTTCCGTCTCCCCTCCAACACCCCCAACAACAACACCATCACCCCCACCAACAACCTCTTTTTCCCTCCCCTCCACCACCCAACCCCCAACAACAACAACAACACCATCACCCCCACCAACAACCTCTTCTTCCCTCCCCTCCATCCCCCACCCCCAGTGTTGCCAATTCAGCTAACTTTCCGCTAAATCTAGAGGTTATATACTTCGATCCAGAGACAATTTTTTATATTTAGCAACATTAATTCTGGCGATATTATGGAGATGTTAGCCATTTAGAGCGATATCATAGGGATTGTGGCATTATTCTAGCGATTGTCTGCGTATATTTCCTATCTAGCGGACTATATTTGGCAACCCTGTGCTAAGCCTCCCCCAACACCCACCCCCAACAACAACAACGCCATCAACAACAACAAGAGGAGGACAACAACAGCTGAGTGTGAGAGGCCCCGGGTCGGCAAGCAGATAAATGGAGCAACTTGGAAATGAACTCCGCGGTTTTTGTTCGCCGCCGCCGCCGCCGCCGCCGCCCCCCCCCCCCCCACTCTCGCGGAAGATAAATGAACCGGAGAAACGAGAATTAATTACGAGTTTCATAAAGCGTGTGGCGCGGGTGGGTGGGGAGAGGGGTGGGGGGCGAACGTCTTGCTGCTACCCTGAGAGGAGGAGAGGAGGGAAGAAGAAGAGACTGGGTGGAGGGGCGGGTATTTACGCATGCACAGTCGCGGTCTGTAGTTCTTTAGCAATGTGGTGTTTATTATTATTATCATTTGCCCAAACTCTTTGTCAATATAAAGAATTTTCGTGTCATTTGGTGTCGATTTCTTCTTGGCGAGCGATAGGGAGCCTGTAATTTAAGAGGAACCGGCCTTTGGCCGGTACATTTTTCTATCGAAGAGTGTACAAATTTATCTTGAAGGAGGGTCGGGGGGGAGGGGGGGGGGGAGCTTGATAGAGGGGAGGAAACTAAAATAATTATGAAAACATATATAAAGGGGAAATATATAAGCCCATCCCCCCACCTTCTTAAGTCTACAAAGACATGGTGCATCCTTTCCATTATTCTACAGATACTGTCATGGTAATTGTTGATATGAAATTTGCATGTACAGTCGGCCAAATAAGTGATGTCGCGGCACCAAGAATATTTTGATCAATAATAGGTATCAGCACTGTCTGAGCATTAATTCATCGTTTCGAGTGAGATATAAAAACGTGTTCCCTATCTCTACACACCCTATTCAACATCTGACAGACATTAATACAGCACACAGCGAGCAAAACGCAATGACAGCGGAGACATGACTTATTTGGCCAACTGTACTGTGCCACCTATTTTCATTTTCCCCGTGTACTAGAGCGGCTGTCAGCAACTATGACTGAACAATTATTCCTCCTGCGTTTCAAAATTTGCTTTTACCCCAAACCACCTATCTTTGGAATTCACGCACTTACGCCTAATACCTTCCGACGACAATTCAAAACTAATTGCTAAACATTTCTTTAACCTAGTCAAATCAAACCTAGCCGAACGAAATTTAGTCAAACCTAACGTAACTTTCTTTCATCTAACCTAAAAAACAACAACCAACGATCAGAGAATATAATTTATATTTAACCCTCTCCAACATATGACGCGATTTTGAGCCTATTGGGGATACTTTAAAGCCTTTGTTACCATCAGGGGTATTTAGAAACCTTTAGTTTAGTTACGTCAACCTCTGCAGTTGTCTTTGAGTTAGCTGTGGGCAGAAAACTAATTTTGGAGAGGTAATTATAAGAGTGAGAGAACTCTATTTCTTAATTGCTAATCTGGCAACCTCTGCGTCATATGTGCGTAATAGGGTTAAGGGCTTACGTTAGTCTGCGTTTTTACATGGCGCTAATCTCTGTGACATTGCTCTTCGGAGCTTGTGGTGGGAAGCTCATCCTGGTACACAGGAGATACTGGATACTATCCAGATTACCACAGATTACCTCCCCGAATGGGATATCACTACTCCCTTTATAATGGGATATCACTACTCCCTTTATAATGGGATATCACTACTCCCTTTATAATGGGATATCACTACTCCCTTTATAATGGGATATCACTACTCCCTTTATAATGGGATATCACTACTCCCTTTATAATGGGATATCACTACTCCCTTTATAATGGGATATCACTACTCCCTTTATAATTAATGTAATTTTAAGGGAGGTTTTTAGTGTTTCCTAGACTTCCATCAAGCTTGAAATTACACCCCCTTGACCCCCTTTCAAGATAAATTTGTACATTTTTCGGTAGAAAAATGTCCCGGCCGAAGGCCGGTTCCTCTTAAATTACAGGCTGGCTATCGCTCGCCAGGAAAAAATCGACACCTAAATGGCACTAAAGGTCTTAAAAGTGACATAAATGGGGTGACAGTTCTTAAAATCGCCAAACTAATGGGGCGAACGTCTTAAAATCTCAAAAGCAATGGGGCTAAACATGAGGGAGAAAGGGGTAAATAAAAAAAATCCCTCAAGTGGAAATTCTCCCCTTAAAGAGCTTACAATAATTTCTAAACGTGTGACAATGACTTCGAGAAGAGTGTGCGGGAAAAGTGACAAGTGGGTGAAACAACCTTAACTCCTTCTTTTACCAGCGAAATCTATGTCGTTTTTATTCTACATATTATATTTTATTCAACATATGATATTTAGACTATTTGGGCAGTTTAAGAAGGATCTGTGGTGGTAAACAAAAGGGTTAAGCGAGATAGTTCGAAGCCTGTTAATTGTTGTAGGCACTTTTTCAATTGAAGGAAATAGTCTAATAGTAACCCGAATAGTCTAATAGTAACCCGCATAGTCTAATAGTAACCCGAATAGTCTAATAGTAACCCGCATAGTCTAATAGTAACCCGCATAGTCTAATAGTAACCCGCATAGTCTAATAGTAACCCGCATAGTCTAATAGTAACCCGCATAGTCTAATAGTAACCCGCATAGTCTAATAGTAACCCGCATAGTCTAATAGTAACCGCATAGTCTAATAGTAACCCGCATAGTCTAATAATAACCCGCATAGTCTAATAGTAACCCGAATAGTCTAATAGTAACCCGAATAGTCTAATAGTAACCCGCATAGTCTAATAGTAACCCGCATAGTCTAATAGTAACCCGCATAGTCTAATAGTAACCCGAATAGTCTAATAGTAACCCGCATAGTCTAATAGTAACCCGAATAGTCTAATAGTAACCCGCATAGTCTAATAGTAACCCGAATAGTCTAATAGTAACCCGCATAGTCTAATAGTAACCCGAATAGTCTAATAGTAACCCGAATAGTCTAATAGTAACCCGAAGTCTAATAGTAACCCGAATAGTCTAATAGTAATCCGAATAGTCTAATAGTAATCCGAATAGTCTAATAGTAATCCGAATAGTCTAATAGTAACCCGAATAGTCTAATAGTAACCCGAATAGTCTAATAGTAACCCGAATAGTCTAATAGTAATCCGAATAGTCTAATAGTAACCCGAATAGTCTAATAGTAATCCGAATAGTCTAATAGTAACCCGAATAGTCTAATAGTAACCCGAATAGTCTAATACTAACCCGAATAGTCTAATAGTAACCCGAATAGTCTAATAGTAATCCGAATAGTCTAATAGTAACCCGAATAGTCTAATAGTAACCCGCATAGTCTAATAGTAACCCGAATAGTCTAATAGTAACCCGAATAGTCTAATAGTAACCCGAATAGTCTAATAGTAACCCGAATAGTCTAATAGTAACCCGAATAGTCTAATAGTAACCCGCATAGTCTAATAGTAACCCGAATAGTCTAATAGTAACCCGAATATATATAGAAGGACGGCACCGGTACTGAACGGGTAAACATGGTTATCACACGAGAACTTTCATCGTCAATTTTCACTAGTCAACAGATAATATTTCTGGTATCTTTTACCGCTGGTATCTTAAAGTAGACTGAAGGAATATTAACCCTCTGAAGATCATGACGCAATGTGAGAGTTTATTCTGGCTATCATCAGACGATTTTAGACATTTAGGAAGAATCTGTGGGAATTATAAGGGTAAAGACTTTCTCAATTTACCCTCTGACTTCCATATACCCATCCTAATCTGAATAAAATTTAATAATCGTCTAAAGATAACCAGAATATACTGTCAAAATGCTTCATAACTTTATTAACAATACCCAGAAAAAAAAAAATCATTGGATCTTGAAGGGGTTAAAAAAAAAAAGGCAGCATGATGTAAAAAGCCAATCTCCTAAGCTTTGGAGAAGAGACACTTTTTGCAGGTAGTCTTGCTTTTTGTCGCCTTCACACACAGACACATATAAAAGCTGCCAGACCAGTGATGCCGACATAAATGGAGGGGAAAATCACACATATAAGCTGCCAGACCAGTGATGCCGACACAAATTACGGGGAAAATATAACTCGTGTGATACCAGCCTTATATACCTCTCAGAACTTAACCCGGGAACTCACTTTACAAAGTTTAGGCTCCGTCATATAAAAGATAATGTCCCTCAAAATTGCCTTCATCACGAGACATAAAGTTCCCCTCGCGACCCCCCTCCCCTGAGGGACGCTGTGTAAGAGACCCTAGAGTGGTATAGATCGGCCAACCTTCGCCATATTGGAGCCACGGATGTCTTTTAGGGGGTGGGTTGGGGGTTAGTTTGCTCCCTAGAACCCCTATCAAGTATAAAATGAACATCCCCGAAGGACCTACCTCCCCCCCCCTTCGAGATAAATGTGTAAATTTATAGGGTGGCTATCGCTCGCCAGGAAGAAATCGACGCCTATATGGCACGCATGGATTAAATGTTGACAAGGATATGGGGCGAAAGGTCTTAAAGATCACTAAACTAGTGGGGCGAACGTCATCAAATCTAAAAAATGATGGGGCTAAACGATGGAAAAGGAGGTCCCGAAAAAAGAAAAACCCCCACTCTCCTCAACTTTTCCTTACACTCAAACCACATACACACATAATACACAATCGACTATATTGGTACGGGATGTATAATTTGGTTTGGTGACATAAATTCTACATGATTTAAACCCTTTCAGTACCAGGGACGTCGATCCTTTTCTTCATATTCTGGGAACTGTTAGACGATTTTTATTCAGCTTAGGAAAGACCTCTTGGCAATAAAATAAGGCTTTAAACTATCTCAACCAACCCTGTCAACCACCACAGATCCTTCCTAAGCTGCATTATATCGTCTAAATCGGGCTAGAATCAAATATAACACACGTACTCAAAGGGTGGGTTCATGGCAGATATCATCCCACTGTTCAATCCTTAGGGTAACACAATGGCGACCACATAAACAGTTGGCCAACCTCACCTAAGACAGCATCACTATGTCAGAGAAGGCAATTTTATTTTCACGTTTTAATGTTTCCATTTAACCCCTTCTGTACCGACGACGTCTTTTTAACTTTATTTTGGCTACTGCCAGACGATTTTATTCAGCTTAAAAAGGGCCTCCAACAATTAACTGGCTTCGAACTATCTCACTTAACCCTTTTTACCACCACAGATCCTTCTTAAGCTCCACAAAATCGTCTAAATATAGCTACAAAAAATAACAAAGACGTCGCCGGTACAGAAGGGGTTAAGCACTAATGTTTGTACACTAAGATTCTCGCGTGCATAATACAACACATATATTGTAACAAAACTGCTACATGTGTCAAGCCTGGTAATCTGAACATCATATATAGAGCTCCACTACTTTGATCTTATGTAAAGGTCACGTTTATAATGTACGTATCATAAATGCGTGTGTTCAACACTCTACAAACGTGTCTTCAAATATTTCACAAAACGATATTTTCACATCAGACTTTTGCCTAAAAGATGATTCTGGTAACGCAGGGACTGACGACATTTCACGTACATCCGTCCACTAGATTTTGATAACTCCTGCTTACAAACAGACAAACTGGCAGACAGACACCGACGATCACATAATCTATGCAATTTCGCTTGACGAAGATATTTACAAAAAGAAAATATCTCTAATACTTTCGTTCTCTCTCCATCTCTCTCCTACACCTACACCTCCAGGAAACCTACCAAATGCACAAGAATACCACAATTAATAAAAAAATATAAGTGGCTCATAAATACTCACAATGAATACAAACATAAGTATCTCATATATACTCACATAGACCGTTACCCCCGGCAGCTTAACCACTTCTATGGGGCTGCTACTATCGGCGGTGACGTACTTGTAGAACATCTCGTTACCGCGGTACCAGACCACGGAGTATAAAGTATCCCCGTTGAGCTCATAGTTACACTCCAACTCTACCGACTCTCCCGTTAGAGGGTGGGAGGGTACTTTAATGGAGGTCATGGTCAGCTTGGCATTGCTGCTCATACTGGGACCTGGGGGAGAGAAGAGAAGGGTGGTTGTTATTATTATTATTATTATTATTATTAGTAGTAGTAGTAGTAATAGTAGTAGTAATAGTAGTAGTAGTAATAGTAGTAGTAGTAATAGTAGTAGTAGTAGTAGTAGCTCAGATCAGCACTACTATGCCTGCGGGGAACAAGAAGGTCTGCACCACAACCAGTGACGGTGGCAGAAGTAGACTACGAGGCAGCAGTGGCAGAGGGTCGCATAGGAAGGAGACTGGATTGAAGTTGCATGGTGTAGAATAGTAGTATCTGATGCTTGTGAAATTTAGGATGTGTACAATATTAAATATAAGGTAGTGGTGGTGGTGATGGTGGAGGTGGTGATGGTAGTAGTAGTAACATGAAATGTATGAAAAATATTAAATAAAAATCAATGTAGTAGTAGTAATCCACGATGATGAGTCTGAGTGCTTACCCCGGAATAGGAAGTAGCTGAATGACAACGAAGTCAGGCGCTTTGATGACTATACTGACCTAGTCTAGGGTCCAAAGAGGGGATGCACAGACTGAGTGGTTAAAAAAAAAAAAAAAAAAGTAGTAGTAGTAGTAGTAGTATTAATAATAGTAGTAGTAATAATAGTAGTAGTAATAGTAATAGTAGTAGTAGTAGTAGTCAATAAATAAATAAATCAATCAATCAATCACTCACTCACTCACTCACTCACTCACTCACTCACTCAACTTTATTGCGCAATACATACATTTACAAAGGAAAAATATATATTACATATCAAATAAATAAGCTTACCCATAAAGCAACCCAATATTATATTTGCAAGTACCCTAATATATTAAGACATTTAATCAAGAGGCCAAAAAATAGTAGTAGTAGTAATGGTAGTCGTCATGGTCGTCGTCATTGTCGTAGTAGTAGTAAAAAAAAATAGTAGTAGTCTAGTAGTAGTAGTAGTAGTAGTAGTAGTAGTAGTCTAGTAGTAATAGTAGTTTAGTAGTAGTAGTTGATATATTAGTCGAAATAACAGCTCGATTACCCAAGTCCATAGGTATAGCCTAGTAGGATAAATAACAACTAAATTATCCAAATACAATTTAAGTTATGAGAGATTGGAGTGGGTATTTCTGGCCTACAAATAATGAAAAGGGTATAGTTACGCGTTATAATAAAAAACATGACGAATATCCAGAAAAAGTGCATAGTACAGTAACATATAATTGCACAGTACACGAGAACAAAAATTGCGAACTTTTGATGCTGACTGTACCTCTAATACACATTTAATAACCATCACAAAACCCCTTTAAAATATTCATAAACTAATCCGTTATATTATGAATCTTAAATAGGGTCCATAATTGCCCTCTAGTTTATTCAACATCTTTAGCAAATGCCAAAAATCAGGCGCTTGATGAAAAAGAGGGCAGCTCAGCCCTTTCAGTATTTTAAAGTCAGATAGATAGATAGATAGATAGATAGATAGATAGCTTGATAGATAGATATAGACGAATTAGATAGAGATAGATATACAGTAGGTAGATAGACAGATATATATATACATATATATATATATATATATATATATATATATATATATATATATATATATATATATATATATATATTAATATATAGATAGATAGAGACATACAGACATATAGGTAGATAAATATATACACGCACACGCACACGCACACGCACACGTCTCTAGGAATAGATTATATTTCCACAAAATTATAATCCGTGTTTAACCCTTTCAGTACTGGGGACGTCCTTTTCATTATATTCGGGCAACTATTAGACGATTTAATTCAGCTTAGGAAGGACGTCTACCCATTAAAGGGCTACAGACTATATCAATAATTTTAGGTACTATAATATATCCTTCCTAAGCTTCATAAAATCGTCTAAGTATAGCTCAAACCAAATAAAAATGACGTCTCCGGTACAGAGAGAGTTAATGCGATAAATGTGGAGATGCATTTAATTTATGTAGAATATATAACTAATTGCCTAAATGTAACTATGCCGCAATTGGCTGAGAAGTAAGCAACCTAAATAGCCTTCTCGACCTAAATATAAGTCGTCAGATGTTAGACAGAACAATACGAGAGGCCGAACAAAATGTGTATATCGTGAGAAGACATAAATCTTTAGTGGAGTGGGCGAAATGTCAAAGGAAGGGAGGTACAGATATAATGACAAATAAATGTCAAACGAAGGTAGGTACAGATATAATGACAAATAAATGTTAAAGGGAGGTAGGTACAGATATAATAACAAATAAATGTTAAAGGGAAGAGGTACAGATATAATGAAAAATAAATGTCAAAGGTAGGGAGGTACAGATCTATTCTATTCTATCTATATGCTCAGGCCCAATCCCCATTTTGGGGGTAGCCGACTCAAGACAGAGCAAGAACAGGGAAAACACAAAAACAACATAAAACAAAAAATAAACACAGATAAAAAACACAAACTCTCACACATCCAGGTACCCAGAGGTACAGATATAATGATAAATAAATGTCAAACGAAGGTAGGTACAGATATAATGATAAATAAATGTCAAACGAAGGTAGGTACAGATATAACGATAAATAAATGTCAAACGAAGGTAGGTACAGATATAACAACAAATAAATGTCAAAGGAAGGGAGGTACAGATATAATGAAAAATAAATGTCAAATAACAACAAATAAATGTCAAAGGAAGGGAGGTACAGATATAATGAAAAATAAATGTCAAAGGTAGGGAGGTACAGATATAATGAACAAATAAATATCAAAGGTAGGGAGGTACAGATATAATGACAAATAAATGCCAAACGAAGGTAGGTACAGATATAATGATAAATAAATGTCATACGAAGGTAGGTACAGATATAATGACAAATAAATGTCAAACGAAGGTAAGTACAGATATAATGACAAATAAATGTCAAACGAAGGTAGATACAGATATAATGACAAATAAATGTTAAAGGGAGGTAGGTACAGATATAATAACACATAAATGTCAAAGGAAGGGAGGTACAGATATAATGAAAAATAAATGTCAAAGGTAGGGAGGTACAGATATAATGAACAAATAAATGTTAAAGGGAGGGAGGTACAGATATAATGAAAAATATATATTAAAGGAAGGGAGGTACAGATATAATGACAAATAAATGTCAAACGAAGGTAGGTACAGATATAATGAACAAACAAATGTCAAGGGGGAGGTAGTCGTATTTTCTGGACCCCTTTCTCCCTCGTGTTTAGCAGCATATTCGTTTTGAGATTTTGAGACCTTTCGCCCTATTTTTGTGTCAATATTAAGACTATTCGTGCCATTTAGGTGTCAATTTTTTCCTGGCGAGTGACAGCGAGCCTGTAATTTTAGAAGGAAGCGGCCTTCGGCCGGGAAAATTTTCTACCGAAAAATGTACAAATTTAGCTTGAAAGGGGGTCTAGAGGGCGTTTTTCTGTTTTTAAAGCTTGATGGTAGTCTAGCGAGGAAATTCAATAATATATAAAACAATCAATATATAGAGCAAAAACGAACACTACCCCTTTAAAGGAAGGTAGGTACATATATACTGAACCATATATGTTAAAGGGAGGTAGGTACAGTTATAATACAAATATATGTTAAAGGGAGGTACGGCAGATATAATGAAAAATATATGCCAAGGGAGGTAGTTAGTCATAATGACAATGATTTAGAAGAGGATCGCAACATTAGTATAGATAATATGTTAGGGACAATGCAGGTCAACTGTGGGACAATCATTTTGATCACATTTATTCAACCCAATATTTCCGGGAAATAAACACAAAAACAAAAAACAAAATCTTGATTATGGGTGAAAATGTGTGACTTACAACCCTGATTTCGATTTATTTTATTTTATTTTATTTTAGAATAGTCCTACCTACAGAAGAGTACTCATCGTTCAAAATATATAAAATAATCCTATTTATATTATTATCTAAATAAATGCTTTACCCTAGTTGCCTAAGCCATAATATACTTCTTGCAGATCAAATTTATTAACATATATATATATATATATATATATATATATATATATATATATATATATATACAGTATATACTGTATATATAGTTCCATCACTCTCACTGTTTACAAACGTTTTCATTGTGGAGTATAAACGTTATTAACCCCCTGCTGCCAACATGGAAGACTATTTCAATAAGTCACAGGGGTGTGTGGGATACTACTATAATAATAAAACATCAAAGTAATATCAATATATGGATTAAATAAATTAAGAATCTGCTCGACAAAAGGTATATTGACACAGGAAAACAAAGTAATATATCTGTAGGTGAGAGGGCAAAAATATAATGTAATGTTAGAACAAAAATATATGGCTTTTACTATAGGTTTGAAGGGCTTAAAAGAAAAAGAAAATTCTGCGCAATTAGATAAACATTGTGAATAGCAAAACACAATACAAAGAACCAAATAATGTTTAGTGTGTGTGAGAGAGAGAGAGAGAGAGAGAGAGAGAGAGTGAGAGTGAGTGTGTGTGGGAGTGAGACAGACAACAAAGAGCACTTGCACGAGAAGGGGAGACGTTTGATTTATGAGAGAGAATGAGAGAGAGAGAGAGAGAGAGAGAGAGAGATAGAGTGAGAGTGAGAGTGAGAGTGAGTGAGTGTGAGAGAGAGTGAGTGTACACAATCGGGGGTATTAAGTGTTGTCATAGATTCCAGTGGTTGTCGCTCAAAAAGTGTTATTGGCATCTTTATAGTTACTGGGAAAAGTGCTTATCCCTCAAAGTATTAGTCAATGTCCGAAACTTTGTGAAATATTTGACAACACTTATTAACCTCGACCGTACAGACCTTGCAGTCCCAAATAGGCAGTCCAAATTTCAATCTAACATACAGTAGTGTTTATTGCAAAGTGAAAGACATGAATAGTAAAACAGAAATCTTTACGGTCTTAGTATAGTCTATTCGCTGTAAGTAGGCGAGGAATCATGACCTCTATCCTCTGTAACTCAAAAAGGGCTGGGGAAAATTGGCTATAAATTTCCACATCTCTTCCTTGACTAACTCTTCCCAAATGGTAGAAATATTAGCTTGCTTACTCTAGTCGTTTTTGAGTTACAGAGGTTAGAGGTCATGATTTCTGCCTACTTACAGCGAATAGACTATAGTAAAACCATAGTTGAGAGAAATATTAATATAATATATACATAGGCTACTTTAGACTCATCTATTCTTAACACTACCGGTACTGCCTTCTTTTAAGGGGGGATGGGGCCGGTTTTATGGACCACTTTCTCCCTCATGTTTAGCCCCATTAGCTCATTATCGTTCGCCAGGGAAAAAATCGACACCTAATAGCAGGAAAGGTCTAAATATTGACGACGAAATGGGGCGAAAGGTTTTAAGATCGACTAACTAATGGGGCAAACATCTTAACATCTGAAAAGTAATGGGGCTAAACATGAGGGAGAAAGTGGTCCAGAAAACCGGGCCAGAAAAATGTACAAATTTATCGAGGGTCTAGGGGGTGTTTTTTAAAACTTGATGGAGGTCTAGCGAGGGAAAGAAAACATAAATTAATGAATACATAAATAGACCAACACATATCCACCACCCCCCCCCATAACCAGTAACTAGGTGTGGATATTTACAGGGGGTTCGCTCCAGCCCTTAATTATAGGACAATAGTGGTCACAATTTATAGAGTCGGCATAAACATCTATTTCCGGATCCTCTAATACTTATATATTTAGAGCAATCATCTATAATACCTCCATTATATTAAACTAAATTCATATTCTCACCAACCCATAACCCACAGAAACAAATAAAAACCATGTCGGCTGATGGGTCTAAATTGCGAAGTGAGGGGAGGACGGAGGGCGAGGAGCATTCGGCGCTCAGCAGTACAACCTCGCAGCGAACGTTCCCTGTCCCCTCGTCCACCACATAACCCTCACAGTCAACGTTCCCTGTCTCTTCGTCCACCACCCCAACGTTCCCTGTCCCCTCGTCCACCACATAACCCTCACAGTCAACGTTCCCTGTCCCCTCGTCCACCACATAACCCTCAGAGTCAACGTTCCCTGTCTCCTCGTCCACCACCCCAACGTTCCCTGTCCCCTCGTCCACCACATAACCCTCACAGTCAACGTTCCCTGTCCCCTCGTCCACCACATAACCCTCACAGTCAACGTTCCCTGTCCCCTCGTCCACCACCCCAACGTTCCCTGTCCCCTCGTCCACCACCTAACCCTCACAACCAACGCTCTCTAACCCCTTGTCCACCGCCATCAAACCCTCACAGCAAACGCTTGGTGACTATACCGTCGGGTCTCTTGCTACACAATTTTCGTAGACCACATAGTACTAGCCATCATCTAAACACATCGCCCCCGTCAAGGCACGCTCTCTCCCACTACCAACACACGATAGGGCCTACGGGGGCTTTGGGTACTCGTCAAGTATCTTGGGGTCCTCTCGTGTCGCCGCTTCCCCCAATCAAACTGATCCTGCTCACCTTCAGGCCTACGATGGGGGCTTTAGGGCCTCTACCAACACCACTGTGACTCCGAGAGACACAGCCCTTCAGACGCAAGCGGAGGCCTACGATAACGGTGTTAGGACCTCTACCAACACCACGGGGTCTTCTCTTGACGCTCCCTCCCTCATCAACCCTAGCTCGGCCTCCCTACAGCAAGCCAGCACTTCAGACACCCCCTCCTCCAGTCAAAACTCCTAGGTTCTGAATTCCACCTTGCTCGTGTGTGGGATAGCCTGCTGTGTGTGCTGGATCTGTCTGGTCTGTGCGTTACTGAACTATGCATTAATGAAGCGTGACGGAGGGGTGCGCTAAACTTGATCTCTACTCTGACATTAGTATATACTCTGAACTTTATATATATTCTATTATTTGCCCCTTCCGGATTATGACGTATTTTGGGAATTTTTGCTGGCTATCATTAGACGACATTATACAATTTAGAAAGGATCTGTGAGCAACAAAAGGGTAAAGACTCGTCAACCCTCTGACGCCCATCTTTCCTTCCTAATCTGAACAATTATTGTGTAATAATGGCCAGAATAAACTGCCAAAATGCGTCGTAAACCTCAAGGGGGTTAATAGAATGGTCAATATTATTCTATACTCCTAATTTTCCAATACACTGAGTGGTGCGATAACCTTACTCTACAGTATATCCTTAGCTACAACATTACCATATACTCTATTTTCTATACTGTATTCAATATATTTTATACAATATATATATACATGTAGGCATATATACTGTGTATATATAAACAAAAATCTTCTATATATACAGTATATATATATATGCCCGGTATATATTTTTGTTTTATTTTCAAAACGCCGTAATTCCCGATTAGGGTGGCCATAAACATTAGGCGTTTGTCACGATTTGCTAGTTAGAGTTGCCCGGGCTTGCCATCTACCAATAACGTTTTGACTGTCCGGGCTCGATCCGCCGACCATTTGATCAGCAGCCGACGCTCTACTATATACTCTTCATCTTACTATACTCTTCACTTGCAGATAATTGTACTGTAATATAAATCTAAGACTTCCTACATAGCCTGCATAGCCTACTTGAGTTGCAGTTGGGATGTGTGTACATGCTTAGATTGATATGCAGGATTCGAAGTTGCATAATAAATCGTAGGCAGTGTCCACCATTCTTTAACTGTCTTCGTGGTGCGATGTATAAGGTGTTGATTTTCGGTGTGAGCATCCTGGATTCGAATCCACGGACTGCCACATGTGTTTGTAAATTTCATTAATCGATTTTAGGAGTATAGTTGGTTGTTGGAAGGAACATAATAAAATATACTCTAACTCTTATCATTATACTATTAATACATTATTTTTGATATTTCAAGACGTTTGCTATATTACTTATGCAATTTTACGGCCTTTCATCCCATTTCTCTCTGTCAATTATAAGACATTTCGTGCAATGTAGGTGTCGATTTTGTCAGCGCCTGGAGAACGATAGCGAGCCTGCAATTTAGGAAATTTGCTAACGGAAAATGCAAAATTTATCTCGAAGGGATTTATAAGCTTAACCCCTTTTGCACGGGGACGTCTTTGGATGTTTATTCTAGCTGCTATTAGATGATTTTATGTATGCATGTATGTATAATATACTCTGGCACCTTCCCCAGTTATCTTTTTTCTTTTTTTTTCTTTTTTATGGGGTTAGCCGACTCGAGACAGAGCCCGAACAACACATCAGAAAAAAAAATCACAAGCAGTATAAAAAGGGCTTCAAGCAATTAACAGGCTTAGAACTATCACACTTCACTCTTCTGACTACCATTGATCCTTCCTAAGCTGCATGGAATCGGTATGGAGGTATAGGGAAACAAAAATAAATAAACTCCCCTTACCTCCGTTATTAACCCTCTCAAGATCCAATAACGCATTTCGTATATATATTTTCTGGCTATTATTTAACGATTATATTCAGATTAGGAAGGATATATGGAAGTCGGAGGGTTAATTGAGATAGTCTTTACACTAATAATTCCCACAGATCCTTCCTAAACGGTAAAATAATAATCTAATACTAGCCAGAATAAACTACCAAAATGCATCATCAACTTCAAAGGGTTAACCTAATTGACCACTTGCGAGTTTCAGGCTATTAGGAAGTTGGAGCTGAAAACATTGCTAGTAAGTAGAAATACAACAATATTGTATGTTTCGGATGGGTAAAATGTATGTTGAATTGGGTTTTCTGTATTTATAAATCTAGTCCAACCGCATTTTAGCTGGTAATTCTGTTAAATATCGATGTCTACAACTCCAACTTCCTTATAGCCTACAACTCGCAAGTGGTCAATTAGCTGGGATTTGATAATTAACCCCTTCTGTAGCGGCGACGTCTCTTTCATTATATTCTAGGTATATTTAGACGGTTTTGTGTAGTTTAGGAAGGATCTGTGGTCTTAAAAAACGGTTGAGTGAGATAGTTCGAGGCCTGTTGATTGCTGGAGGCCCTTTCTAAGCTGAATACAATCGTCTAACAGTAGCCAAAATGAAGTTGAAAGGACGGCTCCGGGACAGAAGGGGTTGAGAATAAAATATATCGTAATTTATCCTATACTTAGACTAGGTTACGAAAAGATAAATTAAATTGGACTTCAGTTAGATTAAATTGGGCTAAGTTAGGATACGGGCATGCTTAATTGAGGATTTTGTTTTTGTTTTTTACCTCCATAGAACTTCATCAAGCTTAACAAATAGTCCCCAAGACCCCCTTCGAGATAAATTTGTATATTTTTCGGTAGAGAATTTCGGCCGGTTTCTCCTAAATTGCAGGCTCACTTTCCCTAGCCAGTAAAACATCGACACGTAAATGGTACGAAAGGTCTAAAAGTTGAAAAATAAATGGGGCAAATTTTTTTAATATTGCCAAATTAATGTGGCACAAATCTTGAATTCTCAAAACAGATGGGGCTAAACATGAAGGAGGAGGAGCCATATAAAAAAACAACCCATTTCTGTATCTTAGCCGAGGTTGGTCTTTCATGGAGCCCTCCTGTTAGGTTGGCCTTTGTAAGACGTTTCCCTTTATTCTGGCAGCGATTTGTTTTTCCTGGCGAGCGATATCGTAAGTGTAATTTCGGAAGAGCCGACCTTTGGTTGGAACATTTTCTACCGAAAAATGTACAAGTTTAGCTACATAGGAAGTATACGGGTCGTACCCGATCTATATATCTATCTATCGACAGTATAATTCTATCTATCTATCTATCTATCTATCTATCTGTTTATACAGCCCAAAATACTAATACAAAACACAACAACCCCAAAACGTATCAATTGACTACTTGCGAGTTTCAGGCTATAGGGAAGTTGGAGTTCTTTTACATCGATATTTAGCGGAATTGCCAGCTAAACTAGTGTCGTAGTACATGAATAAATACATAAACTAGTGTCGTAGTACATGAATAAATACATAAACTAGTGTCGTAGTACATGAATAAATACATAAACTAGTGTCATAGTACATGAATAAATACATAAACTAGTGTCGAAGTACATGAATAAATACATAAACTAGTGTCGTAGTACATGAATAAATACATAAACTAGTGTCGTAGTACATGAATAAATACATAAACTAGTGTCGTAGTACATGAATAAATACATAACAACAAATTCAACATACTAAACCTAGATCATCATTGCATTTAAGTTTTATAGCGATGTTTTCACCTTCAACTTCCTTATAGCCTGAAACTCGCAAGTCGTCAATTAGTGTTCAATCAAATGAACTTTATACCTTCCTCCTAAGCCAATTCTAAATTATTCACTAGCATGAAAAATGAAATTATTCTTACCGTATTTAATCTGCTGTTTGATTTTAACTCTGACTCTCAATAATCCCAACCCTCACACATAAACGCATAAACCTTAAGGGGAGTTTTATTTAGTTGATTCCCTAGACATCCATCAAGCTTAAAATTACTCCCCCTTGACCCCCTTTCAAGATAAATTTGTACATTTTTCGGTAGAAAAATGTCCCGGCCGAAGGCCGGTTCCCCGTAAATTACAGGCTCGCTATCGCTCGCCAGGAAAAAATCGACACCTAAATGGCACGAATGGTCTTAAAATTGACAGAAATGGGGCGAGGGTTCTTAAAATCGCCAAACTAATGGGGCAAGCGTCTTTAAATCTCACAAGCAATGGGGCTAAGCATGAGGGAGAAAGAGGTTCAGAAAAAAATCGTCCAGGTGGAAATCTCCCCTTAATCTAACTAAGGAATCCTATTTTGCATTTTTCGCAATACAAGACTATGTTGTGTTCAGTGTTCTACGTTTTACTGTCCTTTAGTATCAATAAACAATAAAGTCATCCGGTGCCAGCTAAAAGAGATTTTATAAGTGTGTTTTACTCTTCCATTCATTATTTTAGTCTATTTATGCATTTGTTTGTTTGTTTTCTTTTGATGGCAATGACATATTCTATGAAAGTATGTACATTGTGTAACTGTCATAATATATGTGAAAGGGTTTGGTCTATCTATCTATCTATCTATCTATCTATCTATATGCTCAGGCCCAATCCCCATTTTCCTATTTTTATTTTTATTTTCGATTTCATTCTATTTTATTATTTTAGTTTCCTTTATTCTTGGGTTTTTTTGGTACAGAACACGTATTGGCACAAACATACAAGCATAATCACACACACGTACACACACACACACACACACACAACAACAGCAACCACACCCACCCACCAACACACAGTCTCTGTCTCTCTCTCCCTCGTTTGTCTTGCTCTTAATATTTCTTCCCAATGCACCATCCATTGTTTTAACCCTTTAATTCACGCACACCACACTCTCTCTCTCTCTCTCTCTTTTCTTCTTCTTCTTTGCTATCCTTTCCTTCCACTGTACCTTACTTTCGGGTTAGCTATCTCTACTAGAATCAAGTCCTGACCACCTCGCTGGGATCGTAAGGTCTGTGTGGTCAGTATATTTATGTAAATCAACTCTTACTCATACACACCATCTCTTTAACACCCACACACTTGTTTTCATTCTCTCTTAACACACACACGCACACACACACACACTCTCTCTCTCTCTCTATATATATATAACTAGCACACACTAACACACTCTCTCTCTCTCCCTCGTTTGTCTCGCTCTTAATAATTCTTCCCCTCGTGCATCACCCATTTTTATATCCCTCTCATTCACACACACACAGAAAACTCACATACACACACGCACACACATACAGAAAACTCACATACACACACACACACTCACACTCTCTTTCTCGTCTGTCTCGCTCTTAATTATCCCCTGCATGCATCAACCATTTTTCTAGACCTCTAATTCAAACACACACACACACACACACACAGTCTCTCTCTCTCTCTCTCTCTGTATCTATCTATCTATCATTCTCCCTCACACATCCTTTCTCTCACGATCACACCCCCACACAAACACATTCTCTCTCTCTCTCTCTCTCTCTCTCTCTCTCACTCACACACTCACTCACTCACTCACTCACTCACACACACACACACTCACTCACTAACTACATACTCACTCTCTCTTTCTCTCACTCTCTCTCGCTCTTCCCCTCATACATCAGTCATTTTTCAAGCCCTCTAATTTATCTCCTTCGCTCACTTATTTTACCGCCATTTTTTTCTACTTTTATTTTTATTTTATTTTCAGGGGGATACTATTGTGAGTTCTTAATTTTTCTGTCTTTTATTTGCTGTATTTTATTTGTGTTTAAACTTTGCCGATTCCTCTTTTCAATATTTAATGTTTGTATTTTATTTTATTTTAGTCTGGGCAATATTGTTTTTCTATCAATTTGTTTACTTTTTTTTGTTCTACTTTTACCTTTTCCTCTTCATTGTAACCAGCTTTTATTTGGCATTGCCTTTTATTCTTGGCAATATTGTGTCTTTTATTTGATTTTGTTTTTGCATTTTTGTTTAACCCCATGTGCTCTCCCACTCTTTCACCTTTTTTTTTTTTTTTTTTAACACGGCACACCTGCGTCTCCCTGTGATTTATCTCCTGAATTTTCCACACTGGCGCTTTTAATTCGGGGGTATTTGATCTCGCTTCATTTATAAGACGGATATTCTAAACCCCTTCCGTACCGGCGACGTCTTTTTAACTGTATTATGCATGACTACCTTTCGACGATTAAATTCAGCTTTAAAAAGGGCCTCCAGCAATTGACAGGCTTCGAACTATCTCACTTAACCCTTTTTACCCCCACACATCCCTCTTAAACTGTACAAAACCAACTAAATATAGCTAGACTAAAATGAAAACGACGTCGCCGGTACAGAAGGGGTTAAGGGGGATATAGTTGTTATTTATTGGTCTGTTTCTCTACTGATTTATATATTTTACAGTTTCCACGCTAGAAATCCATTAAGCTTAAAAAAACACCCCTAGGATCCATCCCCCTTAAAGATTAAATTGTAATTTTTTCGGTAGAGAGATGTCCCGGCCGAAGGCCTCTTCCTCTTAGAATTACAGGCTCGCTATCGCTCGCAGGCAAAAAATCGACACCTATATGGCATGGAAGGTCTTAATATTGAAAAATATATGGGGTGAAAGATCTTAAAATCGACAAACTAATGGAGCAAATATCTTAAAATCTGAACACTAATGGGGCTAAACATGAGGGAGAAGGGGGTTTAGACAAAAACGACCCATCTCCCCTTAATTCTGGGTATTTGACAGATAATCTTACGTCGGTGCCACACGCGTACTTCAGCGGCGGATGAATCGGAGTCACAGTATCCGAGTCAAGAAGTATCTGAAATCGCGTCTACTATTTGACAATTTTCTTTTTCATTATGTATGAATGTTGTCTCTCTCTCTCTCTCTCTCTCTTTTTTTTTTTTTTTTTTTTTTTGTCAATATTGTTCTAGCTGTTCATTTTACACCTGCTACACCTGCGTCCCGATATGATTTATCCCCGGGACCTTTAACACCCACTAGCCAATATTTATGGAAAAAGTCAGACTTCTCTGGACACATTATTCTACCGAAAAATGTACAAATTAAACCACGCGGAGGTCCGGGTGATTGTTTCAAGAAAGCTAGTTCCAAGTGTAATAATAAAAAGACATAAAATAATACAATTTCTATATGAAGAGAGATCATGTAACCTTACTTCAAAATGGCCATATTCAAAGTCCCATAGATGGTTCCATGTCATCTCAACCAGTAGACCATTTCAACCAGTAGCTCTCAACCAGTGCCAAATGAATCCAGACCAACCAAATCAGTGCCAAAATATAATACTAACCTAACCTAACCGCATTGGTTGATTTGGTACTGGTTGAGAGCTACTGGTTGAAATGGTTTACTGGTTGAGTTGACCGGTCACCCCAATGGATAAATCACCATGGGACGCAGGTATACCATGGGTAATATACTACTACTACTACTACTACTACTACTACTACTACTACTACTACTACTACTACTTCTACTAATAATATTAATATTAATAGCCTACCCATGACAATGGGAATAATAATAATTAATCTCCTTCACCAATGTATTTTAACCTTTTTTCGTCTTCTCACCATCGTTTTTTACTCTTTTCTTTTAATTTCTATTTTTCCACTGGGCTACATCATTTTTCGGTTCATAGTTCCATCCTGTATTTACATGTACTTTTACACTCTGCAATAATGTTCGTCCTTTTCACTTTAAGGGGATACTACTCGTTTTTTATGGACCTCCTTCTCCCTCGTGATTAGCATATTAGTTTTGAGATTTTAAGACGTTCCTTCCATTAGTTTGGCGATGTTAATACCTTTCACCCTATTTCGTTGTCAATTTCAAGACCTGTGCCATTTAGGTGTCAATTTTTTCCTGGCGAGCGATAGCGAGCCTGTAATTTTAAGAGGAATCGGCCTTCGGCCGGGAAATTTTTCTATCGAAAAATTTACAAATTTATCTTGAAAGGAGGTCTATGTGTTTTTTTGTTTTAAAGTTTGATGGAGGTCTAGCGAGGAAACTAAAAACAAATATAAAATATATACTTATATAGACCAAAAATATATACTTATATAGACCAAAAATATATACTTATATAGACCAAAAATATATACTTATATAGACCAAAAATATATACTTATATAGACCAAAAACCAAGCAGTACCCCCTTAATTAAACACCTGCTACACCTGCGTCACTGTAATTTATCTCCGGGACTTTTAACACCGTGTGTGTATTATCTTTAATTCGGGGTATTTGATCTCCAAGCTTCATTTTTCCTTCCATTATTTACGGTGTCGGAATGTGTGACAAAGCGTGAAAAGGGAATGGTTGAAGCAAGATAATTAGCAAGTGACAGGAATGAATGGAGGAAGGTAGTTAGAGAGAGTACATGAAGGTCTCTGGACCCTTTTAATTGACAAACCTGGAAGATCTTTATCCCAGATGTTGATGTGAAGTGACCTTGTACGGCAGTATAACATCTGAGGTGAAGCCATTGATTTCGGGAGCTGATGAGTGATTGGTGCTTCTGAGGGCTTGTGTGCTTACTTTTTGTGGCCGAACTGTTATATAATTGTTCTTCTCCTGTCACCTCTATTTCCTTTCTCGTGTGTCTTGCTGATCCTCCCTACCCCTTGTGGGAGTAAGGGCTGGCTACTGACTGAACAATAATTCTGAAATCTAATTATTAACTTAACATTTCTGACATCTATTTCTTAACTTTATAATAATTCTCCTATGCAAATTAATCAATCTTCTGTTTGGTTTCTGCTACCAGTGCAAATTATCCCATGTAGGTTGCCGGGAAAACGTTGGAAAGTTGATGATTAAAGCTCTCGTTTGATACCCTCTTTGCGCGCGCGTGTGTGTGTGTGTATGTGTATGTGTGTATGTGTGTGAGTGAGAGAGAGAGAGTCAGTCTTCCAAAGCGGAGTAAATATTGCCTAATTTTTACCTGAATTTTGTGAAAAAACGTAATACTGGATAATAGTGAAGGGGTTAATATTAGTATAACCAACTTCAATAATAATAACAAAAAATCCTGCTTTCCAATTATACATAATTATTAAATATTTTCCTATAGTTGTAATCGCATTTATCGAAGCGTATTATTGGGAATTTCAGCTGCCACTCGTCCAAAGCTCAGATTGACAATTAATTAACTCCTTTATGAGCAGACTAATCCCTCATTTTCCACTTCTCGTCTTCCTCACAGGATTTTTACCTAACAAATCCCTCCTCCCCTCCTTCCCGACTTGTCTCTCCGAACATCTGGGCTTCCGAAGGGTCTATCTACACTATCTATTATCTATCGATGTATTTGTATCTATCTGCACTGTAAAAAAATATGTGTGTAATATAAGACACATTATTGGAATATCTGGACTTTCGAAGGGTCAACACTATTATATATTTATTTATGTTTATCTATTTGCATTGTAAAAATTAATGTGTTCAATATCAAACGCCTAACACATAACTGCACTATATCTAAGCTTTCGAGGGTCCTATTTATATATGTACATGTATCTATTTATATATGTACATGTATCTATTTATATATGTACATGTATCTATTTATATATGTACATGTATCTATTTATATATGTACATGTATCTGTTTATATATGTACATGTATCTATTTATATATGTACATGTATCTGTTTATATATGTACATGTATCTATTTATATATGTACATGTATCTATTTATATATGTACATGTATCTATTTATATATGTACATGTATCTATTTATATATGTACATGTACCTATTTATATATGTACATGTATCTATTTATATATGTACATGTATCTATTTATATATGTACATGTATCTATTTATATAATTATGTAATACCATAATGTGCAATATAAAAGACAGTATTTTAACATCTGGGCTTTATTATCTATCTATGTATATCTATCTATCTGCACTGTAAATATTAATGTGTGCGATAAATAACACATAACTGTAATATGTGAGCTTTAGAAGGATCTATTTACCTTTATGTATATATCTACACTGTTAAGGTCATGTGTTCAATATGAAACACACCGCTAGCCTTTCGAAGAGTCAACACTATCTAATGTTTACCTATCTATATGTATCTATCTACACCTTAACAGTCGTGCACATATATACATACATACAAACCTAACATCAGGGTTTCCGAAGGGTCATCACTATCTGCTATTTATCTATGTATAATGTATCTATCTACACCGGAAATTAAAATGTGCAAAACAATACACGTAATTGTAATATATAGGCTTCCATTTGGACAATACTATCTATCTATCTATCTATCTATCTATTTATGTACAGTCGTGGGCAGGAATATCTATACGTATTTTGGAGGGACAATAATGTTTAGGAAGGCAATATTTTGAAACCAAGATTGACCCTACACAATATTGAATTACTGTGTTTCTCTAATCAACGCTCCCTGTATCGCTTTTATCAAGAGGTGGTGTTTGAATATTCTTGATCATGACTATATATATTTAACTACACTGTAAAACTCGTGTCTGCAATAAAGAACACGTGGACGTAACATTATTATTATTATTATTATTATTATTATTATTATTAGCCTAGTACTATTATTATTTTTAATATTTGTATTATATTATTATTTTCATTATAAATATTATTAAGCTTACTACTACTACTACTACTACTACTACTACTATTATTATTATTATTATTATTATTATTATCATAATTGTCAGTGTGTTCTATTATACGCACTCAAATTTTACAGTGCAGTGGGCCCGGTAAAAAAGAATATGCCGTTCTCTGTGCTGGTGCTGTGCTGTATAATAAACAGAGGTGAAGTGCAACACGGTGCAGCATGAATTACACAGCTGCTGTAAAGGTGCTGTGTTCAGTATGATACCGAAACAAATGGCGTCACAAGGCCATACACGGACAGACAGACAGACACAGATATACTCACACACAAGCGCGCACACACACAGGAGGGCATATACACACACACACATAAAAACAGTACACATATCCATACGCACACATTCACACACACATGCAGTATACTCTCTCTCTTTCTCACTCTCTCACACACACACACACATGCATACACACACACACGCACACACATTCACACACTTTTCTTAACATCAATCACCAAAATCCTTCATCACAACATCTAGTACAATTAACATCATACAGCATACCGCCGCCCCCCCCCCCCCCCCGCCCCCTCTTACAACTAACTTCATATTATATAGCAATTCCACCTTTAATATCAATCACAACATAACTTCAATTACAAATAACCTTAATAATATCACTACCACTCCTCACATTGTTTGGTTTTTCATAACTTCAATAACAACTAATAACCTTAATAATATCACAACCACGCCTCACATTGTCTAGTCTAAATAACTTCAATAATCTCAAATAACCTTAATAATACCACAACCACGCCTCACATTGTTTGGTTTTTCATAACTTCAATAACAACTAATAACCTTAATAGTATCACAACCACGCCTCACATTATCTGGTCTAAATAACTTCAATAATCTCAAATAACCTTAATAATATCACAACCACTCCTCACATTGTTTGGTTTTCATAACTTCAATAACAACTAATAACCTTAATAATATCACAACCACTCCTCACATCGTCTGGTCTTCATAACTTCAACAACTAATAACCTTAATAATATCACAACCACTCCTCACATCGTCTGGTCTTCATAACTTCAACAACTAATAACCTTAATAATATCACAACCACTCCTCACATCGTCTGGTCTAAATAACTTCAACAACTAATAACCTTAATAATATCACAACCACTCCTCACATCGTCTGGTCTTCATAACTTCAACAACTAATAACCTTAATAATATCACAACCACTCCTCACATCGTCTGGTCTAAATAACTTCAACAACTAATAACCTTAATCATATCACAACCACTCCTCACATCGTCTGGTCTTCATAACTTCAACAACTGATAACCTTAATAATATCACAACCACTCCTCACATCGTCTGGTCTTCATAACTTCAACAACTAATAACCTTAATAATATCACAACCACTCCTCACATCGTCTGGTCTAAATAACTTCAACAACTAATAACCTTAATAATATCACAACCACTCCTCACATCGTCTGGTCTTCATAACTTCAACAACTAATAACCTTAATAATATCACAACCACTCTTCACATCGTCTGGTCTTCATAACTTCAACAACTAATAACCTTAATAATATCACAACCACTCCTCACATCGTCTGGTCTTCATAACTTCAACAACTAATAACCTTAATAATATCACAACCACTCCTCACATCGTCTGGTCTAAATAACTTCAACAACTAATAACCTTAATAATATCACAACCACTCCTCACATCGTCTGGTCTTCATAACTTCAACAACTAATAACCTTAATAATATCACAACCACTCCTCACATCGTCCTTCAACAACTAATAACCTTAATAATATCACAACCACTCTTCACATCGTCTGGTCTTCATAACTTCAACAACTGATAACCTTAATAATATCACAACCACTCCTCACATCGTCTGGTCTTCATAACTTCAACAACTAATAACCTTAATAATATCACAACCACTCAACTAATAACCTTAATAGTATCACAACCACTCCTCACATTGTCTGGTCTTCATAACTTCAACAACTAATAACCTTAATAGTATCACAACCACTCCTCACATCGTCTGGTCGCTATATATATTTCCCTTTATGTCGATGTCCGATGGCTTTGGCATTGTGGAGCGCCATTGGAATATCCAAGATTAATAGATACGCTTAACCCTTTCACGCTTATGACGCAATTTTGAGCCTATTGGGGATACTTTAAAGCCTTTGTTACCATCAGGGGTATTTAGAAACCTTTATTTTAGTTACTTCAATCTTTGCAGTTGTCTTCGAGTTAGCTGTGGGCAGAAAACTAATTTTGGAGAGGTAATTATAAGAGTGTGAGAACTCTATTTCTTATTGCTAACCTGGCAACCTCTGCGTCATAAAAGCGTGAACGAGTTAACCCTTTCTGTATCGGCTATGTATTTTCAATGCTATTTTAGCTATATTTAGAGGAATTTGTGCACTTTTCGAAGGATCTGTGGTAGTAAAAAGGTTTAAGTGCATAGTTCGAAGCCTGTTAATTGCTGGAGGCCCTTTTGAAACCGAATAAAATAATCTAACAGTAGCCACAATAAAGTAAAAAAAAGACGTCGTAGGTATAGAAGGGGTTAAGCAAATTTAAGCTATACATTAAATACGTTAACCCTTTGAGGATCGTGAAGCATTTTCATAGTATATTTTGGCGATTATTAAGCGAGTTTTATACAACTTAGGTGTGATATGTGGGAGTTAAAAGGGTAAAAACGATCTCAATTAACCCTCTGACTTCCACATACCCTTCCCAATATGAATTAAAATAACTTAGTAATAACCAGAAAACAGAACATGTAACGTCATAGAATACTGAGAGGGTTATCAAAAGCTTACATAATACATATATAGACAAATTGCAAAGGATCTGTATAATATCAATCAAATATATTCATCATGGCATATTTCACAACTACCTTCAGAAATAAAACCCACAGCATTAAGGGGGAATGGTTCACTTTTTGGTCGAGTTTTTGTATTTATTGATATTCTAGTTTCCTCCCTAGACCTCCATCAAAGTTAAAACAAATACATCCATTAGATCCCCCTTCTAGATAAATTGGTACATTTTCGGCCGGTTATTCCAAATTTACGTCATACAATCTGAAAACTAATGGGGCTAAACATGAGGAAGAGGGGGGACCAGAAAAACGACACGTCTCCCCTTAATGATAAACATGAATCACAAACAAATTTCAGGATGTAAATTACAAAACACATTCAGATATTCAACCGCAACATCAACGCAACTAACATCAATAACAGCAATCATAAACAAAAAATCCGCAACTACCAATCACACATAAATACATCCATAAAATAATCGCATCTAACATCAATAATAAAAAAATCCACAACTTTCAATCACACATAAATACATCCATAAAATAAAAACTACACACTTCATATTTTTCGCTAACAATATATATCTCCCGATGTCGATGTCCCGTCAAGCGTTATAAAATATCGAGGATCAATATAACACACAGGCGCACACAAATACACACACATACAGTTATACGAACTAACAACAAAGCACATATACCAGCTACCTTTTTAGATACAAAACACCCAGCATCAATTAAATCACAGTCATTCATAACTTCAATCACCAAGTACATTATAAAACCACAAATCCCTTCACGACAAAACCACTAAAACCAACCCCGCCTTGGATTCTAAACACATAGTAGACAGCTATTTAATCTGAAATCAATTAAATCAACAACTTATTCATAACTACAATCACCAAACACAATATATAATCACAAATCCCTTCACGACAAAGCACAGCAACCAATCGGCGGGTGCCCAACTCCGAAAGGAGTTGAAGTAGGGGAGCTATCCCCCCGCCAAAGGCGGCTTTCTAGGGCCTTTCCTAGCTGATGCTGAGAGGATTGGGTTCTAGTCATGTGGTGATGGGCTGGTCTATCAGAGTGAAAGCTGAGCGATCTCTGCCATACCCATAGCTTACTCTGACTGTTCCTTTTACTTATATGTCTTCTAGATCTCAAGTGACGGCGTCTTTTCCGTGGATTGACCTCCCTACTGCCAACCTAAAAGTTGGCAGATTGGGAGCCAAAGCGTCACATTTTTCCCTTGCCCCTCAACTTTCCCTTCATAATTGCTGAGGGGCACAGGGCCTTGGGTGGGGCTTTGGTTTCCCGGGCGTTTCCGCGCCCTCCTCAGCTCCCTGCCTTAGAGTGGCTTCGGTCACCTGGGTTTTGTTAGTGGTAAGCAGGGAGGGTTTTGGGGGGGCGCTCTATGGCCTTGGCCTTGCTTGGGGCCTTGGGGCTGTTCGGCCAGGCAGCCTGGGGAACAACAACAACAACAACAACCAATCACAAATAATGCATATTACGAAAAACCAATCCCATTTATCCCATTGGCTGATAGTTATATACCAGTACTCTATATATTTCCTGACATGTCCATCGATGGCTCCAGCTCTGTCTATAACCATTGAATTATCGAGGATCAACACTTGCAATTAAATACAACAAATTGATAAAATAATACTTTAAAAAGTATATAAACTGAATATATACACCCTATGAGGAGGAGCACACTATTGACAACGTTTCGCATATAGCTTCATCAGGCCAATTTAACAAAACCAATAGAAATAAATCTAACCCACATAAAACTATTTCTAACTTCAAGCATTAAACACATTAAACAGAAAACAAGAACATCGTCGCATCTTTCTCAGCTACTTTCATTACATCAAACAAACCTCCTCTTAACCCCTTTAGTACTGATGCCGTCCTCTTAACTTTACTCAGGCTACTATTAGACGATTTTATTCAGCTTAAAAAAGGCCTTCATCAATTTAAAGGCTTCAAACTATCTCATTTAACCATTCTTCCTACCACAGATCTTTCTTAAACTGCACAAAATTGTCTTATTATAGCTAGAAAAAATAAATAAATTATACGTCGCCGGTACAAAAGGGGTTAAACATCAATCACACAAAACCTTCGTAAATGTTAACACTGAGCACCAGCGACGTGTAATATACACATATTTAAATAGTATGCAGCTTAAGAAGGATCTGTGGTAGTTGAAAGGGTTGGTTGAGATAGTTTCAAGTCTTGTTATTGCTAGAGGTCCTTCCTAAGCTGAATAAAATCAACTAATCATTGCTAGAATACAATTAAAGGATGACACCGGTACTGAACGAGTAAATAAACAAAATCATAATACAATCATAATACAATCATAGCCACTCCTCACATTGTCTGGCAGCAATATTTGTATATACATATACAGGGTGTATAATTATACAGTATATCCTGTTATGTCGATGTCCGATGGCTAGTGGAGCGTCATTGAAATATCGAGGTTTACATATACACTGGCCTCACAGATCTTACGATCTAAATGAGGTGGTCAGGACTTAATTCTAGTAGATATGTCATATCCGATAGAAAAGGAAAGTTGAAGGAAAGGATAGAGGAGAAGAGAGAGAGAGAGAGAGAGAGAGAGAGAGAGAGAGAGAGAGAGAGAGAGAGAGAGAGAGAGAGAGAGAGAGAGAGAGAGAGAACAAAAAAACATTCATATAAAACAAACTACAATAAAACATCACCCACAACATAATTCATATATCAATCATAAAAAGAAAACAAAAATATATATATATGCATATATTTCCAAAGCAATTAAACACTTGGCATCTTTTATAACTACTTTCACAACATCAAACAAACTCACCTTAAGTATCAATCAGACGAAACAACAAACTAAAATAAAAACTTAAGATAATAAAAACCTAAACACAAACACTCTTCGCATTGTCTGGCCGGTACGTGATATCTTTCCCGTTATAGATGTCCAATGGCTGGCTCCGGACCCGTGTTGCGTCATTGAAATATCCAGGCTCAATAGCTACATTCACATATCCAACAATGGTAGAGTAATTGCGATATTGGCCGAGTCAAGAGCGGGAGGAAGAGCAAGCGAGCGAGCGAGAAAGAGAGAGATAAAGAGAAAGAGAAAGAGAAAGAGAGAGAGAGAGAGAGAGAGAGAGTGTGTGAGTGTGGGTGGAGCAAGAGAGTGGGGGGAGCAAGAGAGTGGGGGGAGCAAGAGAGAGAGAGGTTTTCTTTTTAGTTTGTTCCCTAGACCTCCATCAAGGTTAAAATTACACCTCCTAGACCCTTTTTCAAGATTAAATTTGAAAATGTTCCTCTTAAATTACAGGCTCTCTATCGTTCGCCAGGAAAAAAATCGACACCTAAAGGTTTTAAAACTGACAGAAATGGGGCGAAAGCTCTTAAAATCACCAAACTAATTGGGCGAAAATGTTAAAATCTCAAAAACAATGAGGCTAAAACATGAGGGAGAAAGGGGCCCAGAAAATAATCCCTCACTTGGAAATCTCCCCTGAACAGACTTTAACACAAGTATTTATGGTTAAAACTCATATCTTGCATTCCATAACTTCAACTCCGGTTAGTTCTCTTAGATGTAAATGCAAATCTATCCTTATAACAGGCATTAACAAAGTCTTTATAATTAAGTTTTACTTAGCGTGATTTGAAACGCATCTTTTGTATTAAATACAGTATATGGAGAAAAACTAAATTGAAACTATGAAAGCAGGTCATTGGTTTCGTCCGTGGGTGCCCATGGTTAAGGGGAGATTTCCACTTGAGGGACTTTTTTCTTGACCCCTTTCTCCCTCATGTCTAGCCCCATTGCTTTTGAGATTTTAAGACGTTTGCCCCATTAGTTTGGCGATTTTATGAACTTTCGCCCCATTTATGTCACTTTTAAGACCTTTCGTGCCATTTAGGTGTCGATATTTTCCTGGCGAGCGATAGCGAGCCTGTAATTTAAGAGCAACCGGCCTTTGGCCGGGACACTTTTCTACCGAAAAATGTACAAATTTATCTTGAAAGGGGGTCAAGGGGGTGAAATTTTAAGATTGCTGGAGGAGTAGGAAACAAACTAAAAACCTCCCCTTAAATATATATTATAGTTTCTAATGAATTGGATTTTTTTTTACATGAGCTGTTAATTGGAAATTCAATCATTCTAAAGGTAAGTATACGGAATCATGAGTTAGCTGTAAGATAACTTTACCTCTTACCCTTACCAAAGATTATCTTTTACATTTAAAGATAAAGAAACAGTTATATCATTCTAATCCTCAAGATCCAACTGCATCTTTACTTACATCTGAGCCATAACCCCTCATCACCCACATATCATATTGCCCAAGAACGGCCTTCCTTGGGTTGTGCACTATAAAACCCAAGGGTTCAATATAGAACACTAATTGTATCAAAGATTGCAGACTTAATTGTCCAATAATAGTTTAGTGTAACAATCCGAACACTGCTTCAGGTTTAGTAACAATCCGAACACTGCTTCATGTTTAGTGTAACAATTCGAACACTGCTTCAGGTTTTAGTGTAACAATCCGAACACTGCTTCAGGTTTTAGTGTAACAATCCGAACACTGCTTCAGGTTTTAGTGTAACAATCCGAACACTGCTTCAGGCTTTAGTGTAACAATCCGAACACTGCTTCAGGTTTTAGTGTAACAATCCGAACACTGCTTCAGGTTTAGTGTAACAATCCGAACACTGCTTCAGGTTTAGTGTAACAATCCGAACACTGCTTCAGGTTTAGTGTAACAATCCGAACACTGCTTCAGGTTTTAGTGTAACAATCCGAACACTGCTTCAGGTTTACTGTAATAATCAGAACACTGCTTCAGGTTTACTGTAATAATCCAAACACTGCTTCAGGTTTAGTGTAACAATCCGAACACTGCTTCAGGTTTAGTGTAACAATCCGAACACTGCTTCAGGTTTAGTGTAACAATCCGAACACTGCTTCAGGTTTAGTGTAACAATCCGAACACTGCTTCAGGTTTAGTGTAACAATCCGAACACTGCTTCAGGTTTAGTGTAACAATCCGAACACTGCTTCAGGTTTAGTGTAACAATCCGAACACTGCTTCAGGTTTAGTGTAACAATCCGAACACTGCTTCAGGTTTAGTGTAACAATCCGAACACTGCTTCAGGTTTTAGTGTAACAATCCGAACACTGCTTCAGGTTTTTTATACACATAAATGGTGGAAATGACTAACGTATTCTGCAATGATTGTTAACGCCTTGAAACTCTGGCACGTTTTTAAAGTTTATTTTGGCTATCATTAGACGGTTTTATGCAGCTTAGGAAGGATATGTGGCTATTTAAAGGGTAAAGAAAGGATCTGTGGGTATTTAAAGGGTAAAGACTATCTCAATCAACCCTCTGACTTCCTCTGACCCTTCCTAATCTGAATAAAATCGTCTAATAATTACCAGAAAACATAAACAAAAATACGTATTGGATCTTGAAAGGGTTAAATAGTAAAATAATCTAAAATAATACACTTAAAATGTATACCCGATTGCCAGATAAAATATTTACAAAAGATAAATTGATGGATAAGATACAATAGATAATACAGAAAATATAATAAAACAGATAGACAGACAGATAGAGATACAAACAGATCATTATAGAGACAGACAGATATAAAGAGATAGATAAATAGGTACAAAGAGATAGATAGAGATATATAGAGTAAACTGCCTCTTCCTCGCCACACTGCCTTTAAAATGAAAGTCGTGTCATCCACAAACAAGGTTAGCAAAGTCTGCCACCTTCATTTACGGTACAGTCGTGCACAAAAGTCTCTACCTACCCCCGGAAATTCCACCTGGTCAACTCCCTCGGTAAAATTCTAGCAATGGCTCCAAATCGATTTTATCATCGATTCATCTTTAATTCCCTAGTTTTCCTTCATATTTAATGTTTTGTGATATTAAGAATTGGTTCAACTTAGTTTTTTAGTTGCCTAACCTAACCACCTAACCTAACTTAATCTAGTATAAATTTAAAACTAAAATGCCCCAGTTTATAATACCAGAAACGTTTTAATAAGGATATAAGCAGATGAACGGAAATATTTTAAATGCCAAAATCGAGTTGGAGCCACCGCTAGAATAATACCACTCCCTCAAGCGCATAGATGCCATTTAATTTATTTATTTATTTATATATTTATGTGCAGTTAGGAAAACTAAATATATTTAGTTCTCTAAAAATAGTTTTCTTTAAACCACAATTGAAAGAAAACTGATGAGGTTAGGGGTAACTAAATTAACGTTTTCAAGGTGTATCTGGGGCATTTCAAGGTTTAAAATATGCTACAAACCACGCGAATCATGTCCTGCGCTTCAGGGTTAATGTTTTTGGCGAATTTAACTCTTTCAATAAAACTCCCTAGCTACCCCCGGAAATTCCACCTGGTTTAACTCTTTGGCGAATTTAACCCTTTCAATAAACGTCCCGAGCTTCCACAATACACTCAATAAGGTTTATCTTTTCGGTGAATTTAACCCTTTCAATAAACAATGACGCTTTATTCAAGTGTTCTGGCTACCACTAGACGTATAAATTCGGCTTCGGAAGGCCCTCTATGAATAAAATGTAGCAGGTGTCTCAATAACCCACAGATTCACAAATTTCATTACTAAGCTGAATAAAAACGCCTCATAAGAGCCAAAATATAATGAAAGTATGCGAAAGAATGCAACATGGTATCTTAAAACTATTGAAACTAAAATATCTATTACATCCAAGCACCACTAGATTCTGTTGGAATTTTGTTATCGAATTTAAATAGAAGAAAATAAAGTTGGATGTTGTACTATACATGTGGCAGAACCTTTAGCCTTAACTGTAACTAAAGAAGCTTGGCTCGTACGGGAAGATTAAATTCCCAGGATTTCAGGTTTTTTTACCGATGTCCTACTCATCAAAATACGGATATTTTCGTATTTCCCCCTCCTCCCTCATGCTTAGCCCCATTAACTTTGAGATTGTAAGACGTTCGCCCCCCTCAGTTTGGCGATTTTACGAACTTTCACCGCATTTGTTGGTCAATTTTATGACCTGTCATGCCCTTTAGGTGTTGATGTTTTCCTGGCGAGCGATAGCCAGCCTGCAATTTAGGAGGAATCGGCCACTTGCCCGCGCATTTTTCTACTGAAAAATGCTTAAATTTATCTCGAAGGGGGTATTCGGTGTATATTTTAATGATTGATGAAGGTCTAAGGAGGAAACTATCTACAGTATTTACTCAGGCCAAATCTCCACTTTTCCTATTTGTTTGTTTGTGGTTTTAATGTATAAATAAATAAAACCTCCCTTGTCACAATCATGTAAAGAGAGGAAAATCAAATTTAGAAGCTATTCAGGTGTGTCACAACTTTTGGCAGTAACTGTGCCCAAAGAAACTTGGCTCGTACGAAGAAGATTAAATTTCCTGGATTTCAGAGTTTTTTTCCTGAATTCCTATTCACCAGAAGAAGAAAACTGCAGTCTCTTAATTAAGGGGGTGACCGGCTTGTTTTCTCTCCTTTTCTCTCTTTCTCTGGCTTGCATCCATTCGGCCCCATTCAGCCTACTGTTTTGAGACGTTTATCCCCATCCAGGTGTCGAGAGAGACAGATATACAGCCAACACCATCACAATCACCAGACACACGTACAGCTTCTAGCAACATACCAATAAGGAAGTGGGAGGGAGAGAGGAGAGGATTATTGTGACAAACACTAGACAATGCTCGTCTGTAGGGGACAGTGGTTAGTTTTGGGTCGATTTATGTATTTATTAATGTATTTTATAGTGTTATAGCTAGACCTCCATCAAACTTTAAAAAAAAAAAAAAAAAAAACATTAAGTAAAAATCCACCCCCACCCACACCCACACACACTCCCTAGACCCCTCTTCAAGATACATTTATACATTTTTCGATAGAAAAATGTCCAGGCCAAAAGCCGGTTCCTCTTAAATTACATTTTCTACTGAAAAATGTACAAATTTATCTAGAAGGGTTGTCTAATGGATTTTTTTTTTTTTTTTTTTTTTAAATTGATGGAGGTCTAGGGAGGAAACTAGAATAATACATAAATTAAATAATCGACCAAAATATGAACCATCCCTCCTTAATCCCTATGCTCCTCCTCTTTAACATCATCATCATCTATCACATTTGTCTGTTCTTCTCCTATAATGGTTTCCCTTTTGTTTACTACTCCTTCCTCTATTCTTCCTCTTGTGCTGTTTATTATTACTATTATTATTATTATTATTATTATTATTATTATTATTATTATTATTATTATTATTATTATTATTATTATTATTATTAGTAGTATTGTTGTTGTATTAATGCTGATTATTCGTGGTATTGCTCTTTCTCCTCCCGTTCTTCATCTTCATCTTCAGGGAGTATGAATTTGAGGAAGGAGGAAGGGGGGGGGGCCCCTTCCTCCTTCCTCAAATTCATACTCCCTTCTCCCTTATAAGCCGGTATCACACGAGCGCTTTTTCCCTCAACATTTATCCTTAACACTGGTCTGGCAGCTTATGGGGGTCAACATTTGTATTATTTCGGTCACCTATCACCAGTCTAGTTTCCGATACCAGTGCAAAATATTCCAGAAAGCTTGCCAGGAAAATGTTGATCATCGAATGTTGACTAAAGAAGCTCTCGTGTGAAACCGGCCTTAACCATCGATGTACTGCATTTCCAAACGAATGATAACCCCTTACATACTGCGCTATCGCGTCTGTCTTTCTCATAGGCTAAGTGGGTTACCTACACGCAGCCTCGTAAAGATCAGTAGTGCGGTTGTTGCTCGATTTCCTTTGTAGACCTGTGTGTGTATGTATATGAATGTATGTATTACTATGTATATACTCTGGCACCTTCCCCAGTTTTCCTTTTATTTTTATTTTTTTAATGGGGTGACCGACTCGAGACAGAGCCTCTCCTTTATTATTCTCATCTTTATTCTTCTCCCTTCTATTTCCTCCTCTTTCGTTCCTTGTTAGAGTCAATCAGGACAGACAAGCCATCCTTTATTCACACCCTTGTTATTATGATTATTATGATTATGATTATGATTATGATTATTATGATTATTATTATGATTATTATTATGATTATGATTATGATTATGATTATTATGATTATTATTATGATTATTATTATGATTATTATTATGATTATGATTATTATTATGATTATTATTATGATTATGATTATTATTATGATTATGATTATTATTATTATGATTATTATTATGATTATTATTATTATGATTATTATTATGATTATTATTATGATTATTATTATGATTATTATTATGATTATTATTATTATGATTATTATTATTATGATTATTATTATGATTATGATTATTATTATTATTATTATGATTATTATTATGATTATTAGTATTATAACTTTATCTTCTATTTCTTATTCCCTTTCCCTGATTTCCATTTTCTTTCCTTTTCACCCCCATTTCCTCCTCTTTCACTATCCTCCTCATCCTATTATCCCTATTTCCTTTTTCATCCCTCTTCTTCTCTTCCTTATTTCCTTTGTCTCTCCCTCTTCTCCATATTCATCTATTCCTCTGCTTCTCCTTGTCTACCTTCTATCTCCTCCCCAGACAGAGTAAACCAGACCAGACAAGTGATCTTTTATTCACCCCACCCTGCTATTATTATTATTATTATTATTATTATTACTCATATCTCTTCTGTTTCTTATTCCCTTTTCTCTCCCTTATTTCCCTTTTTCTCCTTCTTTTCTCACGTATTATCCTTTTCTTTCCCTCTTCTTCTCCTGTTCTCACTTATGTCCTTATTCTTCCCCCTTCTTCTCTTTTTCTGTTTTATTATCCTTTTCTTTCCCTATTCTTCTAACTTATTTTCCTTTTCTTTCACTCTTCTTCTTCTCCTCTCACTTAATTCCCTATTCTTCATTCTTCTTCTCCTCTTGTTTCTGTTTTATTATCCTTTTCTTTCCCTCTTCTCCTCCTTTTCTCACTAATTTCCCTATTCTTCGCTCTTCTTCTCCTCCTGTTCTCGCTTACTATCCTTTTCTTTCCCTATTCTTCTCCCAATTCTCCTCTCTCCTTTTATATCTCCAGCCCGGCAGAATATACCAGACCAGACAGGCGATCTTTTATACCCACCCCTGTTGTTTTCTTAAGGGAGCCCACCTCGCTTTTTTTCTCTTTCTCTCCCTCTCTCTTTAGCTTTTACCCATTCGGCCCCATTCAGCCTACTGTTTTAAGACGTTTGCCCCCATCCAGGTGTCAATATTTTCCTGGCGAGCGGTAGCGAGCCAGCATATATATTTTTTTTGTTTTGACAGCAAGCTAAGTTTGTACATTTTTCGATAGAAAAATGTCTCCGTCGAAGCCGGATTTCTCCATACAATGCTGGCTCGCTTTCGCTCGCCAGGAAGAAATCGACACCTGGATGGGGATAAACGTCTTCAAACAGTTGGGTGAATGGGGCCGAATGGATACAAGCCAGGGAAAGAGAGAAAAGGAGAGAAAGATAAAACAAGCAGGTGACCCCCCTTAAGCCATCATTCCCTGTCCATCCATACCATCTCTTCTTCTTCTTCTTCTTCTCCGGGGAAGCTTTTAGCGTTGTTGGTATTGGAGCTGTAGCGAGGAAATTTGTACTAGCCTTGGCAGTTCAATTTATTTTAATATAAATAAGATGTACAAGCTCTGTTTGTGTAATTAAATTTAGTTCATATATCTCAGTAACACCAAATCGTCCCATATATTCATTTTTTGACACCATTTTTATACTTCCACACTTCTCGGATTAATCGTTTTTACTAACTGTTGGAGCTATAGCGAGGAATTTTACTAACTTATTCGTTCTAGATTATAGTGATAAATTTCAGCAAATATGATTCAGTTAATTTCAAATTCATCTGTGCATATCGTTCACTGTAATCTAAGTAGTTTATATGAATTCAAATCGTTCAGTATAGATTAAATCAATAAGTCCACGGTAGAAACAAAATCATAACACAAAAGATTTCCTGTCTCTCTATTTTACCTGAGTCACCGTAAGCTCTTCCCACGGCCTGATGATTCTTCCATTTTCTTTTTACGGTGACGATTTATCTCTCAGTGAGCTCAGTTTTCTTCTTTGTGAATGCTCTCTTTCCTGTATGCAGGCTTCGTTCGTCCTTGTCTTTTTCAAGTAGGGGACGCTCGCTCGCTCGCTCTCTCTCTCTCTCTCTCTCTCTCTCTCTCTCTCTCTCTCTCTCTCTCTCTCTCTCTCACACACATCAATCACCAGATATAGCATCGTAATGTTAAGCTTCCATAAAATAGTAAAACAATCGAAGCACTTCTTGATTAGCATATTGTTTGTTACATTTGAAAACAGTCTAGCCTTTCCTTTCACATTATTACTTTATTTGGAGTTTTGTCATTTCTACGAGAACACAACAACTCGGGGATCGCTAGGTCTGCGTGGTCAGTGTGTATATGTAAAGCTATGGAGATCCTATTCTGGACTAGCCTTTAAAGTTATCTCCTTGTAGTGTGGGTCACTCACTCTCTCTCTATATATTTACTGTATATATGTATATATATATATATATAGTCTTAGACCTCTCGATATTTCTTCTTTACTAATTAACTCATACACATTTTATCTCTCATTCATTCACATTCCCATGATCAATCTCACTTTCTCTCTCTCTCTCTTTCCTTGTTCTTCATCTTCACACACCCATTGCATTTCCCGTTACATGTCAATCTCTCATGTATCTTCTCTCTGATGTATTCATGCTTCCCCCCACCTCTCTCTCTCTCTCTCTCTTTGACCCAACACCTTTGTCTCTCCGTGTCCTTTCTTCAGTAATTTGTCATTCACACACAGCATTCTCTCTCTCTCTCTCCCTGCCCCCCCAGCCATTCTACTCTACTCTACCCCTCCCCCAGCCTTTCCACCGTACCCCCTCCGCCCTCAGCTCGTTGTTTCCGTACCTTTTCTCTCTCCATCTCTTTATGTATCTATCTATCTATATTCCCCATCTCTCATACGCACCATCTTATTCCCCCCATCCCCAGCCTCTCCCCCGACCCCACCCCCTAGGCTTTCCCTCAGCCTCTCCCCCCAGCCCCAGCTTCTCCCCTGCCCCCACCCCTTGCCTTTCCACCGCCTCCCCCACCCCTTGCCTTTCCACCGCCTCCCCCCCCACCCCTTGCCTTTCCACCGCCCCTCCCCCCACCCCTTGCCTTTCCACCGACCCTTCGCTTTCCGCCGTACCCCCCCCCCCCCCCCCCCCCCCCACACTCGTTGTTTCCTGGCCCCCCTCGCTGACGCTGCTGGCCTTTGTAAGCCCGGCATAATTATAAGTAAACACCGGGCACCGACGCCACGCTGAATTATTACGGCCTAGTCATGTCGCTGCTCAAACTTTAGGGGGGTCACCGTCTTTTTTTATCTTTCTCTCTTCCTCTGGCTTGTATCCATTCGGCCCCAATCAGCCAACTGTTTCAAGACGATTATCCCAATCCAGGTGTCGATACAGCATTGTATGGAGAAATCCGGCTTTGCCGGAGAAATTTTTCTATCGAAAAATTTAAAAATTTAGCTTGCTGTCAAAACAATGATATATATATATATATGCTGGCTCGCTACCGCTCGCCAGGAAACTATTGACATCTGGATGGGGGTAAACGTCTTAAACAGTAGGCTAAATGGGGCCGAATGAATGCAATCCAAAGAAAGAGGAAGAGAAAGAGAAACAAAGCGAGGTGGGCTCCCTTAAATCTTCACAGGATAGGTTTTATTTTGCCATACTGCGATGATGCATTTCGTATAGTCAGTTATTATTGTTGTTAAACTGAATGTTCGGAGATGCTCAAATATCTATCTTCAGAATAAGTTTTATTTTGTGAAAATGACATGATGCTTTTCGTTCAGTCAGTAATTATTGCTGTTTTATATTCGAGATGCTCAAAATACTTTTTCACCGGAGACAAGATTTATATTATTTATATTGTATTAATTTCACCACAACACCAAACACCCCCAATGAAATTAATTATAGTATATATGATCCATATATTATATGATTTTGTGACACTGAGATGGTGCTTTTCGTCCAGTCGTAGCTATTAATAATCTTGATGGTGTAATGGTTAAGGTGTCTAAAAATCTGTGTGATAACCCGGGTTCGAATCCTGGTGGATCACATATATGCTTTCATTAATTTCATTGGAGGTGCTTGGCGTTGTGGTGAAATTAATAAAAAAATAGAATATATTTGGAGCCAAACTGCATCGAAACTTATTAAGCACAGAAATATAAATTTTGGAAGATATTCTAAAATTATAATTATCTTCTTATAAATTTTTTACCTAATAATTCCCTTAAAGTGATTCGTTTGTCCTCTTCGAGGCATTTGTATCTTGTGTACTAGGTAAAGAATTAGTGAGAAGATTCAATTGCGTTCGAGGAAGCTTCGAACTCTTAATGCCTCGACTTATGTCCCTGATACATAAATCCAGGCCCAATATAAACCCTCGAACAGCAAAACAAACCTTCGAAATGTGATAAGGTATAGATTTAAGGGGATAGTGGCTGTTTTTTTGGTCTGTTTGTTCAGTTATTCATAAAATATTAGTTTCCTCGCTGGATCTCCATAAACAAAAAACACACACACACACACACACACATCCTAGACCCCCACTTCAAGATAAATTTGTAATTTTGTTCGGTAGAAAAATGCCGGTTCCTCTCAAAATTAAAGGCTCGCTATCGCTTTCCAGAAAAAAACGACAGGTGAATGGCACGAAAGGTCTTAAAATTGACAACGAAATGGGGCGAAAGGTGTTAAAACGCCAAACTAATGGGCGAATGTCTTAAAATCTCAAAACTAATGGGGCTAAACACGAGGGAGAATGTGGTCCACAAAAACGACCCATCTCCCCTTAATGAAAAGATTCGCGTCAGTTCGGGATAGCTTCGAAAACCTAAGGCCTCGATTTATGTCGATTTTATGCCAGCAAAATACTCTTACCAGGTTGCATAAAATAATATTTCAGCCGGTCCATGAATAGTGAGGCAAAGAAACGAGTGGCTCTTCAGTTCTTGAGTGCTTGGATATATTTCAAATTATTCACTAGACTGTAAGAGACTTTGACTGTTATGGAGATGGTTCGATTATTTTGCTTGGCTATTTGTAATTTTTAACGAACATCGTATGGACAGTTGGCCACATAAGTTCTCTTCCTCTCCGTGATCTTATACAGTACATGGAAATATAATGCACATGATTGAATTATGAGTGTAGTTTCGTATGCAGTGGTTAACTTCTCTGATTAGTCAACCGAAAATTAACCCAGTAAATGCGATAGACCTCACAGAAGAATGCCCATGAAAAATTAACCCCAAATGCTCCACAGGCACTCAAATGGAAGCAATATGTGATTAGATGGTATAATCACACTCTAATACCTCCTTCCTCTCCCCCCCCCCTCCCACTCCTTCTCCTTCCCCCTCTTCCCTCCTCCTCAATTATTGGCTATGTTTCCTTCTATTTTCACTATCCCTCCGTTTCCCTGCTCAAAATAGGATGATTCATGGTCTCTCACACTTCATCGTCACCTTCACATGCACGGATGACAGCTGGAAGAGTCAGTTTGCCTCGAGCAGGCCCAGGATGCACACCCATGTTGCACTCTTTCTCTCACCTCCCTCCACCCTCTCCCACCACACATATACATTTTTCACTAGATATTTGCTCTTTACACCTACTTTCTGGTCTTCACTGTTCAGATGTTCATCATAGAAGTAAAATATATGCACATGGAGCAAATTTAAAGCTTTATATGGTAAATATTAACACATTCTGCCAGAATCGAAGGTTAAATTTCGCATATGCGGGCTTTTCAAAAACATCAATGGGCGTTCCTCAGAATAAAAGATATCACACTCACAATTCATTCATACTACCTTGTATTTTACTTCCATGCATAAGATCATAAGATCACCTCACTTGATCCATCACAATATCCTCACCACACCTCGTCCATCACAGTTAGCTGACACACTTCAACCGTCACAAAACAGCCACTACACTTCACCCATACTTTAGGTTGACAATGTTTTCTGTTCATGTCACGAAAAAACAACAACAAGTTTGGTATGCGTCTTGGAGAGAAATCGAACACAGCAACTGTGCCTAACCTGTCTGTGTGTGTGTGTTCAAGATCTTTTTGTGCAGCTAACGCTTACTAGTTTGCTCTCTCTCCCTTCCCCCCCCCCCCTCTCTCTCTCTCTCTCTCTCTGGCTTTACTTTGAAGAACTTTCGCTGTCATCCCCACAGGCTACTTCATGTTGGTGCTGTCTCAACTGCAAACACAGGTGGCTGGTTCCTTCAATTATTGTTTATACAGTATATATATATATATATATATATATATATATATATATATATATATATATATTGTTTATTTTATGTATTTTATTATGAATTTTTCTGACAAAAATTAGGGGTTCTTTGGGTTTGGTATCACCAAGTAGAATGAAAGTAGATTATCTTAGCTGGTTGAAAAAAAAACAAAACAAAAACACACACACTTTCATTTAGACATTTAGACGTTGCCTGACTAAATTCTCCCCCCCCCCCCCCAACTTGACGTAAACTGCTGAAATATGACTGCCTGAATGCCTTGTGTAGCTTCCCGTGTCGCTACTTTTGTCCAGCTCCAGTGTCTAGGTAGCTTTGTCCTCCCCTCCGCTAAGTTGGTGCGCTTTTTATACAACCTTTACTTCTTCAGTCTCTTTGGTGTCATGCTCCGTGACAAACAAATCTACATTCTTGACTTACAGTGTGCTGACTTAATAATCCAGAAAAGTTGATAGCCTCTGAAGTCCTATTTTAACTAATCTACATTCTGAAATTAGGTACGATGCTCTAATGATTGTAAACATGTTATGAATAGTGTACAGAGTGATTTGTATGAATAGTGTAATATATCATTCATACAAAAGCGCCCTAAACTACTAACTACTCAACGCTTAGAGGGATATTTTTTCTTTTCTTATTTATACATAAATTCATAATACGGTTACTTTTGCTTTCCTCCCAAGACCTCCATCAAACTTGAAAAATAGCCCCTACACCCCCTTCGTATTTTAGGTGTGCATGATATTATTATTCATTTGTTTATTTATTTATTTTTCAGTATAAACAAAATCGACCGGTTCCTCCTAAATTACAGGATTGCTATGGCTCACCAGGAAAAATACACTGACACCTTAATGACACGAAAGGCTTTGAAATTAACAAAGAAATGGGGCGAAAGGTCTTTAAACAGCCAAACTAATGGGATGAAAGTTTGATAATCTAATAACTAATGGAGCTAAACATGAGGGAAAAGGTGGTGCACAGTAACACCCCATTAACGTTGTAAAGGCGTCCATCAAATGTCGCTCTCCCTAAGTTTATTTTTTCTGGGCCCCCTTCTCCCTCATGTTCAGCCCAGTAGTATTACAATTTTAAGAAGGTTGCCCCATTATTTGGGCGATTTTATGACCTTTTGCCCCATTTTGTTATCAATTTTAAGACCTTTCGTACGATTCTTTCCTGGCGAGCGAAAGCGAGCCTCCAAAGTAGTAGTAATCGGCTTCAGACCAGTAAGTGGGTTCAGTAAGTCAGTAAGTGGGTTCAGTAAGTTAGTAAGTGGGTTCAGTAAGTCAGTGAGTGGGTTCAGTAAGTCAGTGAGTGGGTTCAGTAAGTCAGTAAGTGGGTTCAGTAAGTCAGTAAGTGGGTTCAGTAAGTCAGTGAGGTTATTAAGTCAGTAAGTGGGTTCAGTAAGTCAGTGGGTTCAGTAAGTCAGTTAGTGGGTTCAGTAAGTCAGTAAGTGGGTTCAGTAAGTCAGTAAATTAAGTCAGTAAGTGGGTTCAGTATGTTAGTATATGGGGTTAGTAAGTCAGTAAGTGGGTTCAGTAAGTCAGTAAGTGGGTTCATTAAGTTAGTAAGTGGGTTCAGTAAGTCAGTAAGTGGGTTCAGTAAGTCAGTAAGTGGGTTCAGTAAGTTTGTAAATGGGGTTAGTAAGTCAGTAAGTGGGTTCAGTAAGTCAGGAAGTGGGTTCAGTAAGTCAGGAAGTGGGTTCAGTAAATCAGTAAGTGGGTTCAGTAAGTCAGTAAATTGGTTCAGTAAGTTAGTATAATAAATATGATGGGGTTAGTAAGTCAGTAAGTGGAGTTAGTAAGTCAGTAAGTGGGTTCAGTAAGTTAGTAAGTGGGTTCAGTAAGTCAGTAAGTGGGTTCAGTAAGTTAGTAAGTGGGTTCAGTAAGTTTGTAAATGGGGTTAGTAAATGGGGTTAGTAAGTCAGTAGGTGGGTTCAGTAAGTGTGTTCAGTAAGTCAGTAAGTGTGTTCAGTAAGTGTGTTCAGTAATTCAGTAAGTGGGTTCAGTAAGTGGAGTTAGTAAGTCAGTAAGTGGGTTCAGTAAGTTAGTAAATGGGGTTAGTAAGTCAGTAAGTGGGTTCAGTAAGTCAGTAATTGGGTTCAGTAAGTCAGTAATTGGGTTCAGTAAGTCAGTAATTGGGTTCAGTAAGTTAGTAAGTGGGTTCAGTAAGTTGGTAAGTGGGTTCAGTAAGTCAGTAAGTGGGTTCAGTAAGTCAGTAGGTGGGTTCAGTAAGTCAGTAGGTGGGTTCAGTAAGTCAATAAGTGGGTTCAGTAAGTGGGTTCAGTAAGTCAGTAGGTGGGTTCAGTAAGTTATTATATGGGGTTAGTAAGTCAGTAAGTGGGTTCAGTAAGCCAGTAAGTGGGGTTAGTAAGTCAGCAAGTGGGTTCAGTAAGTCAGTAAGTGGGTTCAGTAAGCCAGTAAGTGGGGTTAGTAAGTCAGTAAGTGGGTTCAGTAAGTGGGTTCAGTAAGTGGGGTCAGTAAGTGGGTTCAGTAAGTGGGTTCAGTAAGCTAGTAAATGGGGTTGTAAGTCAGTAAGTGGGTTAAGTAAGTCAGTAAATGGGGTTAGTAAGTCAGTAAGTGGGTTCAGTAAGTCAGTAAGTGGGTTCAGTAAGTCAGTAAATGGGTTCAGTAAGTCAGTAAATGGGGTTAGTAAGTCAGTATGTGGGTTCAGTAAGTCAGTATGTGGGGTCAGTAAGTGGGTTCAGTAAGTCAGTAAGTGAGGTCAGTAAGTCAGTAAGTGGGTTCAGTAAGTGGGTTCAGTAAGTGGGTTCAGTAATAGGGGTCAGTAAGAGGGTTCGTAATTCAGTAAGAAGGTTCGTATTTCATTGAGAGAGTTGGTCAGACAGATGCTTCAGTAAGTCGGATAGAGGGTTCAATAAGTCAGTAAAATGGTCCAATCACTCAGTAAGATGGCTCAGTTAGAAAGTAAAAGGGCTCAATAAGTCAGTAAGATGGCTAAATCATTCAGTAAGCGGATTCAGTTAGTAAGAGGATTCAGTTAGTCAGCAAGAGGGTTCAGTACGGGCGGCAAGTGGGGGCAGGGGGGGATCGGGTTCAGTAAATCAGTAAGAGGGTTCAACAAGCCAGTCAGATGGTTCGTAAAGTCAGTGAGAAGCTTGGGGGGAAGGGGAAGGGGGGGGGGGGGGGGAAGCTGTGGCCAGGGGAGGGGGGGGTACTAGCTTCTTCGTTCTAATTAATAAGTAAATAATACATCATATTATGCATAACCAACGCTCATTAGGTAGGCAGCCAACAACAAACTACCAATTATATAATACATACAGTATATGAATAATATATATGAACAGTCAGAAATACAATGAAAAAAAAAAAATTATATTGCGTGCAAATGTACCGGTACTCGTCGACGCCCTAGCAAGACGCCCGCCTTCTAGCACTTCCGGGCATCATTTATATATCCGGTAATATTTCCGCAATCCTTTATTAATCATCTAAGTCACTCGTACACCAGTAAGGGCAATGGCTCTGATGACAAACTTCATTACCTATCGCCCGGATATCATCAAGTAAATCAACACCCTACATAAACAAATTGGCCGCCATGCCAATCGGATAACTTCCTTCATTTACCGCACTAACTCATTACCTACCTTATAAATTCCTCTTGTGGTGCCGCCGCCGCCTCGTTCGGTCGTCACTGATCAGGTATGTCACCACCGAACAACCACAGAACCGCGGAGAACGAGATATTTGGAGCACAATAATCACCAACTCAACCATACGTCACGCCGCGCCGGAAGGAAGAACGCAATGGAGGAGGGAGTGGGGATGGCAGGTGAGGAGGTGGGTAGGAGTCAATAATGCGGGCAACTAATAATCCTTCAATCATCAATTACCCTCATATTCCAGGTCTAACATCGTAAGTCTCAAACTAACTTTTTCTGCCTTAATGTCTCTGTGTATCGTGCAATAGCTCAAACTCCAAGGAAAATAAATAATCAATCAATGAACATGTTTTATAAACACTTTGATATACCCCATGGGATATCAGATTACAGTCACGTGTTTTCAGCACTTGGCTAGAGTGATGCACATATGGGTCCCGTAGCCTATGCTTGTGAATACAAAAGTAACCCGATCAACACGAAATACAAACAAAAGGGCTTACTATTAGAACATTTACATTCAAAATTCATATAATAGTACTTTAGTAAGATAGTACAGAGTATTTTAGAGTGTTATATAGGATGGGCTATATTGGTTTGTTGATTTAAGTGATTATTGATGAAAAACACACGTGGGGTATGAGCGGGGGAGGAGGCGCGTTGTTCTATCCTCCTCCTCTCCACACGCCCGCTCCCTCCTCCTCCTCCTTCCCACATCCCTCCTTCTCTCCACACGCCTGCTCCCCCTGATTTCTTCTCTTATCTTCTCCTTTCCTCTTCTGTTTCTCCACCTATTCCTTTTACTTTTCTCTTTTTGCAGTATGTTCAGGAGTCACAGATAATTATAAAAGAGCACATGACTATCACCTTGCTTAGCAGAGATTCTTCATTAAGCTGGTATCACAGGAGAACTTTTATAGTCAACATTCGATGATCAACATTTTTCTGGCAACATTTCCGGAGGATTTTGCACTGGTATCGGACACTAGACTAATGGTAGATGAATTTAGGTGACCGAAATATATTAAATGTTGACCTCCTAAGCTGCCAGACCAGTGTTGAGGAGAAAAGCGCTCGTGTGATACCGGCTTAAGTAACGTAAAATCATCTAACGTGTGAGAGGGATCTGCCTTGTGTGGGCCAATCGGCTTTCTGCAGACTCCAATTTTCTTATGTTCTTATAGTCGGTTCACTGTAAGGAGGAATATTTACTTTTGTACAGTTACTGACAATTGTAATAATAATAATAATAATTAAACACAATCTTATACATAATAGAAAGGGAAGTGGATATAATTATAACTTGAGAACACTTGAATCCCTCTATATAAAAGTAAATAAGCCCCAATTAAATAACATGTTGTCTGCTACTCCCCTCTATCTTGTGTAATCAAAATGTAAAGCTTGCATTACTTTCGTCATTTAATTCATACTTGTATTACAAAACTCCCAATTAAATATAATAATAATAATAATAATAATAATAATAATAATAATAATGATATTAATATAATAATACTAATACTAATACTAATATTAATAATAATAAAAATAATAATAATACAGATAAAGATAATAAGATTAGTTTAAGATCATATCAGCTATGTATTAAAATACACAAAATACCATTTCATTAATATATAGCTAATTTTATCTGAATATCAATCTAAATTAATATAATTGAATAAACGAAATCGCAAGAGTCAACAAACCTTTCTCAGTAGCTGTACGATAGGCAAAATAAGTCGTGTCTCCGCTGTCATTACGTTTTGCTCGTTGTGTGCTGTATTAATGTCTGTTGGATGTTGAATAGGGTGTTTAAATGTAGGAACATGTTTGTATTATC
>CM064508.1:35864317-35894317 GCA_032716605.1 Paralithodes platypus
AAGTGACGTCGATAAAAGTTGAAACAAATGGCGTTCGTGTGATACCAGCTTAAGGAGGTGTGGCAGAGTGGTCTTGCCACTGGACTGGTAATCCAATGGACCCGGGTTCGAATCCTAATATGTCAATGGGAAGATATTATTGGGATGGAGTTTGTGCTGTACCTAGTTTCAGTGCATTACTACAGCACACCGAAATGCCAAAACAAAATACCCTCATTGATCCCTGATTAAATAGCATTGTATGAATATTCCCATATTCAAAATATGCTATAGGGGGGGGGCAATGCCTAGTGCGTTAATTGCTCAATAGGTGGCGTTCTGAGAGTGAGGGTCCGAGCCTGGGGAGTGAGACTGTGAAGCGCAGAGGCGAAGCAGCTTCAGAGATGGAGTTGGGTTTGAGCGGTGAATAGGTGCTTCACATGTCTCACTCCCTAGACTGTAACAAGACCTCACGGGCCTCACCGTGTTCAGCTGTAGAGTGTAAAGGCTGTCATCCTATGCCCGAGAGGGAGTAGATGGAATATAGAAAAGAAACAAAAATGTTTAATAAATTGTTATGAGTATGGACTTGATTGAGTGTACAGATAGGCTAATGGCACCATTTTATCAATAATAATATATCTATATGGAGGTCAGAGGATTATTATTTTTATTATTTTTTTTTTCTATGCGAGTGAGGGAGGCAAAAGGCAGAACTGCCTATAGCGAGTGCCTCCCCCATAGTTGAAAGGGTGACAGGGCCAAAATCAAGGGACGTTCGAGCTAAAATGCATGGACACACGGAGTTTGAAGCAATTTAAGTCGTAGGAAGAGGGAGAGACTGATTCTGGGAGAGAGTTCCAGAACTCAGCTGAAGATAGTCTTCGACCGGGACATTTTTCTATCGAAAAATGTACAAGTTGATCTTGAAGGAGGGTCTTGGGAAGGTATCTTTTTAATCTTGATGGAGGTCTAGGGAGGAAATTAACAAAATATAGTAAAAAGATACATAAATGAGCAAATAAATACGCCCATCCCCCTTAATAAATACGCCCATCCCCCCTTAATAAATACGCCCATCCCCCCTTAATAAATACGCCCATCCCCCCTTAATAAATACGCCCATCCCCCCTTAATACCGGTACTATATATGACCATATATTGATGTTGATAAGTTCTTTAGTCTATATAATGATGTTGATAAGTTCTTTAGTCTATATAATGATGTTGATAAGTTCTTTAGTCTATATAATGTTGATAAGTTCTTTAGTCTATATAATGATGTTGATAAGTTCTTTAGTCTATATAATGATGTTGATAAGTTCTTTAGTCTATATAATGATGTTGATAAGTTCTTTAGTCTATATAATGATGTTGATAAGTTCTTTAGTCTATATAATGATGTTGATAAGTTCTTTAGTCTATAATGATGTTGATAAGTTCTTTAGTCTATATAATGATGTTGATAAGTTCTTTAGTCTATATATTGATGTTGATAAGTTCTTAAGTCTATATAATGATGTTGATAAGTTCTTTAGTCTATATAATGATGTTGATAAGTTCTTTAGTCTAGTCTATATAATGATGTTGATAAGTTCTTTAGTCTATATAATGATGTTGATAAGTTCTTTAGTCTATATAATGATGTTGATAAGTTCTTTAGTCTATATAATGATGTTGATAAGTTCTTTAGTCTATATAATGATGTTGATAAGTTCTTTAGTCTATATAATGATGTTGATAAGTTCTTTAGTCTATATAATGATGTTGATAAGTTCTTTAGTCTATATATTGATGTTGATAAGTTCTTTAGTCTATATAATGATGTTGATAAGTTCTTTAGTCTATATAATGATGTTGATAAGTTCTTTAGTCTATATAATGATGTTGATAAGTTCTTTAGTCTATATAATGATGTTGATAAGTTCTTTAGTCTATATAATGATGTTGATAAGTTCTTTAGTCTATATATTGATGTTGATAAGTTCTTTAGTCTATATAATGATGTTGATAAGTTCTTTAGTCTATATAATGATGTTGATAAGTTCTTTAGTCTATATATTGATGTTGATAAGTTCTTTAGTCTATATAATGATGTTGATAAGTTCTTTAGTCTATATATTGATGTTGATAAGTTCTTTAGTCTATATAATGATGTTGATAAGTTCTTTAGTCTATATAATGATGTTGATAATTCTTTAGTCTATATAATGATGTTGATAAGTTCTTTAGTCTATATAATGATGTTGATAAGTTCTTTAGTCTATATAATGATGTTGATAAGTTCTTTAGTCTATATAATGATGTTGATAAGTTCTTTAGTCTATATATTGATGTTGATAAGTTCTTTAGTCTATATAATGATGTTGATAAGTTCTTTAGTCTATATAATGATGTTGATAAGTTCTTTAGTCTATATAATGATGTTGATAAGTTCTTTAGTCTATATATTGTGCAGGTCCTGTTCTGGTTGGTTTGTTTTGCAAGTTTTACATTTTGATTTATAAGAAGACAATAACAACATGACCTTTCGCTTCCATCCCAAATCTGGCCTTCAAACCGAAATTAGGGTTGCCGTAATGTTTCATCTGCATATTATTATTGCACACAGACAAACAACAAACATCATGAGTGAAATACAAAACAAAGGTGAATATGTGAACTGTATTAATCTCTCTCTCTCTCTCTCTCTCTCTCTCTCTCTCTCTCTCATATATAAATATATATATATATATTGATTGATTGATTAATTTATTTATCTGTTCAAAGGAATTACATACGAAAGAAGTGTCAGAAATACTGCATTAAAAGAGTGACATAACAAAGGAGTTACATTATATAATATTACTTCAAAAATAAAAAAATAACATTGTTAAAAAAAATATATATATATTATTTATAAGAACAAAATATTTCAATTGATAAAATATCGGTTATGTTAGGTTAGGAAAAGTGTTTCAAAAGCATTTAACATTGTCACTTCGTTTCGGTAATATTATTGTAAGTCCTTTGAATTGTATCATCACTTTTAACACTCTTTATTATGTCACACCTTTGAACAGTCATCTCTTCCATATACAGTATACCACCTTGTAGTTGGTAACGATCGCACACAAATCACGTAATTACAGGGAAAAGAAGCGTACTTGTGAAGCCAGAATCGATTAAAAAAAAAAAAAAAAAAAAAAAAAAAAAAAAAAAAAAAACCCAAACTTCGCGTGTGTCGCCACCTTTAAGAGGTCAGTAAGGGAGCCCTGCTGAGGTGCGAAAAACCTTAATGACCCAAGTTTTTCCTCCATAAATTTACTTGGATACCCTTTATATACTCAGGCTACACTGCTAAACAAATTATGATATTTTTACGATTTCAGTTCAGGCAGCATTATTTCCACCCTGATGTAAGCATGTATGTATACTGTGTATTCAGACACATACTCCATAGCTGGGGGTGGCTGACTCGAGACAGAGACCGAACAGAAACAACATATAAAGTTCCAATTCTTAGGGTCCGGGACCACTTTCGCGTTCCCTCGCCCCTTTCTCTGTCTTTTCTAGTAGGTGAATTTCTACAAAGGGAGGAGGATTCCTAGCTTCCCGTCCCCAGTTGAAAAAAGTAGGACAGTAAAAGAGACAGACAAAACGGCTAAGGTTGGGTAGAGGATGCCAAACCTTAATCTGGATAGGACCAGCCCTCACCCTCAATGAAAAAAGAAATTATGAATTAAAAAAAAATATATTAATGAAAGTGTCTGTAAGAGTATACCTTTATATGGGTATATAGGTAGTAATAAACCCCTATGATATAAGGATACAGAGGTAAATCACTATCTATATACACAGTACCCAATGAATGTGTATACTTGTTGTCATGCCAGTTTATGCTCATGAAGTTTGTACAGGGTATGTATAATTAGACACACAGACGAGCAACACATATATATTTACTCGCATACATTACCAGAGCACATATCACAAGTATTATACACATATTAATCCCCTAACCCCCCCCCCCCCACCCCCCACACACACACATACACACTCGAAACCATACAATTATACATGGTATATCTTACTTAATCCACACACTTCCTACCCCACATTACGCAACCTAAGCAAATACACACACACACACACATATATATATATATATATATAGCACACACAGCTGATAGATAAATACATATACACCAAACACGCTCCTACAAAACAATAAACACACACAAAGACAAACCCCTCACTGGTAACCACAGACTATAAGCGAATTAACCTTATTTACTCCACACACTCCCGATCCTACCTAACACTACCGAATATTATTTACCTATAACTACTACTACCACCACCACTACTACTACTACTGCTACTACTACACACACACACAATACAGATACACACATTACATACTGTATATTGAAAAAAAACACTTATTACACAGAAAGAGAACCGTTCTTACACATACACACATACAATACTTATAGAAAGGCACACAAACAGCATAAACACATAATTACACAAGCACACATATATACAAACACACTGGTAACCACATATAATATACATGGGTTAACTTTATTTACTCCTCACACGCCTCGCTCTACATAACACTTATGTCTATTAGCCTACATGTCCACATTCACATAACAAAATCACACAAATTATACACACACACACAAACACACACACACACCACATATGACAACAAATACAGACACAAATCTATTTAACACACACACACACACACACACACACACACACACACACACACACACACAGAAATAACAAATATAAACACAAACAAATAATATATAGAAACACACATTAAACACAAACAAATACACATACACACTCGTAACCAAACACTACACGAATTAACCTTAATTACTACTCCACACGCTACCACTTGTGTGTGTGTGTGTGTGAAGGAAACAAAAGACAATGCTGCCTGTAACAAGTGCACCCCTTCCCCCACCCCCAATGTTAAAAGAGTGACAGGGAGCCAGAATTCAAGGTACCGGTTCGGTAGAATTAGGATGTCTGGACACGCGTAGCTTGAAGTAGTCTAAGTCAGAGGGTGAGGGAAAGATAGATTGAGGGAGAGAGTTCCAGATTATACTTGTTGAGTAGAAGAAAGACTGAGTTCACTCTTGGGTTGGAGAGTTGGACAGAATTACCTACTATTATTGACTTGTATTTCACTTTGTTTTCTATGTGTATGGAGACAAAAGGCATGTTGCCTGTAACGAGTGTCTCCTTCAAAACCAAAAGAGTGACTGTGCCAAATTCAAGGGAAGTTGAGGTCAAAATGCCCGGACACACGAAGTTTAAAGCAGTCTAAGCCATAGGATGAAGGAAAGATTGCTTAAGGGAGAGAGTTCCGAGTTCACTTGTTGAGTAAAAGAAAGATAGATTTTCTTTTAATTCTTGGGTTGGAGAGTAAGACAGAATAGGAGTCGGATTGTGTTGAAAGGCGGGTGCTTTCCACTCGTCATAAAGGAGGGGCTATGCACTGTGAGAGTTATGAAAACCCCTGATTGTTGTCTTAGCGATAGAAGAGTGAAAGAGATGCAACATTGCGGTGTGTAGAAAGAGATTGTTGGGAACTAGTAAGAGAAAGTGAGTTGATGAGGCGAAATGCTTTTGATTCTACCCTTTCGAGAAGTGCGGCATGGGTGGAACCTCTCCAAACATGCGAACAATACTCGATACATGGGCTAACTGTGTCCCTATACAGAGCAAGAAGCTATGCGGGGTGCGGAATCCATAGAGACGATTGAGCACACCTAACTTCTGGGAAGATGTTTTAGCAGGAGTGGTAATATGCTATGTCCAAATAAACACACAAATACACACATGATACAACATAAAACACTAATAACACATACAGAGGCAATCACACACACACACACACACACACACACACACACACACACACACACACACACACACACACTACATTTATCAGAAAGACAAACACTCAAAGACCTCCGCATAATACACACGTTAAGGGGAGGTTTTTAGTTTGATTCCCTAGACTTCCATCAAATTTAAAATTACTCCCCCTAGACCCTCTTTCAAGATAAAAAAATTCATTTTTCGGTAGAAAAATGTCCCGGCCGAAGGCCGATTCCCCTTAAATTACAGGCTCGCTATCGCTCGCCAGGAAAAAATCGACAGCTAAATGGCACGAATGGTCTTAAAATTGACAGAAATGGGGCGAGGGTTCTTAAAATCGCCAAACTAATGGGGCGAACGTTTTAAAATCTCAAAAGTAATAGGCTAAACATGAGGGAGAAAGGGGTCCAGAAAAAAATACTCCAGGTGGATATCTCCCCTTAAAGAAAATATACACACAGGGAACCACGCACGAATTAACCTTATTAAATTGGACTCTATACAATCCCACGCCTTATACAACACCACCATATGCTTAATTGGCTTTTCATTGCAAATACACACTCGCATATACACAAAACACACATAGAGAAAACATACACTAGTACACACACATACAAATAACATGTAGAAAGGCACGCATGTACCCTACACAAAACACATACCCTATTCAAAACACATAACATACAATGACAGATATACCCTACTCAAAAACACATAACAAATAGAAAACACATATATACCCTATACAAAACAAGCAAAACATAAACACACACATAACAAACACACAAAGACACACACACACACTGGTAACCACACACTTTACACGAGTTAACCCTATTTACTCCACACATTCATCGTTATACATAATACCGGTACTATATAACATAGTAATTCATCCCGTAACCATATAAAACACACACAAGCGCTCTCTCTCTCTCTCTCTCTAACACACACACTATTATACACACACACACTACACATGGGTTAACCGTATTTGCTCCACACCCTACCACCCTACATAACACAACCTAATATAATTTACCCCTACTTCACCTCGTAAACGTACACGGGCCTGTGGTTCCTGTGGTTGTAGTTGAGGGCTGACAGCTATCGCCCCGTGGTCCACGCCGTTGTGGCGCCGCGCACAGACAGAGAGGCACACACACACAGAAGTTCACATACATGCACACACACAAGTTCCCATACATGCACACACATACACGCACACGATCACATACACTCACATACTCCTTCACACAAAAACACACACACACAATATAGAACTAGAACATACACAGACAAAAGAACAACACATATTAAGATGTTTCATATTCCTTATTAAGGCTGTTTTTTGGTCTATTAATTATCTCTTTCTCTCTCCCTCTCTTGCTCTCACACACACACACACACACACACACACACACACACACACACACACACACACTCCCCCCTTCCTCCACTCCTATACGCCGCGGCTGTCCCCCAGTGAAATATTCATCACCATTCACTAGACCCCCGCCCATACACCCACACCCACCCCTCAGCCCCCTGCCCCCGTCCCCGCCCCCACGCCCACCCCTCAGCCCCCCGGCCCCCGCCCCTCGCCCACTCCCACGCCCACCCCTCCCAGCCGTCGTCAGTGGCCGCCCCCCAGATCGATCACGTCTCCTCAGGGCCCCACCTCGTATTTACGCAGCCTGGGAGAGCCGCCCGACGAGTACTTGTTGTAGATGGCACTTACACCCTGTTCATTATAGGTAGATGGCACTTACACCCTGTTCATTATAGGTAGATGGCACTTACACCCTGTTCATTATAGGTAGATGGCACTTACACCCTGTTCATTATAGGTAGATGGCACTTACACCCTGTTCATTATAGGTAGATGGCACTTACACCCTGTTCATTATAGGTAGATGGCACTTACACCCTGTTCATTATAGGTAGATGGCACTTACACCCTGTTCATTATAGGTAGATGGCACTTATACCCTGTTCATTATAGGTAGATGGCACATACACCCTGTTCATTATAGGTAGATGGCACTTACACCCTGTTCATTATAGGTAGATGGCACTTACACCCTGTTCATTATAGGTAGATGGCACTTACACCCTGTTCATTATAGGTAGATGGCACTTACACCCTGTTCATTATAGGTAGATGGCACTTACACCCTGTTCATTATAGGTAGATGGCACTTACACCCTGTTCATTATAGGTAGATGGCACTTACACCCTGTTCATTATAGGTATATGGCACTTATACCCTGTTCATTATAGGTAGATGGCACTTACACCCTGTTCATTATAGGTAGATGGCACTTATACCCTGTTCATTATAGGTAGATGGCACTTACACCCTGTTCATTATAGGTAGATGGCACTTACACCCTGTTCATTATAGGTAGATGGCACTTACACCCTGTTCATTATAGGTAGATGGCACTTATACCCTGTTCATTATAGGTAGATGGCACTTACACCCTGTTCATTATAGGTAGATGGCACTTACACCCTGTTCATTATAGGTAGATGGCACTTATACCCTGTTCATTATAGGTAGATGGCACTTACACCCTGTTCATTATAGGTAGATGGCACTTAAACCCTGTTCATTATAGGTAGATGGCACTTACACCCTGTTCATTATAGGTAGATGGCACTTACACCCTGTTCATTATAGGTAGATGGCACTTACACCCTGTTCATTATAGGTAGATGGCACTTATACCCTGTTCATTATAGGTAGATGGCACTTACACCCTGTTCATTATAGGTAGATGGCACTTACACCCTGTTCATTATAGGTAGATGGCACTTACACCCTGTTCATTATAGGTAGATGGCACTTACACCCTGTTCATTATAGGTAGATGGCACTTATACCCAGTTCATTATAGGTAGATGGCACTTATACCCTGTTCATTATAGGTAGATGGCACTTATACCCTGTTCATTATAGGTAGATGGCACTTATACCCTGTTCATTATAGGTAGGCCGGAAATCCAGACCCTATATTCTCATAACTCAAAAAGGACTGGAGTAATCGAGCTAATATTTCTACTATTTGGGAAGAGTCAGCCATGGAATAGGCGTGGCGATTTACAACCCATTTAGCCTAGCCTTTTTTGAGTTACAGAGGATAGAGGTCACGATTACTGACCTATCATAAGGAATAGACTATAGTATCCCTTGTATAATATCGGTAAATGTGGTTACTTACTGCATAGCGTGTAATTTCCCTAACCATTTTACTATCATAGCGTCGTTTTTAGATCATTCTCACCAGACGACTTTATACAGCTTAGGAAGGCCCTATCTAGCAATCCATAGGTTACTACTTATCTAAATTATTATTTGTGTTAACTCCTACAAAGCCTTTCTAAACTACATGTAAGTGTTTCAACTCTGGGGGAGGCACTTGCAGTTCTGCCTTTTGTCTCCCTCACTCACATAAAAACAAAATATTACAATTACGGTAAGCTAAACTACCCTCCTTCGGTTTCTATCCCTCCATCTGTGCCTTTGTCTCTAATTTCCTTTCCGGCCGTTCCATAGCTGCGGTTGTGGACGGCCATTGTTCACTTCCTCACCCTATAAACTCCGGTGTTCCTCAGGGCTCTGTCCTATCTCCTATTCTCTTTCTAATTTTTATAAATGATCTCCTTAACTGTACCTTAATTCCCATCCATTCATACGCAGACGACTCAACCTTACACTACTCCATTAGTTTTTCAGAACGCCCCAGCCAGCAATCCCTCAACGACAAACGTAATGAAGCCATAGAACTCTTAAATTCTGATCTAAATACTATTTCCAATTGGGGCAGAGAAAACCTTGTTAACTTTAATGCTTCCAAAACCCAATTTCTCCATCTATCTACCCGTCAGGATCTCCCAGCGGACTATCCCTTATTCTTCAACAATACAAAAATCAACCCTTCATCTTCTCTCAATATTCTTGGTGTCTCTTTTTCTTCTGCTCTCATTTGGAAGGACCATATTACCAGTCTTGCTAAGGCAGCCTCCCAGAAGCTGGGTGTGCTCAACCGCCTTAGGGGGTTCTTTTCCCCTGCACAGCTTCTTGCTCTGTACAGGGGCATAGTGCGCCCTTGTATTGAGTATTGTTCACATGTGTGGGGAGGTTCCTCTCACACCGCTCTCTTAGACAAAGTTGAAAGGAAGGCCTTTCGTATCATTAACTCCCGTCCACTCACCAACTCTCTGCAATCTCTCTCTCTCCGCCGCAATGTTGCATCTCTCTCGCTATTCTATCGCTACTATAATAATCAGTGTTCCTCAGAGCTATCCCAGTGCATACCACCTCCTTTACGTAGGGCACGTGGTACCCGTCTTGCAACTCAATCCCACCCCTACTCTGTGCAACTCTCCAACCCAAGAGTGAAACGTTACTCTCAAACTTTCTTCTACTCAACATCTGAGCTCTGGAACTCTCTCCCAGAATCAGTCTTTCCCTCTTCCTATGACTTAAATTGCTTCAAACTCCGTGTGTCCAGGCATTTTGGCTCGAACGTCCCTTGATTTTGGCCCTGTCACTCTTTCAACTATGGGGGAGGCACTCGCTATAGGCAGTTATGCCTTTTGCCTCCCTCAATCACATAGAAAAAAAAAACGGTAAATATTCATAGTATAGACATCGGAAAAAATACATTAAATATATATTATTCTTAAAACATTGCTAAACAGCTTATGATACTGAAAGGGTTAACCGGAACTGTCATATTAGCCGAACGCAAACATTTTTCATCTTAAGAAGAAAATAAAAATGCTTGCAATATGTACATAAAACTGAGAGTTATGTTGGTAATTGCATGAACTATTGCTTTGATGAAAACTAGTTAGAATTCGTGTTGGAGAGATATTTTTGAAACACTCTTACCTGGTATGCTCATTTGCTATATACTTAGGACTTTTTGCACATTTATTCATCCCTGCATATATTTGCACAATAATTATTCCTGTGTGTATAGTTATTATCCTTTATCATATTAAAATAAAAATAAACAACATAAAAAATAATAGAAATAATATAAAATAATTAGGTAGAGTATTGCGGCCAAATACTTAACCCTTTCGATGTGAATGCCGTAAGTGTCATATTAGTAGGTGTAACATTGGACCATTTTATTCAGCTCAGGGAGGACCGAGGGATTCAAACCCTTACTGGTACACAATACTATAATATTTGTATTTGGATCTCACAGGTCTGTTTTAAATCGAACAAAATCTAATAATGATATTCCTATTGTTCTTAAACCCCCTAAATGGAACTAAAGAGAGCATGTGATCCTCTCAGGATTCGAAACCAGGACACCACATACAGAACCGCCCCCCCCCCCCCCCATACAAAAAACAAATATATATATAAACTAAATAAATAAATAAATAAATAATACAAAACCAATTATTAATAATAAGTAAATATATAAATAAATAAATAAAATACAAATAAAATAAAAACGGAGAAAAACATAGAAGTGGTAATGGGGTTAAGGGGACAGGGGCTGTTTGTTTGGTCTCATATTTAATTTATTCATATATTTTTTTAGTTTCCTCCCTAGACCTCCATCAAGCTTAGAAAAACACCCCCTAGACCCCTTCAAGATAGATTTGTAAATTTTTCGATAGACAAATTTCCCGGCCAAAGGCCGATTCCCCCTAAAAATACAGGCTCGCTATCGCTTGCCAGGACAAAATCGACACCTAAATGGCACGAAGGGTCCTAATATTGACACAGAAATGGGGTGAAAGGTCATCAAATCCCCAAACTAATGGAACCAACGTCTTAAAATCTCAAAACTAGTGGGGCTAAACATTAGGGAGAAGGGGTCCAGAAAAAACGGTCTGTCTCCCCTTAATATCAGTGGAAATAACAAGCTACCACAATAAGGGGAATATTGTGACGGTATACAAGTGCCCCGCGGTCTTACCATCACTTCCAATTACAGTATATGCCCCTATTCTTCTCCCCCCCTCCTCCCTCTCTCCCCCTCCTCTCTCTCTCTCTCTCCTACAAACCTTTAATCTTGTATTTTGACGTCATTCACTTAATATGTATTGTCCTTGTCTTTTTTATATTTTTGGTTGTGAACAGTTTCTCTCTCTCTCTCTCTCTCTCTCTCTCTCTCTCTCTCTCTCTCTCTCTCTCTCATGTTGCAGTCTTTGTCTGCTGCTTATACATCTTAAGAAATCGTGATTGCTTTAACTTGTTGGGATTCGCATGATCTGTACAATCCGAATATATATGAAACTGACTCTTACGCTAACTCTCAACACTCCCTTTCTCTCTCTCTCTCTCTCTATTCTTTCTCTCGCTCACACCCACTCTCTCTCTCTCTCTCTCTCTCTCTCAATCATCCCACCACCCCTACTACCCCATTCGTCACCTATGATTCCTACCTTTGCCAGAGAGTGGAATACCCTTCCTAGAAAAGGCACACCACACAGTGACACGGAAAGGATACAATATTTATACGGAGAGACAGAGGAGAAATTAGCACAAAAAATGCAGTACAAAAGGAAAGTATTCATTGCCAAGAAACAGTATTAAAGGGTATAAAAGATGGGCAAGTTTGTTACTATAATCCCATTATATATACCGTATATATATATATATATACCCGGTATATATATATATATATATATATATATATATATATATATATATATATATACTGTATATATAAGTATATATAACAATATTGCGATCTGATTATCTGTGCGTGGTTACTTTTGTTGGAGGGAAAAACAATAGAAAACATATATATATATTTATAATGACGACTGGCTTAGACCCCCACCACCTAAGGCAAGAAAAATGGCTCCGTTTTCTATATATGTACAGAGAAATATTATTATGTTTCTATTGGATATACTTAAAGAAAGCGGGCCCATTCTTCTCGCCGCAGGGAACGGTGTGTGTGTGTGTGTGTGTTGAGGAGAGTAAAGAAAACTGTTTTGTACATATTTTATTTCACACACACACACACACACACACATTGACCCCCTCTCCAAAACTACACGCACTTACACATACACAAACACTTCACCTCCACTCACACATATACAGTACATTAAAACATGGAAACACAAGAAAAACACCCCTCCAAACACCCCCCCCCCCACACAAAAACCCACATTTCGACGACCCCCCCACCCCCCCCACCACAGACCTACTCACTCCCACACCCACATGACCTAAGCACCCACGCACAGACCGACTCAAACCCACACGCCATCCACTCATACACACATCACCCCTCCACTAACCCACCTACAGACCTACCCTCACCCACAAATCCCCACACCCACCCAGTGTGTATGTGTCAACGAGTGAGGTAGATCCCAGCAAGGCAGAGAGTGTGCAGCCTCCATGTTCTCCTACCCCACAGTAGGATCACTGAATTACCACAGGACCAGTAAATACCTCTTTCATAATTACATATATATATATACATACAGTACATATACAGTATGTAGAATCCCTTAAGTTGTATTTTTAAGATTCCTCCCTAGATTTCTATCAAGCTTAAACGCGCACGCACACACACACACCGAACTCCCCCCCTCGGAGATAAATTTGGACATCTTTTGGTAGAAAACAAATCCGGCCAAGGCCGTTTCCTCTGAAATTACAGGCTCTGTATCGCTCGCCAGTAGTATATCGAAACTCAAATGTCATAAATGATATGGCTTAATATTAACAAAGAAATGATGCGAAAGGTCTTCCAATTGCTAAACTAACGGGTCGAACGTCTTAAGGTCTCAGAACTAATGGGGGCTATACATGAGCGAAAAGATGGTCCAGAAAATATAGGACTCCCCCTTAGCCCACAAACAGACCCATCAGTATTCCTCTCACACACACACACACACAAACATACACAATAAAACTTACATACACAGAGCCCCCCCCCCCCCCCCCCCACACACACACACACACACACACACACACACACACACACACACACACACACACACACACCTTCTCTCCTCCCAAACACCCAAACCACCCACAGGGATAACGAGAGGAGTAAATCGTAGCGCAGCCTCCGTGTGTCTCCCAGCAGCCACTTTTATCACATAATTACCACAGGACCAGAGTGAAGAGAACCATAAATCCACCGACAGAGTATCCACCACCATTACCACTACCTCCACCACCGCTACCATCACCACCATCTACAGCTCCACTACCACCACCACCACTACCACTACCTCCAACACCACCACCATCGCCACCTCCACCACCACCTCCACCTACAGCTCCACTACCACCACCACTAATACCTCCACTACCACCACCATCACCTACACCTCCTCCACCACCACCACCTCCACTACTACCTCAACCACTACCACTAACACCACCACCACCGGTAAAGACTCATCATACGACAAAATAAAGAATATTTAACAAAATAAACTACACCACCTCTAAAAAAAAACCAATCACCAAACAAACAAGACTAAACAAGACAAACAACCAGGCCAAACAAGACAAACAACCAGGTCAAACAAGACAAACAACCAGGCCAAACAAGGTCAATCCGGTAAAGACTCCTCATCAAACGAGAGAGGGGCCCGGCCGTGAACTAACAGCCGTAAATTAATCCGTTCCGACAGTGTACAGAGAGAGACCCGTCACGCAGCAGCATCACACCGGCCGGTAGTAATCAAGGGCGTCAAGACTTGGACAAACAAGGAATAGAGTGTGTGTGTTGTCGTTAGGCCCCGGGGGGAGAAGGAGAGGGGGAGAGGGAGAGAGAGAGAGAGCGAGACCGAGAGCGAGAGCGAGAGCGAGAGAGAGAGCGAGAGCGAGAGCGAGAGCGAGAGCGAGGGGGAGGGGGGGGAGGGAGGGAGGGAGGGAGGGAGAGGGAGAGAGAGGGAGAGAGAGAGAGAGAGAGAGAGAGAGAGAGAGAGAGAGAGAGAGAGAGAGAGAGAGAGGGTGGGGTGGGGGGAGGGATACAAGATAGATAGATAAATAGGTAGGTAGGTAGGTAGGTAAGTTGGTTGGTAGGTAGGTAGGTAGGTTGGTTGGTTGGTGGGTGGATAGATGGATGGATAGATAGATAGATAGATAGATAGATAGATAGATAGATGGATGGATGGATGAATAGATAAATAGCTAAATATATAGATAGGAAGATATATATATATAGATAGATAGATAGACAGACAGATAGATATATAGAGACAGACAGAGAGAGGGACTTGTTGACAGTGCTCGTTAAATGAAGGCATAAAAGGATGAACGATTTGATATTCGTTATGGAACCTAGATGAGGCCGCTCGTTCCGTTAACCCCTTCTTTACCGGTGACATATGTTTTATCTTTAATCTGGCTACTACTATTAAACGATTTTATTCAGTTTAAAAAAGGGCCTCTAGCAATTGACAGGCTTCGAACTATCTCACTTGACCCTTTTTACTACCACAGATCCTTCTTAAACTGCACAAAATCACCTAAATATAGCTAGAATAAGATACAAAAGACGTCGCCGGTACAGAAGGGGTTAGGGGAAAGTTTTCTGGCCCCTCTACTTCCTCATGCTTAGACCCATTGATTGTTTGAGATCTTAAGACATTCGCCCTCATTATAGTTTAGTGATTTTAAGACCTTTCGTGCCACTTATGTGTCAATCGTTTCCCCTGGCGAGTAATTGCGGCCCTGTTTGTTATTTAAACATTTATCGAATAGATTTTGCATTCCTAAGCTCTTTAATGACTGTTGCACTTTGACTCTGCTCTCTAAACTATTAAAGGGTAGTGCTTGTTTTTTGGGGGGCTATATAGTTCATTATTCATATATTTTTGGGGGCTATATAGTTCATTATTCATATATTTTTGGGGGCTATATAGTTCATTATTCATATATTTTTGGGGGCTATATAGTTCATTATTCATATATTTTTGGGGGCTATATAGTTCATTATTCATATATTTTTGGGGGCTATATAGTTCATTATTCATATATTTTTGGGGCTATATATTTCATTATTCATATATTTTTGGGGGCTATATAGTTCATTATTCACATATTTTTGGGGCTATATAGTTCATTATTCATATATTTTTGGGGGCTATATAGTTCATTATTCATATATTTGTTAGTTTCCTCGCTAGACCTCCATCGAGCTTTAAAAAACTCCCCCTAGACCCCCTTTCAAGATAAAGTTGTACATTTTTCGGTAGACAAATTTTCCGGCCAAAGGCCGGTTTCTCCTAAAATTACAGGATCGCTATCGCTCGCCTGAAAAAAATCAACAACTAGTGCAACGAATGTCTTAAAATATCAATAGTAATGGGGCTAAACATGAAGGAGAAGGTGATCCAGAAAAAGAGTCATCCCCCTTAAACTATTTCATTGAATAATTTAATGTGTGCAGAAATCGTAGGATAAAGAGCGCCACTATTTCTATTCCACATATAATTTTGGTATGATTAAATTATATATTGTTTAGTACTTTTCCACAGACATTCAGCCTTTGCGTGAATTAACTTTTATCCAAATTTATGAATTACTTTCTGATGATTAGAATGCATGTGAAAGAATGAAGAATAGACACAACATCATTAATATTATGAATAATGTTATGATAATTATTATTATTAGTAGTAGTAGTGGTAGAAAATGAAATAATATAAGCTATATCTTCCCAGGATAGACTAAAATAAATCAACCTCCCTAGACATCCCTTCAAACTAAATTTGTAATTTGTTGGTGGAGAAATGTCTCTTAAAATGCACGTCCAATGTCATAAAATTACCACCTGGATGAACACAAAAGTATCTTAACCCCTTATGGGTTACGCGAGATAGTTCGAGCCTGTTAATCGCTGGAGGCCCATTTTAAACTGAATAAAATCGTCTAATAATAGCCATAATAAAGATAAAAGTACGGTACCGGTGAGTGCAGAAAGGGTTAAAACCTCCTTTGGCACGGCTAAAATAAAGACCCTTCCTGCATCCCAGATCAGGCCGTCGTTATCGTTCACAGGGCCGAGAAAAACATCATTAATGGTTGGAAGAGAACCCTCCTCCTCACTCTGCCACAACAAACCCATCCCAGGCCCTACTACTACTACTACTACTACTACTACTACTACTACTACTACGCCCTTCTGGGAAACACCTGCTGCTGTGTGGGCGCTGGTCATTGAGGAGACGTGGGCGGAGGGCAAGAATACCAAGATAGGTCAAGGGTCAAGATTATTGTCAAGTTCGTTGCCGCTACCTATAGTTGTATTTGTGTTGTTGAGATTGAGAGACTGATAATGGAAAGATACAAGCAATAGTATCTTAATTTGTGTGGCTGATAAGGGGACAGAATGGATGAATACCAGAAATAATATTTTCTTCTGCCTGGTTGAGATTGAGGGACAGAAAATGGAAGAATGGAAGCAATAATATCTTCTTTTGTCTGGTTGATATCGGGGGACAGAATGGATGAATACAGGCTATGAGAGATCTATTTGTGTGTTATAGATTAGGGGAGAGAGAATGGAAAGTATATGTATTAATCACCATCATCATCATCATATATATATATATATATATATATATATATATATATTTTTTTTTTGTTTTTTTTGTTTTTTTGAAACATTGAAGTAATTTTATCTTCCTTTATGTGGTTGATATCGAGGAAGAGAGAATATATTATATTTTATATCATATTTTGTTTTTTATTTTGTCTATGCCAAAAGAGTGGCAGGGCTGAATTCAAGGGATGTTGGGGTCGAAATGCCTGGCTACACGAAATTTAAAGCAGTTTAAATCAAACAATGATGCAAAGATTGATTGAGGGAGAGAGTTCCAGAGTTCACTTGTTGAGTAGAACAAAAAAGACAGAAAATTTGCCAATTCTTGGGTTGACGAGCTAGACAGAATAAGAGTGGGAGTGTGTTGAAAGGGAGGGGGTATGCACTGAGAAAGCTCTGAGGAACACTGATTGTTGTCATAGCAAATGGAAGAATACAACCAGTAATATTTTCACTTGTGTGGTTAGGAGAGAAGGTTTGGAAGAAAATAATCAATATAGCCTTCTTTTATCTAGCTAGGATGACCATTGAGGATGAGGAGAGAATAGCAGACTAAAAGCATTAATATCTTTATTTGTGTGGCTATGATTGAGAGAGAGAGAAAGAGAGAGAGAGAGAGAGAGAGAGAGAGAGAGAGAGAGAGAGAGAGGAGAGAGAGAGAGAGAGAGGAGAGAGAGAGAGAGAGAGAGAGAGAGAGAGAGAGAATAGAAGAATACGAGCAATAATAGTTTCATATGTGTGGTTGAAATAGAGGCTAAGGCGATAATACAATAATGTAATCAATAATATCTTCTTCTGTGTGGCGAAGATGGCGGGGTAAGACAAAACAAAAGTATTAACCCCTTCAGCACGATGACGCCTTAATACACCTGATTATGGCTAAACTTGGACGATTGTATGCAGTTCAAGAAGGACCTATACGCGTTATTCGGTTTAATTCTAGTTTCGCTTTCACAGCATACTCATAAATTTCTATGGCTACTTTAGAGTTGTCATATACCATACTTAATTCCTATATATGTCCAAAGCGGCGGAAATGCATTATAAGGAATTATACCTACTGTAAACAAAAATATATTTTCTCCCCATATGCGGCACCATAGCTATTACATAATACTAGGTTAGGTTAGGTAAGGTTGTTAGGTTAGGCTAATGTCGTTAATGTAGTTTATTATCATTATATTAAGTCTTTTACCCAGCAATTTCCCTGATCTTCATAGTTGGTCGGGAAGCTATGCCTTTACAACGGCGCCTCCTTTTTGTCGCTGTGTACGTGAAACTAGAATTTTACCCGTTATTCAGAGCGTTTACTGCGGTTGGATCTCCCCCTCCCTTTAAGTCCCAGAGAAAGATTATAAGTTAAGGGGAGATTTCCACTTGAGGGACTTTTTTCTTGACCCCCTTCCTCCCTCATGTCTAGCCCCATTGCTTCTTTTGAGATTTTAAGACGCTTGCCCCATTAGTTTGGTGATTTTAAGAATTTCCGCCCCATTCTGTCAATTTTAAGACCTTTCGTGCCATTTAGGTGTCGATTTTATTCTGGCGAGCGATAGCGAGCCTGTAATTTAAGAGTAACCGGCCTTCGGCCGGGACATTTTTCTACCGAAAAATGTACAAATTTATCTTGAAAGGGGGTCAAGGGGGTGAAATTTTAAGATTACTGGAGGAGTAGGAAACAAACTAAAAACCTTCCCTTAAGGCAAACCGTGTAATGGTAACCGGAATATGATGAACATTAAGCCATCGTGTTGAAGGGGTTAATACTGTACATACATTCATTACTTTGAGGGGAGAGAACATGGACGAATATGAACAATAATATCTTCATTACGTAATTAAAAGGGTAACTACAACACATCCAATAATTGAGTCACATATTACAAAATCACAGTAATAAATACGAAAAATAAAATACATGAAAGGCACATATACCAAAATGACAGTCATAAATCCGAAAAATATATATATATACTTAATATACTTTATATATATACTTAATAGTCACATATATAAAACAAAAATAATATACATACTTAATAGTCACATATATAAAACAAAAATAATATACATACTTAATAGTCACATATATAAAACAAAAATAATATACATACTTAATAGTCACATATATAAAAAAAAATAATATACATACTTAATAGTCACATATATAAAACAAAAATAATATACATACTTAATAGTCACATATATAAAACAAAAATAATATACATACTTAATAGTCACATATATAAAACAAAAATAATATACATACTTAATAGTCATATATAAAACAAAATAATATACATACTTAATAGTCACATATAAAACAAAAATAATATACATACTTAATAGTCACATATATAAAACAAAAATAATATACATACTTAATAGTCACATATATAAAACAAAATAATATACATACTTAATAGTCACATATAAAACAAAAATAATATACATACTTAATAGTCACATATATAAAACAAAAATAATATACATACTTAATAGTCACATATATAAAACAAAAATAATATACATACTTAATAGTCACATATATAAAACAAAAATCCCATATGTTTTTCAAGCCAGATGCTCACAAAGGCAACCCCCATTATTATTTATTATTCTCATAAGCAAAATCTCTCTCTCTCTCTCTATGTTGTTGTCTTCTCATAATATCTCTCTCTCTCTCTCTCTCTCTCTCTCTCTCTCTCTCGATCGGTACGCCGCGAAATACTTGGGGTAAAATAATATCTGCTCGTCCCAACTTTTCCGGAATCTGTTTTGACACGGTCCGCGAGAAGCATCAAACTTGCGCGGCGCCTATAAGTTTCTCATTCTGGTTCTAAACGCTTCAGTATTCTTCCCTAGTTTGTATTTTTATACTTTGTTATCTCTTATTGTCTTTAATATATATATATTTATTTTTCATTTAACCTCTAGTGGGTTATTGTGATATTTGGTTTGCTTATTAGTGAGGATTTATGCTTGCTTTTGTCATTTTCGATCAATTCATTTTAGTTTGTCCCATAGGTTACCAAAAACGCCTTCCCAGACTTCCTTCAAACTAGGAAATGCCCACCCAGACTTCCTTCCAGCTAAATTTGTACATTTCTCGATAGAGCAATATCCGGGACCCCATTAGCTTGGCAATTTGAAGACTTTTTGTCCCATTTCTTTGTCAAATTAATGAACTGTCATGCCATTTAGGTGTCGCTTTTATTCCTGGAGACCAATAGCGAGCCTGTAATTTAGGAGGAACCTCGTTTGGCCCGGGCATTTTTCTACGGAATAATGCGACTGTACATTAAGGGGAGATTTCCACTTGAGGGATTTTTTTCTTGACTCCTTTCTCCCTCATGTTTAGCCCCATTGCTTTTCTAATTTTAAGACGTTCGACCAATTATTGTGACGATTTTAAGAACTTTCGACCCATTTATGTCAATGTTAAGACCTTTCGTGCCATTTAGGTGTCGATTTTATCCTGGCGAGCGATAGCGAGCCTGTAATTTAAGAGGAGCCGGCTTTCAGCCGGGACATTTTTCTACCGAAAAATGTACAAATTTATCTTGAAAGGGGCTCAAGGGGGTGTAATCTTAAGCTTGATGGATACCTAGAGACCAAACTAGAAACCTCCCCTTAATGGGTGTATTTATTTGCTTGTTTATTTATCTTTCTATTTGTTTATTTTTGCTTCCTTCATAGACCTACATCAAGCTTTAAAAAAAAATAATCCTTCAAGATAATGTTTTACATTTTTCGATAGAATAATGTCCTGGCCTTCTCTTAAAATTACACGCTCGCTATCGCTCGCCAGGATTAAATCGACACCTAAATGGCACGAAAGGTCTTGATATCGATAAAGAAATGGGACGAAAGATCTTAAAATCGACACTCTAATGGAGAAAACGTCTTAAAATCTCAAAACTAATGGGGTTTAACATGAAGGCGAAGGGTGCCCCCCCCCAAAAAAAAAAAAAAACGACCCATCTCCCCTTAAAGGCTAGTGATACGGCAAAATTACATTAACACAACTAATCTCTCTCTCTCCTACGCCCTTTAGAAAATGCGGTAATCTGTATAAACGTAATTACCGGCAGTGCAACAGACAGTGGGCGCTAATGAAGTCTGCTAGTTGTGTCCCCCCCCCCCCCCTCTCTCTCTCTCTCTCTCTCTCTCTCTCTCTCTCTCTCTCTCTCTCTCTCTCTCTCTCTCTCTCTCTCTCTCTCTCTCTCTCTCTCTCTCTCTCTCTCTCTCTCTCTCTCTCTCTCTCTCTCTCTTTATATTTTTGTAAACTCTCCATCCCCAAAAGCTCTCTCTCCCTCGCACTCAACTGTATACTCTACCTCACCTCTCGCTCTCGCTCTCGCTCTCTCTCTCTTTATATTTTTGTAAACTCTCCATCCCCAAAAGTTCTCTCTCCCTCGCACTCAACTGTATACTCTACCTCACCTCTCGCTCTCTCTCTCTCTCTCTCTCTCTCTTTTATATTTTTGTAAACTCTCCATCCCCAAAAGCTCTCTCCCTCGCACTCAACTGTATACTCTACCTCACCTCTCTACCTCTCTCTCTCTCTCTCTCTCTCTCTCTCTCTCTCTCTCTCTTTCTCTCTCTCTCTCTCTCTCTCTCTCTCTCTCTCTGTCTCTCTCTCTCTCTCTCCCCTTGGAATATTATCTTCGGCTCTAATTACCACCCAAATACGTGTGTATGTGTGTGTGTGTGTGTTTTTGTTTTGTTTTTTGTTTTTAATTTTTAAAGCCGTTTTTTAATGCCGCTTTTTGTGTTTGTTATTATTGGCTGTTGGAAATATACTTTGAAATACATATGTGGGTGACCAATGGAATATATAGCTCTCTACTGCTGCCTTTGTCTTTGTTTGTCTATAGTACTGTATATATGCACTTTAAAGGTTATCGTGAGGACAAAATCGACAAAAAATGGTACGAAAAGTCTTGACATTGAAATGGGCCGGAGGTCTTAATACCACCCAACTATTCGGGTGAACGTCGTAAAATCTAAACAAAATAATGAGGCTAAACATGAGGGAAAAGGGAGTCCAGAAAAAAAAAACTCTTAATCATAGAGTGCTCTACTTCCATACCCTTCAGTCTGCCTAAAATGCACCTACAGGGGAGGTATGTCAGTTTGCTGGCACCCCTTGTCCCTCATGTTTAGCCCCATTAGGATTGTGATTCTAAGAAGTTCATCTCATTACTTTGGTAATTTTAAGACCTTTCGCCCAATTTCTTTGTGAAAAATATGACCTTACGTGTCATTTAGGCGTCCGTCTTTCCTTGCCGAGCGATAGCAAGCCTGTAACTATGGGCGGCCGGGAATTTTTTCTACCGATAAACGTACCAATTAATTAATATATATATACCGGTATATATATATATATATATATATATATATATATATATATATATATATATATTGAGAATATATCACAAATACACGTGAGCCACTAAATGTTTCTAATCTCTCAGTGGGGATCTTTCCCCACTGAGAGATTAGAAATATATATATATATATATATATATATATATATATATATATATATATATATATATAACACCTACCCCCCTATTCATCCTATGTTCGCCTTTTAAATCTATCAGTCGTTATGGCTACTCGCTGTCTTCCCGAAACCCGCATTGAGAGTCCTATACAAATAACCCCCCCCCCCCCCACCCCCTGCTCCCCCACCCTTCCAGCTTTTTGTCCAACTTACATATATTTTTAGCTCCCGAGTCCTGATTATGGCAAGTCACATAATCATACAATAGGGCTTCTGATAATCAAGGAGGAAAATAAAATACTGGCTGGAAAATAAATACCCAACAGCTGGAAAAAAAGGAAAGACAAATGACCAAACTCGTTCCTCTCGTAATTACACGTTCAAAACCTTGGTCTCATTTGCTCTTGTCTGGCGCCTTTGTCTTTCCGAATTAGGTTTTCTATTTTGTCTATTTTGTCCAGCTGAAGTGCCCATGGAAAATAACAGACTATAGTAATCTGCGTCTGTCCTACTGACCCAAATGAGGCAGTTCCTTTTATACCTTCTAGTATTAGTCATAATATTTTTTTTCCGGCATATATTATAGCTTGTCACGCGCCATATGAGCTTGTTGTTATGGTGCCATGCTTTCAATCCATCAATCCATCCATCAATCAATCAATCAATCAATCAATAAATCAATCAAACAATCCATCAATCAATCAATATATCAATCAATCAATCAATCCATCAATCAATCAATATATCAATCAATCAATCAATCCATCAATCAATTAATATATCAATCAATCAGTATATCAATCAATAAATCAATCAATCCATCAATCAATCAATATATCAATCAATAAATCAATCCATCAATCAATCAATATATCAATCAATCAATAAATCAATCCATCAATCAATCAATATATCAATCAATCAATAAATCAAGCCATCAATCAATCAATATATCAATCAATCAATCAATCTATCAATAAATAAATCAATTAATAAATCAACCAATTCATCAACCAATCACTCAATCCTATTAAACCTACTCACCTGACTCTACTTGATGCTTCAAATTTACTTCATCTACCTTAGTGAAGAACATCTCCCTATCTATCTATCTATCTATCTATGTATCTATCTATATATCTATCTATCTATGTATCTATCTATCTACCTTGGCATCCTACCCAAGATCTTATAGGTAACCCATTAAAAAAATCAGTTCTTCCTATCCCCTTTTGTCTCCTCCCCCCCCCCCTCCCCCTCCTCCTCCTCCTCCTCCTCCTCCTCCTCCTCCTCCTCCTTCCCTTCCTAATCCCAGCACACCCGAAAAGAAGCCGAGAATGAATGATTTCCCGACGTCGGAGGCCATATCGATTAACCGAAACCGATAACTACATTTTACGGATGAAGAAGAAGAAGAAGAAGAAGAAGAAGAAAAGGCAGCAGCATATAACGGAACGCCCTTCTGCCTCATGTTTAGCCCCATTAGTTTTCAGATTTTAAGACGTACGGTCCATTAGTTTGGCGATTTTGAGACCTTTCGTCCCATTTCTTTGTCAATATGAAGACTTTTCGTGTCATTTAGGTGTCGATATTTTCCTGGCGAGCGATAGCGAGCCTGTAATTTAAGAGGAACCGGCTTTCGGCCGGGACATTTTTCTATCGAAAAATTTACAATTTGTTTTTTGTTTTTTTGTTTTTAAAGGGGGTCACATGCCTTTTTTCTCTCCCTTTAAATTTCTCTCTTTCCCTGGCATGTATCCATTCGGTTCCATTCAGCCTACTGTTTTAAGACGTTTATCCCCATCCAGGTGTTGGTATCTTCCTGGCGAGCGATAGCGAGCCAGCATTATATGGAGAAATCCGGCTTCGCCGGAGAGATTTTTCTATCGAAAAATGTACAATATAGCCTGCTGTCAGAAGCATTTTAAATAACATGGTGGCTCGCTACCGCTCGTCAGGAAAAAATCGACACCTGAATGGGGATAAACGTATTAAAACAGTAGGCTGAATGGGGCCGAATGGATACAACTCAAGAGAGAGAGGGAGAGAGAGAGAGGAAAACCCGAGGTGGGCTCCCTGAAGCTTGATGGAGTTCTAGGGAGGACACTAAAAAAACAATAGCTCATATCGATTAACCAAAACCGACAAATCCATTTTACGGATGATAAAGAAGAAGAAGAAGAAGAAGAAGAAGAAGAAGAAGAAGAAGAAGAAGAAGGAAAGAAGAAGAAGAAGAAACAAGAAAAGAAGAAGAAGAAGAGAAAGAGAGAAGAGGACAGAGACAGAGAGAGAGAGAGAGAGACAGAGAGAGAGAAAGAGAAAGAGAGAGAGAGAGAGAGAGAGAGAGAGAGAGAGAGAGAGAGAGAGAGAGAGAGAGAGAGAGAGAGAGAGAGAGAGAGAGAGAGAGAGAGAGAGTTTGGGGTGGGTGGGCAGCATATACAGAACTATTGTAGGTGTGTTGGCCTGGAGTGCATTAACTTAGTGGTGGGGGCTTTTAAATCAGTCTCATTTGCATCAGCCATATTAATCAGCTTGGCGATATTGGGATCTTTTGCTTCATTGCTTTGTAAAATGTTAAGACCTTTCGTGTTATTTAGGTGTCGATTTTTTTTTTCCGGGCGAGCGATAGCGAACCTGTAACTTAAGCCGCCGCCGGGACATTTTTCTATCCCGAAAAATGTACAAATTCATCTGGAAGCAGGGTTTTGGGGGTGTTTTTTAACCTTGATGGAGGTCTAGGGAGCAAACTAAAAAACATTAACCCATATCGATTAACCGAAACCGATAACTACATTTTACGGATGAGAAGAAAATGGGAAGACAGCGTATACATATGTTGGCCCCACACACCACATCACACACCAATACACAAGCAGCTATCTCGTACACATCTCCACACCAAAGACTAGCCACATACACAGCCACATAAAATACCAACCCATCATTCCACCTCCTGTATCCACACACCACAACCACATACACCCACATACCACCTTCGGCATCCACACACCACATCACACATCACAACCACACACACCACCCATACCATCTTCTGCATCCACACACCACATCACACATCACAACCACATACACCACCATACCATCTTCTGCATCCACACACCACATCACACATCACAACCACATACACCACCATACCATCTTCGGCATCCACACACCACATCACACACCACAACCACACACACCACCCATACCATCTTCTGCATCCACACACCACATCACACATCACAACCACATACACCACCATACCATCTTCGGCATCCACACACCACATCACAACCACATACACCACCATACCATTTTCGGCATCCACACACCACATCACACATCACAACCACATACACCACCATACCATCTTCTGCATCCACACACCACATCACACACCACAACCACATACACCACCATACCATCTTCGGCATCCACACACCACAACCACATACACCACCCATACCATCTTCTGCATCCACACACCACTACTACACATACCACCATACCATCTTCGGCATCCACACATCACATCGCACACCACAACTACACACACCACCATACCACCTTCGGCATCCACACACCACATCCCACACCACAACTACATACACCACCATACCACCTCCTCCAGCCACACACCACATCACACACCACCATACCACCTCCTCCAGCCACACACCACAGCCACACACACCATCACACCATCTTCGGCATCCACACACCACGACTACACACCACAACTACACACACCGCCATACCATCTTCGACATCCACACACCACATCACACACCACATCACACACCACAACCATACACCACATCACACACCACAACCGCACACACCACCATACCATCTTCGGCACCCACACACCACATCACACACCATCAACACTACATACACCACACATCACACACCATCAACACTACATACACCACACATCACACACCACAACCATACACCACATCACACACCACAACCATACACCACATCACACACCACAACCATACACCACATCACACACCACAACCGCACACACCACCATACCATCTTCGGCACCCACACACCACATCACACACCACAACCATACACCACATCACACACCACAACCGCACACAGCACCATACCATCTTCGGCACCCACACACCACATCACACACCAGTAGCAATCTCGTACGTATTCCCACATCAAAGACCAGACTAACACACACACGCGCATACACACACACACACAGACAGGCAATCATAAAACACACATAGGTAATCACGAACACACGCACATAATACCACACACAACACACGCGCAAAGCACACACACACTTCTCACAATGTCTTTATACTGGAGCTCATGACTACACAATCATATCTTACATATAATTCATGGCGTTAATTAAATATCCAAAATTTCCTTATATAATAATAGAAAATGTCCAATTATAAAGTGCAGACTCCTAAAATATATTAGGATATCTAAGTACAGCTACGCACAGATATTCGTGATCCACCTAAAATGTGTTCAACTTATGGGGGGTCACTGTTTTTTTTTTCTTTCTCTCCTTTTCTCTCTTTCCCTGGCTTGTATCCATTCAGCCCCATTCAGCCAACTGTTTTAAGATGTTTATCCACATCCATGTGTCGATTTCTTCCTGGCGAGCGAAAGCGAGCCAGCATTGTATGCAGAAATCCGGCTTCGCCGGAGAAATGTTTCTGTCGAAACATGTACAAATTTAGCTTGTTGTCAAAACAAATATACTGTATATACAGTATATGCTGGCTCGTTACCGCTCGCCAGACAAAATATTGACACCTGGATGGGGTAAACGTCTTAAAACAGTAGGCTGAATGGGGCCGAATGGATAAAAGCCAAAGAGAAAAGGAGAGAAAGATAAAAATAAGCCTGTGACCCCCCTTAACAATACTGACACAACAACCATCTTCAACATAACTAAACAAAGCTTAAATGCAAGTATGTTACACCAGTATTTTCTTATTATTAGAGAGAGATAACTACATTTCATATAATGGAGGTAGAACACGACTTTAGAACGTGTCTGTACATAGAAATACAAATACGAAAGTAGAATAACACAAACAGATATATATATATATATATATATATATATATATATATATATATATATATAGAGAGAGAGAGAGAGAAGGAGAGAGAGAGAGAGAGAGAGAGAGAGAGAGAGAGAGAGAGAGAGAGAGAGAGAGAGAAAGAGAGAGAGAGAGAGAGAGAGAGAGAGAGAGAGAGAGAGAGAGAGAGAGAGAGAGAGAGAGAGAGAGAGAGAGATAATTACCATTCTTCTTTCAGGACAAGCAACCAAACACACTGACCTGTAAAGAGAACAAAACAATATAAATAAAAACATACCTAAATATAATTTATATCCTATGTTGTTTTATGCACACTTATCGTAATTATTATGTTCTCTCCACTAACCAACTTTACTCCTAAACTCGATTAATGAAATCAACAAACACATGTGGCAGTCCGGGGATTCGAACCCAGGACGCTCACACCGAAAATCAACACACTTATGCATTGCACCACGAAGACAGTTGAAGAATGTTGCACAAGCCTACGATTTATTATGCAGTTTCGAATCCTGCATACCAATCTTAGCATGTACAATCATTCCAACTTTTAATTAATTTAATTTTGGTTAACACATTTCGATAGTATTTGGATAACACTATCTAATCCGACGTCTTGGGGTTATTTTGATATTTTACATATTATATTTTTGACGATTTTGCTTGCTTTTGCCATTTTCCAAAAATGGACTTTAGTTTTTCCATTAGGCTAACATAAACACCTTGATAGAATTACTTCAGACTAAATAAAATTTGTTTATCACCCATACCTACTTTAAGCAAACAATTTACAGTATATATATCATTCGATACAAAATGTTCCAGCCAAAGGCCGAATAATTTTAAGTTACCGCATTGCGACACTTAAATAGTGTGAAGGATCTTATGCTCGCCAAGATAATGGGTTAAAATGTCTTAATACCTCCAAACTAATGGACAGGTTCGGTCCATAAAGACCCCCCTCGGACCAAATATAGTTAGGAAGAATCTATGGGAGTCAATGAATCAAATGTGAGAACATGCGTTCATTTGATTGTTATAGACCCAAACAGATATAAATGATGTAGTGAGAGTGATAAGCATTACACATACCCAATCATATATCATGCACGATGGAAAAAACAACAATACTTTTAGATAGCCTATGAAACTCATATGAAAAAAGAAAAAAAGAAAAAAAAATATATATACGGTATATATAATTATGAAAACAAATATAATGCTTTAATATTAAACTCATATATAAACAAACACATTACGATTGAATCTCATTTTAATTCTAAAAATATTCGGCATCCTACATGCTAAATTTAACATATCACGACATCCGAATTTGTATCTAATATTTTACATATGTTTGGCTATGTAAAAGTCATGTTATATATATATATATATATATATAACATATTATATTTGTTATGCCTCTATTCTAAGTTATGTTTATACTATGTGCTTTCTACAAAACATTTTATATGGCACTTCCATAAAATCTCAATTATGTGTTCATTACCCTACCTGCCTATAATATAAAGGCCTTACTATATGCCAAACCAAACTCTCAAAAGCATACGGATTTACACAAGCAAACAAGTTCACAGGTAAACTTTAAGAGGACGTAATGTTAGTATTTATTTATATCTTTTATTGTTTTACATGGTTTTAGTTTTTTCCCAAAGACCTCTATCAAACTTTAAACCCCCCCCCCCCCCCTTCGATATAAATTTGTAAAATGTTCTGCTCGCTTTCGCTCGCCAGGAAAACATCGACACCTAAATGCCACGAAAGGTCTTAATATTGACAAAGAAAATGGAGCGAAAGATCTTAAAATCGACAAACTAATGAGGCGAACGTCTTAAAATCTCATAACTAATGGGGCTAATCATAAGGGAAAAGGGGGTCCAGAAAAAGCTAATACTGTACCTCCCCTTAATACGCACGCAAATTCTTGGT
>CM064508.1:35899317-35901817 GCA_032716605.1 Paralithodes platypus
TAACGCACAAACAAACTCAAAACAAATACACACAAGTACACATTTTTGACAAGAGAAAACGAAAGGAAACTACAAAGCAAACTGCAACCATAAAGGCGGTGTCACACGAGCGATTTTTCCGGCAATTTTCGATGAGCAAGTGGTACTAGTATGAGGTTCTTGCGCTTTAGAATCGGAAACTAGATCGAAGGTAGATTATGTTAGACAGTTTAATTCTTATGGAACTAAATATTTGAAGCAACCAGACAACAATTGCCCGTAAAAATTGACTGAAAAATCGCTCGTGTGACACCGGCTTACAGTAGGAGGTGTAGAAAATAGAGAAGAAAGTGAAGATGAAAGGCGAGAGGCAAAGGCAAACATATCAAAGCAGAGGCAATGGAAGGAATGAACATAAAAGGAGAGACGTAGAGAAAGGCAAGACTATCGAAGGTTAAAGGGAGACTGGCCGTTTGTTTGGTCTATTAATTCATGTATTCATAGATTTTTTTAGTTTCCTCCCTAAACCTCCATCAAGCTTAGAAAAAAAAAAAAAAAGACCCCTCTTCATGATAAATTTGTACATTTTTCGGTAGAAAAATGTCCCGGCCGAAGGCCGATTCACCTTAAAATTGCAGGCTCGCTATCCCTCGCCAGGATAAAGTAGACACCTAACTGGCACGAAAGGTCCAAATATTGACAAAGAAATGAGGTGAAAGGTCTTTGAATCGCCAAACTAATGGGCCGAACGTCATATAATCTCAAAACTAGTGGGGCTAAACATTAGGGAGAAGGGGGTCAGAAAAACGGTCTGCCTCCCCTTAACAAGCGAACTAATATGCAGAAGACAAAATATTATAAAGGAAGAAAATACAGACAAAAACAAAGAAACAGTCTAAGGGGGAATATCAAGACCAAGAAACGTATATATATATATATATATATATATATATATATATATATATATATATATATATATATATATATATATATATACAGTATATATATATATAATTATATATATATACGGTATATATATATATATATTTTTGTTTTTGTTTTTTTGTTTTTGGGGGGGGGGGGGTTACGCCAAATTGGGTATAGTGCGCAAATTAAATGCCCACCCAGTGTTGATTAAATATTAATTTTTAACAAACAACAAACAATATATATATACTGTAGAGTAAGTACTAGTTCCTCTCACGTCAAGTAAAAAGAACCTGTTATATACGGTATAATCTGATGTGCATAGACAAATATAATCAAAAGCTCATAAAGTGGTAGTATATTATCTCACACACTCTTCCCACCGGCACTAGAAACTGATATACCTGCTCATGACACTCAATACTTGGCAGGAAGTATATTATTATAATCATCAGTGTCATCGCGGAAATACAAGCCAACACAAAATAATTAGGGTTTTATGAATATGTTTTCCTGTATTTAACATTTCCTTTCAACCTTTTCATTTGGTCTATTGATTCACACACACACACACACACACACACACACACACACACACACACACACACGACATACACACACACACACGACATATACACACACACGACATACACACACACACACGACATATACACACACGACTCATAAATTCCCATACAAATTGTGATAAAATGTTTATAGTCAAGGGGGGATGGTTCACTTTTTGGGCGATTTTTGCATGTATTCATTATTTTTCTAGTTTCCTCCCTAGACCTCCATCAAATTTAAAAAAAACATCCGTTAGATCCCCATTCTAGATTAATTTGTACATTTTTCGGTAGAAAATTTCCCGGCCGAAGGCCGGTTCTTCCAACATTACAGGCTCACTATCGTTCGCCAGGGAAAAAAATCGACACCTAAATAGCACGAAAGGTCTAAATATTGACGAAGAAGTGGGGCGAAAGGTCTTATAATCGACTAACTAATGGGGCAAACATCTTAACATCTGAAAACTAATGGGGCTAAACATGAGGGAGAAAGTGGTCCAGAAAACCGGCCCATCCCCCCTTAAAATGTGTATAGGCTAGTCATGAACCAGACCTCCCTTTGAGATAAATTTGTACATGTTTTATAGAATAATATCCAGGCCGAAGGCTGGTTCCTACTGAAATACAGGCTCGCTATCGCTCGCTAGGATAAATCGACACTTAAATGGCACACAAGGTTTTAAAATTGACAGAAGTGGAACGAACTTTTTAAAATGTCAAAACGAATGGGGCTAAACATGAGGGTTAAATGGCACGAAAGGTTTTAAAAGTGACAGAATTGGAACGAACTTTTAAAAATCTCAAAACGAATGGGGCTAAACATGATGGAGAAGGGGGTCCAGAAAAATAAACTCGAGTGTAAATCGTCCCTCATGTCCACATAGATTCCCGTGAGTGAAGACGTAACCCAAGTTGGAATGAATGATGAAGGAAGGACAGCAGGATTCACGAGGGCTGCCGTACATTGTTTCTCCCCCTAGACCACAGTGACTGGTTTAATAGACGTCCCCTTGTAACCAACTTTAGTA
>CM064508.1:35906817-35954317 GCA_032716605.1 Paralithodes platypus
CCCATTTATTTATATATAAATACATACCGGTACCCATTTATTTATATATAAATACATACCGGTACCCATTTATTTATATATGAATTATCGCCTTGACTTGTACTGTGAAAAATATCAGTACACTTAACGGTAACAGACCGTCAATATTAATTTCCGGAAGCCCTATTCAATCTTACTGTGTCTTATATATACCATACGTTCAAATACGTACAAGGGAAAATGGGTCGTTTTTTCTGGTCCACCTTCCTCCTCATCTTTACCCTCATTAGTGTTCAGCATCCAAGAGTGGAATCACCTCCCATCTCACATAGTTAATAGCCCCACTCTTCATTATGTTAGAAATAGGATCACTACTCATTATCTCCCTAATCCTTGACCCGATCCTATCCCTCTCATAATCCCCCTGCACAACCCCCGCATATCATGCTGCCCGAGAGCAGCCCTCTGCTTAGGGTCCCCCTAACAAGAACAAGAACCCGTCCCCTCTCTCTCTGCCCGGACTAAGCTGTGACCCGGAATATTCATAGGTTTAGGCCGTCTCAAGGGTGCGCACCGTAAGGGCCAAAACTCTCACCCATTTGTTGTTTTTCCCAGTCAACCCCTTAAGGAGGAATGGCTCGTTTTTCTGGACCCCCCTTCTCCCTCGTGTTTAGCCCCATTAGTTTTGAGATTTTAAGACATTTGGCCCATTAGTTTGGCGGTTTTAACACCTTTCGCCCCATTTCTTTATCAATTTTAAAACCTTTCGTGCCAATTAGGTGTCGATTTTGTCCTGGCGAGCGATAGCGAGCCTGTACTTTTAAGAGGAACCGTAAAATGTACAAATTTATCTTGCAAGGGGAATCTTGTTTTTTTTTTTGTTTTTTTTTTTTTTTTATGGATTCTAGGGAGGAAAAAAAAAAAAAAAAAAAAAAAAAAGAAAAACAAGCTTGATGGAGGTCTAGCGAAGAAAAAAACAAATAAATGAATGAGCTTATTTCAAGCTCATGACGTTTTATCTGGGTTACATGTCGACGATTGTATTAAGGGGAGATGGGCCGTTTTTATGGTCCCTTTTCTCCCTCAGTGTTGAGCCCCATTTGTTTTGAGATTATAAGACGTTCGACCCATTAGTTTGGCGATTTTAACGTCTTTCGCCCTATTTTGTTGTCAATTTTAAGACCTTTCGTGCCATTTAGGTGTCGATATTTTCCTGCCGAGAGATAGCGAACTTGATATTTTAAGAAAAACCGGGAAATTTTTCTACCGAAAAATTTACAAATTTATCTACCGAAAAATTTACAAATTTATCTAGGGGATGTTTTTCTAAGCTTGATGGAGGTCTAGCGTAGAAACTAAGAAATAAAGGAATAGTTGAATTAATAGACCAGAAAAACGGCCCATCTCCCCTTAACATTTTCAATAACATGGCATCCTTTGTGTATTATTAATTTCGAATACTAGACCATTGCATACAGCTTAGGAAAGACTTCTAGTGGAGCGGTAATATATATCACAAATGATCCTTGGCAGCCTAAATTGCTACGAAACTTAGTAAACCTATTTAATAATAATCAGAATAAAATGAGTTAATATTACAAATATTTTTGAACGTGTACACTGGCTTAAAATATGAAAATACATAGTTTGAAATTCGTGTATGCGATTATCAAAAGGAAATTATATTATAATAATTAAACTCAGTGACTTTGGTGATCCCTGGTCTCCGGGTCTTCTCCTGGGTGACCTAGATGTGTTTTCATTGTTGTTCTGGTGTGTTGTGTTGTCCCTGATCAAAATCTGTACCCAAAAAAAAAAAAAAAAAAAAAAATTGGTGAATGGGCCTGAATAAATAGAATATAATAGAAAACGCAAATTATAAATAAAAGTTACGTAATAGTTATTAATTAAAGAAATAATGACGCCTTCTGTAATGCAAGTAAGGTTGATATTATACGCCATGCTTCAGAAACACATGATAATTAACTTCTGGTTTTATGATGTATTTGATAGGTTCCAATTCAACTGTAATAGCCGAGACAACGACTTCAGTAGAATAGCGAGGAATTAATTGCTTATGAGTTATGGGATAATTCGACACACCAAAATTTAGCCGAAACACAACTCAAAACATGTTTAAAACACACATTTAATGGCAATAGAATAACATAAATAACATCCATCATAATCTCACATAATTGTTGTATTTATTCCTTATTTCACACACCAAATTTTTGCCGAAGTACAACTAAAAAATATATATCAAAAGTACACACCTAATTGTAATAAAATAAAACATAATTAACAACCACATATTGTGTGTATTTCTCTTAAGTATTGAAGATTAAAGTTTGAATGTGCTCAATGCCTAAACAGACGTTATTTGGTCTTATTCTAGACAAGCTCAGGTGCTATCATCCCAAGAGAACAGCACTCTGATTATATATATATATATATATAATTATATATATATATATATATATAATTATATATATACCGGTATATATATATATATATATATATATATATATATATATATATATATATATATATATACTGTATATAGAGGAGTCTATGACTGTATATATATATACCGGTATATAATATATATATATATATATATAATACAAATTACATGAAAACCTTAACTCATAATATTCAAATATCCCCAGGGAGTGTTATTTTAAGCTTGATGGAGGTCTAGCAAGGACACTAAAAAATAAATTAATATATCAATAATTAGACCCCCCAAAATAACCACTCTCCCCTTAAATGCGGATTTCTACGGGGGTTAGTAGTCATGAATCCTACTCAAGTATACGAACTCTCAGAACAGTAAAGCGAACCTCCCAAATGTAAAGGTTAGGTCAATTAGTAATGTGCAGATTCGATTTAGTACAGGATAGCTTCGAAAACTTGATGGGAGGTATATGGCTTCTCTGGACCCCCTTCTGTTCAGTCCCATAAGTTTGATGATTTTAAGACCTTTTGTGCCATTTAGGTGTCATTTTTTTCCTGGCGAGCGATGGCGACCATGCAATTTAAGAGGAACCGAAAAATGATCAAATGTATCTCGAACGGGGGTCTTAGGGGTATTTTTTAACGCTTGATGGAGGTCTTGGGAGGAAACTAAAAATAATACATAATTTAATACAAAAATAAAATAAATAAACAAATAAATACAAATATATACAAACCTCCCCTTAACCCCTTCTGTACCGGGGACGTCTTTGTAATTGTATTCTTGCTATATTTAGACGATGTTGTGCACTTTAAGAAGAAGGGTGTGAGGTAGTTAAAAGGGTTAAGCGAGATAGAACGAAGCCTGTTCATTGCTGGAGGCCCTTTATAAACTGAATGAAATCGTTTAATTGTAGCCTGAATGAGTTAAAAGGATGGTGCCGGCACAGATGGGGTTAACCCTTCTGTGCCGACCCGTCCTTTTTAGCTCTATTCTGGCTACTATTAGACGATTTTGTTCAGCTTAAAAAGGGCCTCCAGCAATGAACAGGCTTCAAACTATCTCGCTTAACTCTTTTAACTACCTCACACCCTTCATAAAGTGCATAACATTGTCTAAATATAGGTAAAAGAAAATGAAAAAGTCGTCGCCGGTACAGAAGGGGTTAAGGTCATGGGCCATTTACTATGGCTTACCAGATTTCTTTACAGCTCGTGTGTTCTATAATTAACCCTCTCCGACATATGACGCGATTTTGAGCCTATTGGGGATACTTTAAAGCCTTTGTTACCATCAGGGGTATTTAGAAACCTTTAGTTTAGTTACTTCAACCTCTGCAGTTGTCTTTGAGTTAGCTGTGGGCAGAAAACTAATTTTGGAGAGGTAATTATAAGAGTGAGAGAACTCTATTTCTTATTGCTAATCTGGCAACCTCTGAGTCATAAATGCGTGAAAGGGTTAATGCAAGTGCCCAAATGTCAACACGCGCGCCTTGTCTTTCACAACACAGAAAGCTAGGTAGTAATTAGGGGGCCCGCAGAACTCGTGTATGTGTGTGTGTGGGAGAGAGAGAGAGATAAAGAGAGAGTGAGTGAGAGAGAGAGAGAGAGAGAGTGTGAGAGGGTAGACGAGAAAGGCAGAAGAGAGAAAGGCAGACAAGAGAAAGGCAGAACAGAAAGAGAAAGGCAGAACAGAAAGAGAAAGGCAGATAATAACGAGAAAGGCAAAACAAATTAGAGAAAGGCAGAAAAGAGGGGGGAAAAGGCAGAAACTAGAGACAGGCAGAAAAGCGAGAGACAGGCAGACAAGAGCGAGAAAGGCAGAACAGAGAAAGGCAGGAAAAAGAGAGAAAGGCAGACAAGAGAAAGGCAGAACAAGAGAAAGCAAGACCAGAGAAAGGCAGAACAAGAGAGAAAGACAGAGAAAGGCAGACAAGAGAAAGACAGAAACAAAGAGAAAGCCAGACCAGAGAAAGGCAGAAAAGAGAGATGAGGCAGAAAAGAGAGATGAAGGCAGACAAGAGAGATGAAAGCAGAGAAGAGAGATGAAGGCAGAAAAGAGAGATGAAGGCAGAAAAGAGAGATGAAGGCAGACAAGAGAGATGAAGGCAGAACAGAGAGATGAAGGCAGAAAATAGAGATGAAGGCAGAACAGAGAGATGAAGGCAAAGAGAGATGAAGGCAGACAAGAGATGAAGGCAGAAAAGAGAGATGAAGGCAGAAAAGAGAGATGAAGGCAGAAAAGAGAGATGAAGGCAGAAAAGAGAGATGAAGGCAGAAAAGAGAGAGAAAGGCAGAAAAGAGAGATGAAGGCAGAAAAGAGAGAGAAAGGCAGAAAAGAGAGATAAAGGCAGAAAAGAGAGATGAAGGCAGAAAAGAGAGATGAAGGCAGAAAAGAGAGATGAAGGCAGAAAAGAGAGATGAAGGCAGAAAAGAGAGATGAAGGCAGAAAAGAGAGATGAAGGCAGAAAAGAGAGATGAAGGCAGAAAAGAAAGAGAAAGGCAGAAAAGATAGATACAGACAGAGAGAGAGAGAGAGAGAGAGAGAGAGAGAGAGAGAGAGAGAGAGAGAGAGAGAGAGAGAGAGAGAGAGAGAGAGAGAGAGAGAGAACTACGAACGTAATAATCAGAGCGCCCGGGACAGACTTACCTACACCTCACGCGCCGGCAATACCTAATTTTGCTCGGGGGGTCATTTGCATATTCATTAGCTCATTGGACGGCAAATGGCACCTGGATAGATCAGGTAATAGACGGAATGTTATACACCGCGAACAAAATACCCCTAAAGTATATTATTTCCTGTTTTGTTTGTTAGTAGAACAGCAATAACATGACTCAACAATATTCTAACAAGTCTATATATTCCATTTCGTTTGATTATTATTTATCTTGCTATATCAGACAATGTAGATCATTTTATACACCACAAAACAAAACAAAAACCCGACAACCCCAATAGCCTAAAACCTTTTATAATAATGTATTAGTTTTGTTTTAAGTTAAAATTTCAACCATAATATTACGGGCGCAGCATCTTACCAACCAACTCTATATAAATTAAGTTTGCTTGATCGTTGTTTAACTTGCTACATCAAATCATGGACGGAAAGATATACACCAGAAACAAAAAAGAAAACCAAATCGTAGCCGAACAATTTATATAATTTAATTTCATATTAAGGGGGTGAAGTTACGAAATCAGTAGTGAAATATCATAACAACTCCGTATTTCAGTGTATTTAGCAGTTTAATATAGTGTTATTGTTTAACTTGCTAGGTCAGGTTTTGGAGAAAATTATAGATACCCGGAGAAGAGGTAAATACATGCCCTAAGGGGGGTGACCTGCTTTTTTTTCTCTCCTTCACTCTCTTTCTCTGGCTTGTATCCATTTGGTCCCATTCAGCCTACTGTTTTAAGACGTTTATCCCCTTCCAGGTGTCGATTTCTTCCTGGCGAGCGATAGCGAGCCAGCATTGTATGGAGAAATCCGGCTTCGCCGGAGACATTTTTCTATCGAAAAATGTACAAATTTATCCTGCTGTCAAATGTTTTGTGTTATATATACTGGCTCGCTACCGCTCGTCAGGAATTTACCGACAGCTGGATGGGGATAACCGTCTTAAAACTATAACCTGCATGGGGCCGAATGGATACAACCCAGAGAGAGAGAGAGAGAGAGAGAGAGAGAGAGAGAGAGAGAGAGAGAGAGAGAGAGAGAGAGAGAGAGAGAGAGAGAGAGAGAGAGAGAGGTGGGCCCCCTTAATACGGTACTCTACAATTGATTCCCCTTTGTAATAATTTGAGCATTTGTTAATTAAGTGCATGCGCTGATTGCCCACCCACATTGAAACCCCCTATTTAATTAACGGTGACGTCTTTTTAAGATTATTCTAGCTATATTTAGACGATTGTGTGCAATTTAATAAGGATCTGTGGTAGTCAAAGCGGTTAAGTGAGATAGTTCGAAGCCTGTTAATTGCTGGAGCCCCTTTTTAAACTGCATATAACCGTGTAATAGTAGCCAGAGTAAAGTTAAAAGGACGGCACCGGTACTGAAAGGGTTAAGTATGCAGGGCAGGCACAATGCGATGACATGCTTTCATTAATTTCATTGAGAGGGGTTTGGTGTTCGAAGTAAAATTAATAAATGAGATAAATACTAAGAACATTAGCATTAATATAGGCAAGAACTTTGGAAATCTACTTCATTTAAAGATAATAATACATTTGGAAATCTACTTCATTTAAAGATAATAATACATTTGGATATCTACTTCATTTAAAGATAATAATACATTTGGATATCTACTTCATTTAAAGATAATAATACATTTGGATATCTACTTAATTTAAAGATAATAATACATTTGGATATCTACTTCATTTAAAGATAATAATACATTTGGAAAATCTACTTTCATTTAAAGATAATAATACATTTGGATATCTACTTCATTTAAAGATAATAATACATTTGGATACTACTTCATTTAAAGATAATAATACATTTGGATATCTACTTTAATACATTTGGAAATCTACTTCATTTAAAGATAATAATACATTTGGATATCTACTTCATTTAAAGATAATAATACATTTGGATATCTACTTCATTTAAAGATAATAATACATTTGGATATCTACTTCATTTAAAGATAATAATACATTTGGATATCTACTTCATTTAAAGATAATAATACATTTGGATATCTACTTCATTTAAAGATAATAATACATTTGGATATCTACTTCATTTAAAAGATAATAATACATTTGGATATCTACTTCATTTAAAGATAATAATACATTTGGATATCTACTTCATTTAAAGATAATAATACATTTGGATATCTACTTAATTTAAAGATAATAATACATTTGGATATCTACTTCATTTAAAGATAATAATACATTTGGAAATCTACTTCATTTAAAGATAATAATACATTTGGAAATCTACTTCATTTAAAAATAATAATACATTTGGATATCTACTTCATTTAAAGATAATAATACATTTGGATATCTACTTCATTTAAAGATAATAATACATTTGGATATCTACTTCATTTAAAGATAATAATACATTTGGATATCTACTTCATTTAAAGATATAATACATTTGGATATCTACTTCATTTAAGATATAATACATTTGGATATCTACTTCATTTAAAGATAATAATACATTTGGATATCTACTTCATTTAAAGATAATAATACATTAATATACTCCAAAAAGGACGGAGGGAGTCAATGTGGTGACGTTTAGGAATAATATAATTAACCCCTTTAAATTATGATACAGGCTTTTGGTATATTGTCAAAATGTATGGATTTATAGAAGGCATAAGAGGGTAATCAAAGTGCCGATGATAATATACCCTAATAAAGCCATATTAATAGTAGTAAACCCAGCTATTATAAAGACAAAGGTGAATCCCCATCATTACACCCAAACCCAGCTATTATAAAGACATAAAGGTGAATCCCCATCATTACACCCAATGAGTTTACATGTGTTACCACTAATAATGTATGGGTATTATTCTCCTGGGTGACCTAGATGTGTGTGAAGGTTTGGTTTTGTCTGAGTTTGTTCGTTGTTTTGTGTTGTGTTTTGTGTTTTCCCTGTTCTTGCTCTGTCTTGAGTCGGCCACCCTCAAGGAAACAAAACATAAAAATAATAAAATAGAGTTAAAAAAAAAAAAAAAAAAAATGGGGCCTGAGCATATAGATAGATAGCTAGATAGACCACTAATAAACCCTTGATATATTTTACAGTGTAGTTAACCCTAGCTTGTAATTTATGACAATGTATATGGAGATTGCTTGCAGTCAGTTCTCGGAAAATATCCATGCTTGTGATTGTGGTGCAGTATACCTGATGTACGGTCGCGCTAAAAAGTTATGTCCCAGCTGCCCTTACGTTTGGCTTGTTCTGTGCTGTATTCATGTCTGTCAGATGTTGAATAGGGTGGGTAAGTGTAGGAACATGTGTGTATATTTCACTCGATATGAAGAAATGAAACTTAGATATTGCTGATACCAATTATTGATCAAAACATACTTGGTGCCGAGACATCACTTATTAGCGCGATTGTACTATGATTATGTTAGTTAAAATAGGACTTCAGAGGCTATCAACCCTTCTGGATTATTAAGCCAGCACACTGTAAATCAAGAATATCGTCAGGACTGGAGCCCCTTTTCGAGAACTCCAGTCCCTTGTAAGATTATGGTCCATTTTGACTCCTTTAATGGCTAACCTGAACCCGTGAAGTACAGTCGGCTAAATAAGTGATGGCTCGGCACCAAGTATATTTGTATCTATAATAATGGTATCAGCATTATCTGAACAGGATGTATTGTAAATCGAGTGAGATATGCAAACATGTTCCAACACATACCCACCTTATTCAACATCTGACAGACATTATTACAGCATAGAGCGAGCCAAACGTAATGACAGCTGAGACATGACTTAGCGCTACCGTACTATCAACGACAAAAGTTTGTTCCCTATGTGTGAATCCGGAACACTTGGGGATCGAAAAAACGAAGCATTAGTTAGGTGTAAATTATACTTCTTTCAGATGCTTCGAATTCGACTCCCAGGTGTTTCGGATTCACACAGTGGCTGTTTGGGGGAACGAACTTTTGTCGTTGATGTACAGTCAAGAGAATATATAGCTTTAGGTAGTTAAAATAGGACTTCAGAGACCATCAACTCTTCTGGATTATTAAGCCAGCACCCTGCAAGTCGAGCATAACGTCAGGACTGGAGGCCCTTTTCGAGAACCCCAGTCCCTTGAACGAAATATATAGCGTAAAGAATGAATGAGAAGACTTGATTCAGTTCGGAATTGCTTGGAAAACCTAAGGCAACGGGGGGTGTATCCTAAAGTGCACAGTTACCCATTAAAAACCTAAGGCAACGGGGTGTATCCTAAAGTGCACAGTTACCCATTAAAATTCGTCGAAATACATTGTAAACAAAAAAATATATATATATATATATATATATATATATGTTATATATACGTTACAAAAAGTATACAGACTCATTGGGTATAATTGTATAGTGGTTTCCCCTTATATTGGATGGGTGTATTACTGCTAGAATAACTTGATAAGGGTGTATTAATATAGACATTTTAATTACCCTTCTCATTCCTGCATTAAACTCGTAAATTTGAGAGTGTGGGTGCGTGTGAAATTGACGCGGTAAATCTGATGTACACCCTTTTAGATAGATAGATGAATAGATAGATAGATAGAGATAGGTAGATATATAGATAGAGAGAAAGAGATAGGTGGGGGGAAGGGGGATGGAGGGATAGATGTATGGGTGGCTAGATAGATAGATAAAAACAAAAAAATCACATTATTCATGTATACTCCATAACAAAAAATACTCTCTACTCTTAGTTCTCGCGTGCTACAGTTGTCCATTTGTTCTCAGCTGACGACTAGTGGTATAATTAGAATATAGAGGTTAATCTGGTTTGATGAGCAGCCAAAAAGAATATGAAAAAAAAAAAAAAAAAAAAAAAAAAAAATATATATATATATATATATATATATATATATATATATATATATACTGTATAATTATGCACAAGAGGGCCAGTTATTTATTCAAACTTATATTTTCATTTATTCCTCATCATTTGATATACACGATTAAAACACGCCTTTCATATCATATCAACGAGTATAAGAGTTTAACTTAACTCTTTGAAGATTAAGTCGCATTTTGACAGTTTAGTCTGGCTATCATAAAACGACTTTATACAGTTTAGGAAGGATCTGTGGAAATAAAGGTAAAGACCACATGTATTTGTTGATTTCATTAATTGAGTTTCGAGGTGAAGTTGGTTGGTGGAAAAAACCCATAATATTCCGGACTTCCACAATCCCTTCCTGAACTGAATAAAATCGTCAAATAATAGCCAGAAAACAGACCAATAAGAAAATAACGTGATATTCTCCCGAACACAATTTCCCAACATGCTCTCTTAGGAATGAGTGGGTTATTGGGATCCATTTGCGTTCGAGTCCTGTTTCACTTGCTATGTAAAGTTGGGCTCGATATTATTACGCCAAGGAATACGAGAGAGAGAGAGGGAGAGATTTACATAGATACACTGGCCACACAGACTTTACGATCCAAACGAGGTGGTCAGGACTTAATTCTAGTGAGAGAGAGAGAGAGAGAGAGAGAGAGAGAGAGAGAGAGATTTACATAGATACACTGGCCACACAGACCTTGCGATCCAAAAGAGGTGGTCAGGACTTAATTCAAGAGAGAGAGAGAGAGAGAGAGAGAGAGAGAGAGAGAGAGAGAGAGAGAGAGAGAGAATTGTGCAATCTCTGGAATGGATGTCAAACACTGAATGGATAAAATCGTTTACTATTAGCCAGAACAAATATAAAATATAATAAAATAATAAAATAACAAAATAAATTAATAAAGACACAAAGAGAATGCAATCAATACCAATAGCAAACACTAAAGACTACATACATATATCATACATTATATTTTGTTCTATGTGTGTGAAGGATATAACAGGCAGGTTGCTTATAACGAGTGTCTCCCCCAAAGCCGAAACAGGGCCGAATTCAAGACTTCCCACACGAAGTTTAAAGCAGTTTAAGTCATAATATGAGGGAAAGGTTGATTGAGGGAGAGTTCCAGAGTTCATTTGTTGAGTAGAAGAAACACTGAGAACATTTGCCAATTCAATGGTTGTAGAGCTGGACAGAATAGGAGTGGGACTGTGTTGAAAGGCAGGTGCCTCGCACTCGCCGCAAGGGAGGGCGTATTCACTGAGAGAGCTCTGAAGAACACTGATTGTTGTAATAGCGACAGTAGAGTGAAAGAGATGCAACATTGCGGCGTGTAGAAAGAGATTGTAGGGAACTAGTAAGAGGAAGTGAGTTGATGAGGCTAAATGCTTAGGACTCTACTCCTTCGAGAAGTGCGGTATGGGTGGAACCTCCCCACACATGCGAACAATACTCAATACAGTGGCGCATTGTGCCCTGATACAGAGCAAGAAGCTGTGCGGGGATCCACGGGGACGATTGAGCACGCCTAACCTTTGGGAAGCTGTTTTAGCAAGAGTAGGAATATAATCATATATATAATATAATATAATAATAGGAAAGGTCGGATGAAAAAGATACATAGAATATTGAGAGAAGATGATATCAATTCATGAATACATACAAAATATTGGTCTTTTATGTACTAAACGAGAAAATCATATATAACCTTTGTGTTGTTCAATTAAGCGTGTGATACAACTAATAACATTCTCACCTGCAGTATCATATCACACGGACAATACTAGCGCAATATCACCTTACAACTCAGACAATGCTTTTACAGGAATAAGCTCTCGTTAAAAGCAATACACTATTATACATTTCGCCCAAAGCCATTCGGTCGGTGTCGTCGATGCAGGATATAGTGTTACATTCATATATTAATACACACGTTTATATATTACATATATATATATATATATATATATTTGTTATTTACAAGGGTGTGTCAAGAGGGAGGAATCACACGGGAACTCTCATAGTCATTATTTTCTAGCAAATTTTTCAGGGATATTTTTTCCACTGGTATCGGAAACTACAATGCAAATAGATTACCTAAAGGGGGTATCACACGGGAAATGTTATCGTCAATTTACCGAGGTCAGTATTATTTCCGGCAATATTTCTGGGATATTTTTCCCCCCACTGGTATCGGAAACTACACTGAAGATAGATTAACTTAAATGGAGTGTTAGTGTGGTGGGGGGGGGGGGGGTATGTTCTGGACCCCCTTCTCACTCGTACTTAGCCCCGTTTGTTTTGATATTTTAAGACATTTGCAACATTGGTTTAGCGATTTTTCGTAACATGTAAGTGTCAATGTTTTTTTTACTGACGAGCGATAACGACCCTGTAATTTAGGATGGGGCTGTCTTTGGCCGGGGCTCGTTTGTGCTAAAAAAAATGCACACATTTATCTTGAAGGAGGGTCTTTGAGATGTTTTTTTAAAGCTTGATGAAGGTCTGGAGAAGAAAACAAATAATAATAATAAAGAAATACATAAATATACAAATAATTCAAAAATTCCCCTTAATCACACTAGAGTTTGTATCGTCAATTTGTGCTGGTATCGGTAACTATTCTGAGTATAGATGAATTTAGGTGACGAGAGTACCTATAAGAAGCTTACCTCTTAAACTGCTATGTCTAAGTTGACGATACACATTGAGGAAACAGACGGTCATATGATACCGGCTTAATATGTGTGTGTGTGTGTTACTCAGTTACTCAGTTACTTGTTCGTCAAGGGGAATCCACGCAATGCGAGCCAAGCTCATTATTATCGCGCATCCTTAACTGGGAATGTATTGCGTGAAATGCATGTTAAGTGTTTTTATGTACTGTTGGAATGGCTGTGGATGTGTGTGTAGTCTGTATTTAGCCAATTGGCGACATCGGAAACAAAGGCTTAGGGTGGATCTGTATGGTACCATTCTCACTATAGATGGTACCGTCTCGCCCGAAGGCTTAGGTAGCCATCAGCTTAGGTGAACCATATGATACCCATCTCGCCTTGTACCATTTTTGCCAACCCCAGATGGGACGTCACAACGTCGTCCACTTATTCCAGGTACCTATTTACAGCTAGGTGAACTGAGGCTAACACATGAAAGGAGACAAGCCCAATTTGTCTCCGCCCGGCCGGGGATTGAACCCCCGACCCCTCGTGTGTGAGACGAGAGCTCTACCTACTAGGCTACGGACTGTGTGTGTGTGTGTGTGTGTGTTTATGTTGTGCATTTGGTCATCATTACAACGCCAATATTTTCGCTTTGATACAAACATTTTGGTAATGCATCGGCCCGTAAAATATTCCGATAATTTAGAGTACGGATAAACATTCATCCACAAATATATACGGTTACTGGGACTGGTAAATTATATATGGTAACGCCGCTCACATGCATATACACAAACATACACACACAAACATACACATACAAGCAAATATTCACAAACACACTAACCTACATACTCGCAATAACGTATACACACTCATATATTAACACATTAACACAAAGCCTCATATACAATCAAACACACACAATACAATCACAAAAACACACTAAGTCACACACAAACACATACACACATATATAAACACATATAGCTGCTGGAGGAAACCCAATACCCCCATATCCCAGTTTAGGCTGACTACACCGGTACATAGCAGAATCATTCCAGTATATTACCACCACCACCACCACCAATACCACCACCACGAATATATACTACCACCACCACCACCATGCACCAGTATTACCACCGGAACTCTTACCACCACCACCAGTACTACCACCACGACTACCACCATCACCAGTACTACTACCACCACCATCACCAAGTACTACTACCACCACCACTACCATCACCACCACATAAACCACTATCATCATCAGCATACAGTGTATAATTTATAAGCTGTATAATCAGTATATAGGCAGTATTAGTAGCTTTCCTTCCTATGACATTCCATCACTACCCCTTTTTTTCACACACATACATATAGACAAACACGAATACATACACACACAAACACCACCCACATACACACACAAACACCACCCACATACACACACAAACACCACCCACATACACACACAAACACCACCCACATACACATATAAACAACCCCACTCACTCACTTTCACACACACATGCAGTACACTGTATATATAATGCAACAGCTACTGGGGGAAACCCGATACGTAACATGGACATAACACTATATTCTCACCACCATTACCATCACACCGTAGATCACACACATATATATATATATATATATATATATATATATATATATATATATATATAATATATATATTGTATGATGGTGAACACATTTTTGTAAATCCTAACTAATTGGGTATTCATTTCCGAAGTTGTAATATACATTAAAATGTTTTTTTTTAAATATACCTAAAACAAAAAAAAGTGTACAAATTGGTCCGCCTCAACACTAATTTTACATTTACTACGCGTACTTTTTGGTTACCTCTTGGTGCTCTATATTGCACATAGGAATTTTAAAATGTAGTCTTTATTCCTTCCTTAATGGGATTTACTATTATTTCCTCCTAAGACCTTCATCAAGCTTAAACAAAAATTACCCCAAGCCGCCCCCTACAAAATAAATGTGTTCATTTTCTGGGTAGAAACCCTTTAGCAGGTTCACTCTAAATTGCAGGCTCACAATCGCTCGCCAGGAAAAAAATCGACACCTAAATGGCGCGAAAGATCTTAAATTTGACGACAAAATGGGTCGAAAGGTCATAAAATCGCCAAACTAATGGGAAGAACGTCTTAAATATCAAAACTTATCAGGCTAAACATGAGGGCGAAGGTGATCCACAAAAAACACACCCTTTAAAACAGGCGCTTTCATCCTAAAATGTACTGTATATACCTCATCCTCCACATTCCTGTATCTCTTCCCATCATACTTTCTTTCTCTCTTCACAGGTTTTGACGCAGCCTTCGTCATTATTGTGAATAATAATAACCACCACAATAACCGCTATCACCATCACTAGTCCACCCCCATCATCACTATTATCACCACCGGCATCACTCCATCACCACCAAATGGCCCCCTCATCACTTCCCTCGACACACTTTACGTCACTGTCTCCTTCACCACCACCACCACCACCATCATCATCACAACCCATGCTACCCTCTTATTAACCCTTTCAAGATCCAAGACGCATTTATTTTCTGGTAGTTATTAAAAGATTTTATTCAACTAGGAATTGGGTATATGGAAGTCAGAGGGTTGATTGAGAGAGCCTTTACCCTTTGAATACCCACAAATCCTTCCTAAGCTGCATACAATCGTCTAATGATAGCCGAATTAAACTGCCAAAACGCGTCAGAGCTTCAAGGGGTTAACACAAGCATCATCACGTATACCATATTAATTACTTCAAGGGAAGGCAGACCGTTTTTCTGGACCCCCTTCTCCCTAATGTTTAGCCCCACTAGTTTTGAGATTATAAGACGTTCGGCCCATTAGTTTGGCGATTTTAACACCTTTCGCCCCATTTTTGTTTTGTCAATTTTAAGACCTTTCGTGCCATTTAGGTGTCGATTATTTCCTGGCGAGCGATAGCGAGCCTGCAATTTTAAGAGGAACCGGCCTTCGGACGGGACATTTTTCGGTAGAAAAATATACAAATTTATCTTGAAGGGGGGTCTAGGGGGTGTTTTTCTAAGCTTGATGGAGGTCTAGGGAGGAAACTAAAAAAATATATGAATACATGAATTAATAGATCAAACAAATGGCTAGCCTCCCCTTAACACCAGTCTCACATACAACACTACCAGCACAGCCACCAACACCATCACTACCATCATCATGACCACAATAATCACAATGACTACTATTATCATCACCGCTATTATCATCATCACTACCAATGTTACTACCATATGCATCACTACCATCACTATCATCATCATCATCATCTCTCCTTGTACCTTATTCCACCATCATCTTAAGGGGATAGGGGCTGTTTTTTTATTTTTTTTATTTATTCATATAGGCTTATACATTTATTTCTTAGTTTCCTCGCTAGACCTCCTGAAGCTTAAAAAAAACACCCCCTTGACCCCCCTCAAGATAAATGTGTCCCGGCCGAAGGCCGCTTCCTCTAAAATTACAGGCTTGCTATCGCTCGCCAGGAAAAAATCGACACCTAAATGGCATGAAAGGTCTTAAATTTGACAACGAAATGGGGCGACAGATGTTATAATCGCCAAACTAATGGGCCGAACGTCTTTAAATCTCAAAACTAATGGGGCTAAAGGCGAGGGAGAAAGGGTCCAGAAAACCCCCCATCTCCCCTTAATATTTTCTCTCCTCCTTCTTCCACCCCATCACCACCAAATGTCCCTCATCATCTTTGACGTGCTTTCCATCAGTTTCTCCTTCACCTGAACCTTTCCACCTCCACCACCACCACCATCACAATCACCATCATCTTCACAATCCACCACCACCACCATCATCATCATCGACACCATCTACCACCACCATCATCTTCACCATCTCCTACCACAACAATCACCCACTACCACCTCTATACCCTCCCACTCCCACCACCAACACTCATATCAACTCTCCCTCCCTCACCCCCTAATATCTCAATCCCACTACAACCACTAGACCCTCCCACTCCCAATTCAAACCACCACCACCACCACCAATCCTACTACCACCACTAGACCCTCCCACTCCCACTCCAAACCACCACCACTCCTTACCTCACCCCCCACCACGATCAATCCTACTACCACCACTAGACCCTCCCACTCCCACCCCCAAACACTACCACCACGCTCTACCTCCCCCCCCCCTCCCTACCTCACTCCACCACGACCAATCCCACTAGACCCTCCCACACCCACCACCGTCCCTCCCTCCCTACCACCACCAAAACCCCCGTCAACCACCAGCACCACTCTCTCAAACATCCCCACCACCATTTCTATCCTATCCCCCCCCCCCCCCCCACACATACATACACTACTCCACCACCCCCTCAACACCAGCACCACCTTCATCACCATCAATCGACTCTCTCGCACTTCCCCACCACCACCACTATCCTATCTCCCTCCTCTCCTCAACTCCCATCAACCCCCCCACCACCTACTCAACACCACCATCACCATCACTCGACTCTCTCCAACACCCCACCACCACCACCACTCTCCCATCTCCCTCCTCCCCTCACCCCCATCAACCCAAGTGCCAACCCAAGTAGCACCCTGGTAGGCACTCTTGTCCTGCTGTCCACGATAGCTGTAAATATCACCCGGAGAAGAGGAGAACAGCGCCTCCTCTCTGTCCTATAGCTTAAAGGGGGGGTCATCGGCTTTTTGTTATCTTTCGCTCCAATACCAATTATCGATCAAAACATACTTGGTGCCGAGCCATCACTTATTAGGCCGACTGTACAGGAAGGTGCATTTTGTTTAGTATACTGTAGGCCCTATATTATCTTTTCAGCAACCTTCTCTCCTCTCACCCCAATTATCCCGAAATGTTCCCCATCACCTCATTCGACACTGCCTTTATCTTTGTCTCCTGTAGCCCCCCCCCCGAAACCACTATCATCATCACCACCAGCACTACAATCACCACCATCGCTATTATCATCATCACTTTCATCACCACCATAAAATTAAGTCCACCAGCACTATCACATCCATCATTACCACCAGCACTATCATCATCATCATCACTATCACTATCATCACCACCATCCCTATTATCGGAACCATCATTATTATCTCAACCATCACTACAATCATCACCATCACTATCATCACCAACATCACTATTATCTGCATCATCACTTCCACAATCCTCGCTATCATCACAACCATCTCCACCATCACTGCAATCTTTACCATCAGTCATTACCACCACCACTACCATCTCCATCATCACTATCACCACCCTCACTATCATCATCGTCATCATCACCACCACCACCACTCTTCCCTCCTCTCACCCAATCATCCCGAAATAGTTTAAGTCATAGGATGAGGGAAGGACAGATTGAGGGAGAGAGTTCCACAGCTTGGTGGTGAGTGCTTAGAAAGAAGAAGAAAAGGAAACAGACAGAAGGAAAAAACAAAAAAGGAGACAGGCAGAAAAAACAGAAAAATACTTAGAGAGAAGATAGAAGAAGAAATATACAGAGGAAGGAGAAACAGACAGTAGAAGAAGATAAAAGAATAATCAGACAAAAGGTAGAAGAAGAAGCAGACAATAGAAAATAACACATAAGACAGAAGAAGAAATTACATAAAAAGAATACAGGAAGAAGAAGAATCAGACAGAAGATAGAAGAAAAAGACAAGAAGAAAGAAGATAGGAGAAGAAGCAGATATAGGAAGAAAATAGGAGAAGAAGCAGATAGAAGAAGAAACAGACACAGGAAGAAGATAGGAGAAGAAGCAGACAGAAGAAGAAACAGACACAGGAAGAAGAAACAGACATAAGAAGAAGATAGGAGAAGAAACAGACATACATTAGAAGAAATAGACAAAAGAAGAAGAAAAGGAAAGAGGTTGTGATGGTAGTGGTATTGGTTAAGTAGGGAGGGCTCATCTTTTTAAGTGGTGGAACATTAGGAGGAGGTATTAAGGCGACGGCGAACAAATAGGTAAACAGAATGAATTACCCACCTGATGTATCTTACCCGAGAGAGAGAGAGAGAGAGAGAGAGAGAGAGAGAGAGAGAGAGAGAGAGAGAGAGAGAGAGAGAGAGAGAGAGAGAGAGAGAGAGAGAGAGAGAGAGAGAGCGAGAGCGAGAGAGAGAGAGAGAGAGAGAGAGAATCCTGGTAAATATATAAACATAATAGATTACACACTTGTTGTATCTTACCCTTGAGAAAGACCGAGAGTGAGATTTACATAGATACACTGGCTAGATAGACCTTACAATCCCAGCGAGGTAGTCAGGACTTAATTCTCATAGAGTAAGCAAATCCGATAATAAGGGAAAATGGAAGGAAAGTATAGCAAAGAAGAGAGAGAGAGAGAGAGAGAGAGAGAGAGAGAGAGAGAGAGAGAGAGAGAGAGAGAGAGAAGGTAACGAGACAGGGAACAAATAGACCTAAATAATAACACACTCGATACATCTTACCCTGAGACAAAGAGACGCAGACAAAGACAGAAACAACTACAGACGCACTTACAGATACAAATAAATACAAAGGAATGCAAGCAACAGCAGACATATTGGTCCTTACTAGGCTGCTTGGAAAAAGAAAAAAAAAATCCATAGCCATCAATTGAGGGGCTTCAGCTCCAGAGAGACTGATCAGAAAACAAAATTATAGTATTATGTATATTACTGAAACGGTCACATTATTCGGTTCGTACCTTTTCCGACTATTTTCGCACCTATTCCGACTAGTTTCATACTTTCTCCGACTATATTTGTACTTTTTCCAACTAGTTTCGTACCTATTCCGACTAGTTTCATAATTTCTCCGACCATATTTGTACCTTTTCCGACTAGTTTCGTACCTATTCCGACTATTTTCGTACCTATTCCGACTATTCCGTACCTTTACCGACTATTCCGTACCTTTACCGACTATTTCCGTACCTTTACCGACTATGTTTGTACCTATTCCGACTAGTTTCATACTTTCTCCGACTATATTTGTACCTTTTCCAACTATTCCGTACCTCTTCCGCCTATATTCGTACCGTTCCCGACAACTTGAGGCCAATATATGATTACCTGGACGCCTCGCCATTATAATCAGCGAGGCTCCAGATTAGTTACAGGTGTAATCAGGTATGGTATATTTCTAAGGCTTCCGTAATGGCTTCCATATGACTCAGTGGCTTCTTCTATTTGTAGCCTAGATTAATTAGGTTAGTTCTGTTGTGTTACGATATGTTAGTATGTTGTGTTACGATATGTTAGTAAATTGTGTTATGTTACTATATTGTGTTATGATATGTTAGTATGTTATGTTACTATATTGTGTCGCGATATGTTAGTATGTTGTGTAATGATATGTTAGTATGTTGTGTTATGTTATGTTACTATGTTGTGTTATGTTATGTTATGTTAGTATGTTGTGTTATGATGTGTTATGATATATTAGTATGTTGTGTTATGTTATGTTAATATATTGTGTTATGTTATGTTAGTATATTGTGTTACGATATGTTAGTATGTTGTGTTATGATAATGTTAGTATATTATGTTACGATATGTTGGTATGTTATGATATGATAGTATGGACTTATGTTATGTTATGTTGTGTTAGTATGTTGTGTTATGTTATGTTAGTATGTTGTGTTATGTTGTGTTATGATATGTTAGTATGTTATGTTAATATATTGTGTTATGTTATGTTAGTATATCATGTTACGATATGTTAGTATATTGTGTTATGATAATGTTAGTATATTATGTTACGATATGTTAGTATGTTATGATATGATAGTATGGACTTATGTTGTGTTATGCTATGCTATTTGATGACATGTCTATTTTATAAGCTGGCGATAAATTGGCTTGTTCTCATCGTAATTACTCGGCTATTTCCATACTTGTATAGCCAAATATGTTGTTAATTAGGAAAACCAGGCAATAATATGATGCAGAGATATAGTAGTTCCATTATTTTCCATTAGTTATCGATAAATGAGCTGCTAAGTGAGTAAAATTCCCGCCAAGTAAAACAAAATCGAGTATAGGTTTTATCTATTGTAGAGTTCGCCACCTGCAGGAGTCACCGATGAGCGCACCGCCCTTCGGTATGTTGTATAAGGTTTATTCCCCTAGACAGGTTGCCAACCAAGGCTGACGAGTCCCATCCACCATGATTTGTATAAGACTGTCTCTCTTACATGGGTTGCCGACAAGGTTGACGAATCCCATCCACCCGAAACGAGTCTCATCCACCCATGCTATGCTATCTTATGTTATGCTAAACTTTCCTATGCTACCTTATGAGCACTGAAGGTGTTAGATAACCCTGGTTGAGATCTATTGGTTAAATGGTCCTAAGGTGAATGATACTGGTTTAAATAGGCCTGGTTGACTCGGCCCTGGCTGAGATCTATTGGTTAAATGGTCCTAAGGTGAATGGTCCTGGTTTAAATAGGCCTGGTTGACTCGGCCCTGGCTGAGATAGGCCTGGTTGACTCGGCCCTGGCTGAGATCTACTGGTCGAAACCGTCTACAGGCTGAGTTAACCAGAGACCCCAAGGACAGGTAAAGGTAAACCCATTCCATTTCCGAGTCCTTCCTAGCGGTACCTATAACAGCCCCCTTCCCTTTTCTTTACAATATTCATAATAGCGCTGAGGGGGGACAAGAATACGTTGTTTGAGGAACGCTCGTGGAGTAATAACGTTCTTAAAGTACTTAAAACCTTGACACTAAACCTATTATGTACAGTTACAGTACTCGAGTATCTACCTCTTGGTCTATGTGCACATTATTTATTCAGCTCAAGGACCGATCTCGCTCACCGGGTGTTTTGAAAATTACCAGAACACGAAATTCTCAACATTTAGTTAACTTTTAGCTAACCTAATAGTTTAAAATAGTGTAACCTAACATATGGTAACGAAACATAACCTACCATGCCCTAAATAAATTATCTAATCAAACGTAACCTAAATTTACTGAAACAGTATAACAGTTAAATTTGAGATAAGATTAAGTTAAATTACATTAATTTTCACTTGGCTTGCTAAGATATAAAAGTTAGGATACGTTAATTAATGATAAGCCAACGATTTTCAATATCTGATCTCTCACAAAGTCAACCGGAACGCGTTCTGGACGTTGTTTTACCCAAACATATCCAACAATATGATGGATATGTTTTACCGAAAAAGTACAAATTCAGCTTTCAGAGCAAAAAAAAAAAAAAAAAAAAAAAAATATATATATATATATATATTTAGCTTGTATGGGGAAATCTAAAACAATAAAAATTGTCCAAGAATTGCAAACATTATTGAAACCATCTAGACTAATTTATAAAACACAACAATTGTCAGATTATCTATTACTAAAGTAGATTATTTATTAATTTAGTCATTCAATTATTTGTTATCCTACTAACATATATTCAGTAGGCTACTAATGAACACTGTGTGAATAATATAAATAGTATTTTAACGTATATTTTGTATTTTTTGCATAAGGATGAGCTTAATTCCAAAATAAACTTGATGTTGCATTTTTGTATTCAATATTACAAACATTTATTATCCTATCATACGTGTTACTATAATTTGTTTCCATTTATCTCTAATATATACCATTACGATCATAATTTATTAGTTTAAAAAAATAGTAGCAAACACTGATGAGCATAGTATAAGATCACACACAATTCAATATGCACACAATCCAACAAACAAAGATAACACACACAGAACCATACACGTACACAGAACCCCCCCCCCCCCCACCGCACACACACGGAGATAGTTACACACAGAACTACATACTCACAGAAAGACCCACGCATATACTCAGAACCACACACGCACACAGAACGAACCACACACAGAGGAGAGCCGCGCGCGCACTAACAATCTCTACGCAAAGCCCCTATTTTGGCCATCACTAGTCGATTGGTTTTATGCATAAATAAAATGTGCAGAATCGACCTTTACAACATAATTATACACCATGAATATAGATTATTCTGTCTGTGTTGTCCAAATATTTGTTTTATTGAATTTTCCAGCCAGGTTGAAGTTATATAGTAAATGTTTGCATTTTAAAAATATATTCGGATATTTTTGCCTTTTCAGCATACGATGGCGGCATGATGTTACTGATTCCCATTAGTCGATTTTATGAAGATTAAGAAGGACATCTGGGAATCGAAGTGGTGACAAATATATCAATGACACTTTTGACTGCTACCGTTCCTTCCAAAGCTGAATATAATTGTCTAAAAATAGCCAACTATAACATGCAGAAAGACGTTAACGTATACTAAAGAAATTAAGAAACAACAAGATAAATGAGCAACCATTGCCAATTAGCCTATATGTTAGCCCCTTGAAGAATATGACGCATTCTGACAGTTTATTCTGGCTATCATGAGACGATTTTTAACAACTTAGGAAAGACTTGTGGGCATCAATGGGGTAACTCCTATCTCAATTAACACTCAGCCCCCACAAGCTCTTCCTAAGCTAAATAAAATCGTCTACTGATACCCATAATGCACTGTTAAAATGCGTCATAATCGTCAAGGGGTTAGTTCTGGTGTATACATTGTTCGCTCTAATTCTAAAATAATCATGGTGTATCTTACCGAGCGCTTTCTACCTCAACACTGGTCTGGCAGCTTGTGAGGTTAACCTTTAAAATATTTCTGTCACCTAAATTCATCTATCATCAGTCTACTTTCCAATACCAGTGCAAAATATTCCAGAAATGTTGCCAACAAAATGTTGATCATCGAATGTTGACTATAAAAGCTCTCATGTGATACCGGCTTTATTGTCACTGCTATATACTCCACGTTCAACCAGGAGTATATTCGAACATAAGTATACGAAATAATGTAATGGTTCAAGAGAAATACAGAAGAAATAAAAAACGGACAATAATATTAACAAGCTACCCCCCTAGACATCCCTTCAAGATAAATGTTCTGTTTAGTCTCTGACATACGGAGCCCTGTATGTTTATTTAAGAGTTAGAATTCAGAGTTGAAGGAGTGCCGAATCACCCAGGCGGCGAAGCAGACCAGCGAGCGAACCAGCGAGTGGGAAACAAGCTCGTCTGCATACCAGCAAACAAGCCTTCACACCTGCTGGTCATAGGGGACCCTGTAAACTACTTCGATGACCCGACGCTATGACGATGATCGACGCCAATCAACGCCATTGGACCACGCACCTCTTACGCAACTAGAGGAGCTGTGATTGGGGCGCGCACCATCCCCCGCCTCCTGATTCGTTCCTACACCATCATTGCTTAGTATATAAGACCCGAGTAGTGGGCATTCAAATCAGTCTCATTTGGAGTTGGGAAGGTGAACTTGCAGCTGGAGAAAGACGGGGTGAAGTAATATAATGGGATTGTGACTGTCAGTCAGATTATATAAGTGTGTGTTAAGTGTAAACACTTACGTTATGTTGGTTAGTGAGATATGTGATTGGGAATTAACGTTAACGCTACTATTATGTACTTAACTATTTTAGTTGACTGACTTGTGGACTAAAGCAACTCTTCAAGTAATAGGGTTATGATAAAAGTAATACTATTGTTTTATATTAATACTTACGAGTTCTTTCATTTGCTTACATTGCTGGTAAGAACAAGAACGGTGATACTATTGTCTCTTATTAGTAATATCGCCTTAGACTAATATGGCTTTTTTAATGTTACTTCTAGTGATTTCCTAAGCTGAAGAAAATTCTTTTAGCTTCAAAATATTATTTTTGCTTTTCATATTATTTGAGTGAGACCTGAATCGAATCTATGAAGCGATCCTGTAACTTAATTTACTCATAATCAAACCTCAATGTTACGTGGATAAGAAATACATTTATCTAATTATTAAATATATATCTAACTTTTTATGTGACTTTGATATTAATCCTGATAATAATAATATAATACTATTAACGTAAGACACGAACCAAGAATAATAACTACATTAAATATAATTAAAAGGACATATAAGAAAACTAACTATTCATTTCAAAAAGGGTAAGAGACAGAAATATTCTTACCTTAATATTTATCTTTCAAGACTTGATATGTAATTAATAGTCCTTCTTTAGATATAACTTATTCGGTTCATAACCATAGCCTACTAAGCTTCGGTTAATTAATAATAATTCTTTATAAATACTACATGACTTTAATTAGTTTCAGTATTTTTCATAATTAAAGAGTATCAGTCAATAAAGGATACCAAGTCCTAAGATCCAAAAGGAAAGGAAGCAACAACAGGAAATAATGTTATTAGATTTTACTCTCGTTTTGCCTTCAGCTGACTGATACCTTAATATATATCTGCTATCTAGATTCATCAAGTTAACCACTTGAGGATCAAGATACGTAACAAGTCCCATTAGTTTTTAAATCTTAAAGACGTACGTCCTATTAGTTTGGCGATTTTACGACCTTTCGCTCCATTTCTTTGCCAATATTAAGAGGAACCGGCCTTCGGCCTGTACATTTTCTACCGAAAACTGTACAATTTTAGCTTTGTCTTGGGGGTATTTTTTAAAGCTTGATAGGGGTTTAGGGAGCAAACTAAAAACCTTCCCTTAATTTGTTTTATCTGTAGTTGCTTGTTTTCCCTCGCACCCCATAGCACCATCACACATTAGATTCCCTAGCCCCATTCTCCCAGGCCCCGGCGTTAATTTGTCTATATATGTTGCTGCTTGCTTTCCTTTGTACGCTAGACTCTACAACGATCTTTAACAATGCTACCCCCTACGTTCTACCATTCTCCCATTAGATCTTTTGTTGCTTGATTTTCCTCGCACTCCATATCACCATTACACATTAGATTCCCTTGCAGCAGCGCCATTCTCCCAGTAGATCTGTTGTTGCTTGTTTTCCATAGCACCATTATACATTAGATTCCCTTGCAGCAGCGCCATTCTCCCAGTAGATCTGTTGTTGCTTGTTTTCCATAGTACCATTATACATTAGATTCCCTAGCACCATTCTCCCCGGCCCAGGCGTTAATTTCACTCCCACAATGGCCTTCGCTCGCGGCTCGGATAATCTCCCACAAAATTTTCATTAATTATTAGGTGGTGTAATTGGTTCTCCGAGCGCGTCGACCACAATGTGCCGAGCAGCTGGAAGGGGGGGGGGGGGGGGGGAGGACATCTGGAGGGGGGGGGGGGCAGTATTATTGAGGTTGGCTGCAGACTGTTCAAGAAAGAGGGGGCGGGGGGGGGGGGGGGGAGAGATAGGATTGCTGGGATACTTGAGCTTTAATTTCTTTTGATCTGTAAAATTAGTTGGACTTTTAATTTCTTTGAACTGTAAAAAAAAAAAAAAAAAAAAAAAAAAATGAAAACTGGACACAATATACAAAAATAAAGGATACTAATATGCACCGCAAATCTGCCTGCATACGGTAAGTTTTCTTTAACACTTATTGTATTCCCATCCTCTTATCAACTAGCTTGGCCAATAAATGGCGTGCATATAATGCTTTCGCAATTATAGTGTGGAGTTGACACTCCGTATATTCTTTTTTTCTGTACACTAGTGTCACTATCCGCTCTTTATACACATGTAGAATAATACACATAGCACACGCATGCACACAAAAACACACATTCGAATAGATTGATAGAAAACGTGGAACTGCAACAACAAGGTCATAAGGCGCCGACGCACATTCGACAACGTGAGATCAGCGCTCGCCTCGCGCTCGCCTCGCGCTCCAGTTTTCTGTTGACCATACGCGCAATGACGGTGGGCTTTTTCACTCGCATTATGTTTGACTAATTTGACACCCCCGTCTCAATAAAACTATCCTGTGTTTTAAGGTGGATGGATAATGGGGTAAAAGTCAGCTTGTGCAACTGTTTCATTAAGGGGAGGTATTTAGTTTGTTCCCTAGACCTCCATCAACCTTAAAATTACACCCCCTCGAGTCCCTTTCAAGATAAATTTGTAAATTTTTCGGTAGAAAAATGTCCCGGCCGAAGGCCGATTCCTCTTAAATTACAGGCTCGCTATCGCTCGCCAGGATAAAATAGACACCTGAATTGCACGAAAGGTCTTAATATGGGGTGAAAGTTCTTAAAATCGCTAAACTAATGGGGCAAACTTTTTATAATATCAAAAGCAATGGGGTTAAACATGAGGGAGAAAGGGGTCAAAAAAACAATCTCTCAAGTGGAGACCTCCCCTTAAATGAGACCACCTACATAAACCGTGCTCTCAAGGGTCCGAATACATCCCGAACCAAATCGAATCTTCATAATGTATTCACCTCATATTTACATTTTCAGAAGATCTCAGGGAGAACTGTTTTTCAGATGCTTATTTACTAAGAAACATTGAACAATATCTTTAAACTAACCTAACCAAAACCTAACAACCTAATCTAATCTAGTATATAAGTGGACTATGTATGAATGTAAATTGTAAAAATATATTGTAACATTACCACATTATTGAGATCATAGACTACAGTAGATCTGGACATGCCACAAAAATGGAACTTTGCAATGAGGGACCCAAAATCGGAAAATGAACCCTCAAGTTCGAACCTCGAAACCGCGAAAATTTCAAATTTTCAAGGTTTCGAGGTTCGCACTTGGGGGTTCGTTCTCGGATTTTGGGTCCCTTACTGCAAAGTTCCATTTTCGTGTCAAGTCCAGATCTACTACTGTAGTCTAGTTGAGATATAAGAATAGGTCTTCCCGCTACACAGGATTATACCGTTCTTTATGCTGATCTAGGGTTCATGTTGAGCCAAGATTTATGCCTTAGAGTGTACTAACCCCAGATACCAACACAACTAAGTCATTCAGGAACTTGTAAATTGTTAATTGCGCATTCAGCCGTACTGTACTAATGCTGCAACACCAACCAAATGACTTCAATTCCTTCAATACGAGAGGCATGTTCCAAAATTAATAACATCGAATGACGGTAGCCAGACTAAAATATGAATGACGGTAGGCAGACTAAAATATGAATGACGGTAGCCAGACTAAAATATGAATGACGGTAGCCAGACTAAAATATGAATGACGGTAGGCAGACTAAAATATGAATGACGGTAGCCAGACTACAATATGAATGACGGTAGCCAGACTAAAATATGAATGACGGTAGGCAGACTAAAATATGAATGACGGTAGCCAGACTAAAATATGAATGACGGTAGGCAGACTAAAATATGAATGACGGTAGCCAGACTAAAATATGAATGACGGTAGCCAGACTAAAATATGAATGACGGTAGCCAGACTAAAATATGAATGACGGTAGCCAGACTAAAATATAGAAATCGTTGTGAGTACCGGTATGTAATGAAATGGTTAAGGGGGATCACTTTTTTTTTTTTTTAAATCTTTCTCTCCGTTTCTTTCTTTCCCTGGCTAGTACAAGCCAAAGAGAGAATGAGAGAAAGAAAAAAAGCGAGGTGGGCCCCCTTAATGTTATCTGGTTGGTGTCGTAGCATTTGTATTGTACTTATGGTTGTACAGACGACGTTATTATGTACGTTATGTCATAAGTATTTCATGCAGGTCAGCATATAAGGTGTCTTCGCATTAAATAAGTAGCAGCTGTTATCTTCTCACCAGAAAAATCGTTAGATAATCCACCATGTAACGACTAACTATCTGTTTCAACATAATTATCATGTATGCAAATTAACACAACATAATAAATTAATACCATACGTAGGCAACAAACGGTTTAATAGGCTACCACCAAAAAGGTAGTGGGTATAATCCTGTGTAGAGGGAAGACTCGTAGGGGTATAATCCAGTGGACCTGTACATACAGTATATCTCAATATAATCCAGTGGACCTGTACATACAGTATATCTCAATATAATCCAGTGGACCTGTACATACAGTATATCTCAATATAATCCTGTGGACCTGTACATACAGTATATCTCAATATAATCCTGTGGACCTGTACATACAGTATATCTCAATATAATCCAGTGGACCTGTACATACAGTATATCTCAATATAATCCTGTGGACCTGTACATACAGTATATCTCAATATAATCCTGTGGACCTGTACATACAGTATATCTCAATATAATCCTGTGGACCTGTACATACAGTATATCTCAATATAATCCTGTGGACCTGTACATACAGTATATCTCAATATAATCTAGTGGACCTGTACATACAGTATATCTCAATATAATCCAGTGGACCTGTACATACAGTATATCTCAATATAATCCAGTGGACCTGTACATACAGTATATCTCAATATAATCCTGTGGACCTGTACATACAGTATATCTCAATATTTTGGTAATATTACTATATATTTTACACTTTACATTCATAAATAGTCCACTAATATACTAGGTTAGGTTATGGTTAGGTTAGGTTAATGATATTGTTCAATGTTTCTTAGTAAAGGCATCTGAAACACAGTTCTCCCCGCTACACAGGATCTTACCAGGTAGTGTAATGCCATATCTTTGTAAATGTCAGAATGTTGAAAGCGGTACAGTGTCAGCATTGCAGTACAGCGTCAGCATTGCAGTACAGAGTCAGCATTTCACTACAGCAACCGAGGCACCAGTCCACACGTTTTCCTGCACAGACGTCCTTAAGGGGAGATATATCGTTTTTCTGGACCCCCGTCTCCCTAATGTTTAGCCCCACTAGTTTTTGAAATGTTAAGACGTTGGTTCCATTAGTTTGGGGATTTTATGACCTTTCACCCCATTTCTTTGTCAATATTAGGACCCTTCGTGCCATTTAGGTGTCGATTTTTTCCTGGCGAGCGATAGCGAGCTTGTAATTTTAGGTGGAATCGGGCTTTGGCCGGGATATTTTTCTACCAAAAAACGTACAAATATATCTTGAAGGGGGGTCTAGGGGGTGTTTTTCAAAGCTTGATGGAGGTCTAGAGAGGAAACTAAAAAAAAATATATGAATACATTAATTAATAGACCAAACAAACAGCCACTATCCCCTTAACACACACACACACACACACACACATCCTCACTGTGTGCCGGCCTCTTGCTCACTGTGTCCCGCAAGTTCATTTGGATAATTGGAAGTAAGCGAACACGAATAATTTTGGGAAATATCACATCAATGTAGCCTAAGCTTACGGTCTCGAAGCAGACTGAACCGAATCTATTGGTTTGTGTATAATATTGCTTATTCAATAGCCACAGTTATGCACGAAAAAGCTGTATATAACGAAAATTAAACTGGCAAAAAACAAACAAAAACTAATTTAATATAAAAGTAAGATGCTTGTCAATTCTTTGAAGAAGCAAGTAAATTTAGAAAGAAATTCGAAATGCTTCATGTTCTAATAGTTCGAGACCGACCAGGCTAAGCATATCGTTCACCCTGTTAAGAATATTTCTGCAGTAAGTATATCTTACTAAAGGGTCATTCTCTGTCAGATCAACCAAAAAAAAATGAAATTAACACCCTCATCTCTCAGATTTTGCTGAAATTTGGTTTATAGGGAGTTTGTGGGCCCTGAATCCATTTCTGAAATTATAAGGTCATTCCGACCAACGGTTCAGGAGATATGACCTCGGGAAATATGAGGTCACTCGCGAGGTCACTAACATTTGGCGACCCATAACTTGGGTAATAATGGTCATAATTATATAAGAGTATATATATTTAGAATCAGAAAACGACAAGGAATCCAAATATGCAAGTCCTAGAACTCTAGGGTGAAAAATAATAAAGGTTACACTGTAACAAAAATTTGAGGTCACGATTTGACCTCTGGGGTATCAAATGAGAATTTTTTGTATAAATTTAAAAAATGAAGGCATAGGCATTGGCTATTAGAATCAGCAAAACAAAGTTTGTTTATGTTTGTATTTTTCATGTAACTAACATATAAGTGAACGCCATATTCATAAGTTGTGCGTCAATTCTACCTATTTTTTCACACTTAAGCTCTTAATTTGACCTATAGAAATTAAAATTACTATTTTTTTATAGACATAAAAAACAAAGGCAGAGTTCTTGGCTAATAGAAACAATCATAAAAAGTTTGTTTATGTTGGTACTTTTCATGTAACTAACTTATAAGTGAACACCATATTTATAAATTGCTTGTCAATTCAAGGAATTTTTATATCTTCGCTATCAATTTGACCTTGACAAGCTCCAAGAATTTAAGATTTTTTTTTATTTCACTGCTAATCTACACTGGCAATAATAGTTATGATAGTGAAAGGGGAAGAGAAGCTCACATGTAGCCTAAACAAACCTGTTGAAACATGTTGCTACTTGTCTAAGTGCAGATGGTTGCAGTTCCTTGTCTACACTCTACAGGTTTGTACAGCTCCAGCCAGCACTGTGGGTGGCTGGTGGGTCTGGTGTTTTAATGAACCCCAGAGACTATCAAGGCCTAAAATATTAAGTGTGTATAGCTATATTTTCTAAAAAATATATTTCCTCATTGTAAATCCTATATCTTTAAAGATCAAAATACAATGGTTCGGCACTTGAAATACTGCCAGGACCCTATTAAAAAACACAAAAAATGCATAACAACCAATCTTAGAAAAGTGACTGATGTACTTGTTGGAAAATATGCTGGAAGATTGAAAAAAGACTCATTGTTGTGTGTGAACTGCTGGACACTGTTAATAAAAAATCCCACTATACTAAGTACCACTGAAAACGAGTCTGAGCAGGATGCAAATGAATCATTTACTAGTGACTTGAGTAACATCTCTTCAATTAAAGATCTGGACAATGACAGTGATTGCTTGATAAAGGAAAATCCTTCAACTTCAGTCATCTATTATAGATCATCTGCAGACCAGGAAGTTGTTGTTGTTCCCCAGGCTGTCTGGCCGAACAGCCCCAAGGTCTCGAGCAAGGCCAAGGCCATAAACGAGCGCCCCCACAAAATCCTCCCTGCTTACCACTAACAAAGCCCGGGTGACCGAAGCCACTCCAAGGCAGGGAGCTGAGGAGGGTGCGGAAACGCCCGGGAAACCAAAGCCCCACCCAAGGCCCTGTGCCCCTCAGCAATTATGAAGGGAAAGTTGAGGGGTAAGGGAAAAATGTGACGCTTTGGCTCCCAATCTGCCAACTTCTAGGTTGGCAGTAGGGAGGTCAATCCACGGAAAAGACGCCGCCACTTGAGATCTAGAAGATATATAAGTAAAAGAAACAGTCAGAGTAAGCTATGGGTATGGCAGAGATCGCTCAGTTCTCACTCGGATAGACCAGCCCATCACCACATGACTAGAACCCAATCCTCTCAGCATCAGCTAGGAAAGGCCCTAGAAAGCCGCCTTTGGCGGGGGGATAGCTCCCCTATTTCAACTCCTTTCGGGGTTGGGCACCCGCCCATTTTAGTGTCTGTTACTTATCTGCATCACTAAAACACAACACTGTAATGGTTTACTCATTCATATCGAAGCTTATAACATATGTTAAATTCAGATGCCCACAATTGAAGAAGGTGCACTATTTCTCAGATGGATGTGCTAGCCAATATAAGAACAGATACAACGTGGTGATGGGCTGGTCTATCAGAGTGAGAACTGAGCGATCTCTGCCACCCATAGCTTACTCTGACTGTTCCTTTTACTTATATATTTTCTAGATCTCAAGTGACGGCGTCTCTTCCGTGGATTGACCTCCCAATCTACCAAGATTGGAAGCCAAAGCGTCACATTTTTCCTTTGCCCCTCAACTTTCTCTTTATAATTGCTGAGGGGCACAGGGCCCTGGGTTGGGCTTTGGTTTCCCGGGCGTTTCCTCACCCTCCTCAGCTCCCCGCCATGGAGTGGCTTCGGTCACCCAGGCTTTATTGTGGTTGGCAGGGAGGGTTCTGTGGGGGCGCTCGGTTATTGCCTTGGCCTTGCGCGGGGCCTTGGAGCTGTTCGGCCAGGCAGCTTGGGGAACAGCAACAACAACAGATACAACTTCACAAATCTCTGTTACCATGAAGAGGATTTTGGTCTGTCTTGTGAATGGCACTTCTTTGCTACATCCCATGGCAAAAATGCATGTGATGGGATTGGAGGAACAGTAAAAAGAGCTACTGCTCGTGCCAGTTTGCAGAGAACTACAGAGAGGCAAATTCTTACACCAGAACACATGTTTCAGTTTTGTGAAGAAAACTTGAGCAAGAAGATAAATGTTTTCTTTGTAACTACAGCTGATTTGAAAGATGCAGAAGAACGGTTGGAACATCGATTCAAGGACAGTAGGGCTATTCCTGGAACTCAGAAATATCATAGATTTGTTCCCCTAAACAAGGAAGAACTGATGGTGTATCCCATTTCAAGTGGCATTGGATAAAAGAAAAGAATAAGGAAAAGTCATTTTACTAATGAACCTGCAATGCTTGGTAACCTAAAATGTGTCAAACCAGGAGAGTATGTTGGCTGCATTTATGACATGCAAGTGTGGTATGGAATTGTGGAGGAATATTGTGAAGAGTTTGATCATTTCACTGTGAACTTTCTACATCCCTCTGGGTCATCAGGATCCACTGCATATTATTATCCATCAAACAAGGATGCATGTGCAGTGCCAGGACATCATATATTAACTGTAATGAGTTGTCCTACCCTAAGAGGAGGCAGCAGAATTCAATACATTTTTCCACAAAATGAAATTGATGAAAGCATCGAGCATGCAAAAATTGTATTGGCTAGCACATGAATCATGTAAGTAGGTCTTCCCCTTTCACTATCATAACTATTATTGCCAGTGTAGATTAGCAGTGAAATACAATGTTTTCTTAAATTCTTGGAGCTTGTCAAGGTCAAATTGATAGCGAAGATATAAAAATTCCTTGAATTGACAAGCAATTATAAATATGGTGTTCACTTATAAGTTAGTTACATGAAAAGTACCAACATAAACAAACTTTTTATGATTGTTTCTATTAGCCAAGAACTCTGCCTTTGTTTTTTATGTCTATACAAAAATAGTAATTTTAATTTCTATAGGTCAAATTAAGAGCTTAAGTGTGAAAAAATAGGTAGAATTGACGCACAACTTATGAATATGGCGTTCACTTATATGTTAGTTACATGAAAAATACAAACATAAACAAACTTTGTTTTGCTGATTCTAATGGCCAATGCCTATGCCTTCATTTTTTAAATTTATACAAAAAATTCTCATTTGATACCCCAGAGGTCAAATCGTGACCTCAAATTTTTGTTACAGTGTAACCTTTATTATTTTTCACCCTAGAGTTCTAGGACTTGCATATTTGGATTCCTTGTCGTTTTCTGATTCTAAATATATATACTCTTATATAATTATGACCATTATTACCCAAGTTATGGGTCGCCAAATGTTAGTGACCTCGCGAGTGACCTCATATTTCCCGAGGTCATATCTCCTGAACCGTTGGTCGGAATGACCTTATAATTTCAGAAATGGATTCAGGGCCCACAAACTCCCTATAAACCAAATTTCAGCAAAATCTGAGAGATGAGGGTGTTAGGCACTGGTTGATCTGACAGAGAATTACCCTAAATCCCATTGTTAAATAATTGCTATATTTATGCACAATGAAGTTAATGAAAATATATTCTTAGCAAATTTCTCAGATATATGGCATGTTGTACCAGCTGAGTCTGGCTCGGTAGTTTGATGGGTTTTCTTCGTTTTTTCGTCCCTACCTACTTTCAACTCTGGGGGAGGCACTTGTCACAGGCAGCTCTGCCTTTTGTCTCTCTCATCAACATAGGAAAAAACAAATATCCCTGCATTCAATACCTAATTGAAAAGTAGGTAGTTTGTCCACACTCCTTTGGTGTGTGACTGCCTACTTATGTTCATTGCTGGTGTGCCATGGTTTCCACATAGGCAGACTACACTACATTCCAAAATTTGGCACCACTGTACACAACTACATCCACACACACACACACACACGCGCACACTATGGCTATAATTCTAAATAAACTGTGTATCTATATATCTATTGCCGGACGCCTTACTCCCCTTAATGAGGGTGGCAATACACAGAAGGCCCCCAAGCGGACCTATTCCCTGTGGTATTATCATAATTACACATCCGCACACACACACAGTACAGTAGCGGTCATTAATAAGAACATAAGAACATAAGAAAATGGGAGTCTGCAGAAAGCCGATTGGCCTAAGCAAGGCAGATCCCTGTCCCACACAACCCCAATTCAATTACAAAGCCCAATTATAGGCTTCACACTCTAATACCCTGAGGATCATCTTACCCAAAACGGTTAGAGATTAACGCAGGATTATGGAGGTCTGCAGAGCGCTGATTGGCCCAACCCGGCTGATCCCCCTTCACACCCAACCCTTCTCGTCCATATGCTTATCCAATTTTATCTTAAAGCTCCCTACAGTTTTAGATCCCACTATAGCACTTGGTAGTCCATTCCACCCATCTACAACTCTGTTACCAAACCAATACTTGCCTATATCTTTTCTGAAACGAAATTTATCTAATTTGAAACCATTGGTACGAGTTCTTTCGCTATCACTGAGCTTTAGTACATTTGCCATGTCCCCTTTGTTAATCCCACTAACCCACTTGAACACCTCTATCATATCCCCTCTAACTCTGCGTCTCTCTAACGAATGTAAACCTAATTTCTTCAACCTTTCTTCATACGAAAGATTTCTAATATTATGGATAATTTTTGTCATTCTACGCTGTACTCTCTCCAATGAATCTATGTCCATTCTGTAATAAGGACACCAAAATTGGACAGCATAATCCATATGGGGTCTCACTAATGACAAGTAAAGTTTTAAGATAACATCAGCAGTTCTGTTACTCACACTCCTAGAGATGAACCCGAGAATCCTGTTTGCCTTATTACGAACGCTTATACACTGTTTTCTAGGCTTCGAATCATTGCTAACAAACACACCTAGATCTTTCTCGCAGTCTGAATTTTCTAATTCTAAATTAGCTAGTTTATATTTAACATTTGTTTGCATCTTCCCTATCTTTAATACCTTGCATTTGTCAATGTTAAACTTCATCTGCCAATTTACTGACCATTCATGTAAGGTATCTAGATCCCTTTGGAGGCACTCTATATCGCTATCTGAATCAATTGATCTCCCTATTTTAGTATCGTCTGCGAATTTACTTATCCTACTAGTTATACCTAAATCTAGGTCATTTATGTATATAAGAAACAACAGGGGACCTAATACCGATCCCTGGGGGACACCACTTTTGACTTCTCCCCATTCTGACTTGGTACCATTTATGCTAACTCTCTGCTTCCTACCAATTAGCCATGACCTAATCCATCCTAACAACGCCCCACCTATTCCATGTGCCTCAACCTTTCTCATCAATCTCTCATGAGGGACTCTGTCGAAAGCTTTACTGAAATCTAAATATATAATATCATATGACTTGTCATTATCTACTGCTTCATATACCTCTGAGAAAAAACTAAGCAAATTAGTAAGGCAAGACCGTCCCTGAGTGAATCCATGCTGAGAAAAATTGATTAAGTTAAATGTTTCTAAGTGGTTTCTCATTTTCCTAGCAATAATTGACTCTAGTAGTTTTCCTATGATTGAAGTGAGACTAATGGGACGGTAATTGGATGCTATTGATTTATCACCTTTTTTGAAGATCGGAACTACATTTGCAAGCTTCCAAGCTTCTGGAACTATACCTGTTTCTAATGACTTGTTAAATAGAAATGTTAATGGATAACTTAACTCATCTCTGCATTCTTTTAATACTCTAGCATATACCTCATCAGGACCAGGCGATTTATGAGGTTTCAGTCTGTCAATTTCCTTAACCACATCATTTCTACTTATAGTAACCGTACTTAACCTATTTTCTATACTATCGCTGTATACCTTACGGACTTCTGGAAACTGTGCCAAATTTTCATTAGTGAAAACGGAAAGAAATTGACTATTTAATGTACTGCACATTTCTAAATCACTTTCTGTCAATTTTCCTATCGAAGTTTTAAGGGGACCAATTACATCTCTAACCTTGGATTTATATAGTTGGTAAAAAGCTTTAGGATTATTTTTGAGTCATTGGCAACCTTAATTTCATAATTTCTTTTTTCTTTCCTAATATCCTTTTTTACCTGTCTTGATAGATTCTGATAGTAAGCAAGTAGGTGAATTTCGCCTTTTCTAATTTTTCTATATATTCCTCTCTTTTGTCCTAGAAGATCTAATAGTCTATTATTCATCCATTTGGGTTGGTTCTGTGTTGATCTAAATTTTCTTTTGGGGATATATTTATTTTGCGCATTGAATACTGACTTGATAAAATTATCGTATGTATCTACCAAGTTTGACGTCTCCTCCTGACTTAAGATGACAGGTGCCTGAGAAAGGATACACTCATTTGGACACCTGGATCGACTTAATTTTTTGACCATAGGGTCCGCTAACAGGGCTTCTCTTAACCCACCATAATTGGCTTTTCTGAAGTCAGGTATTAATGTTGTATTCTCTCTGGTATTACCTTTCCATTGTATATTAAAATACACAGAATTGTGATCACTATTTCCTAGGTGGTCCCCGATTTCTACACTATTTATCATATGTTCATTGTTACTGAAAACTAAATCGAGAATATTATCACCTCTAGTCGGCGTATCTATGAATTGAGATAAAAAACTATCTTGTACTACCTCAATAAGCTCCTTTGAATCAGAGTCGCCTATTTGTTGCTGCCAATCTATATTAGGGAAATTAAAATCCCCCATAATGCACACGTTGCTAAGCCTTGATGCTATTTTAATTTCCTCCCATAATGATGTTCCGTCATTTCTACTCATATTTGGCGGTCTTTACATAACTCCAATAACTAAAGTCTCACTACCTTCGTTAACTTCTACCCAAACACTTTCATTTTCATTATTTACTCTAATACCTGATTTAGTACAGCTTTTTAATGAACTCCTGACAAACACTGCTATACCGCCACCCCTCTTACTTGTTCGGTCATATTTAAACAAACTATATCCCGGTATATCAAACTCTGCTAAAAAATGCCTGGTTTCTGTATTAATCCATGTTTCAGTTAGCGCTATTATGTCTATATTTTCTTTGCTAACCAGTGCTCTAAGTTCGTTCATTTTGTTACATAAACTCCTGCAATTTGTATAATAAACACTCAAACTATTACTTGTATTTGCAACTATTTTTCTATTGTTTTTAACTAATTTATTTTTACCTGTTGAACTACTGGACCTAGACGGAAAATCTACGCTATCAGAATGTTCGTTATTACTATCAATTTGATGTGGCTGGGATTCTATTTTACTTACACACCTATGGTTTATTAACAAAACCCCGCAACAAACTTGTCGAGTGAGCTGGCTAAGGTCGAAACTCCTAGTCGAGAGAGATGTACTCCATCCTGGGCATACAGTTCATCCTTACCGTAGAAGAGGGTCCAGTTATCCAGGAATGGAATAGTATTTGCCTTGCAATACTTCTCCAGCCGGCTATTTACACCAATAGCCCTGGAGGACCATTCCTTCCTTACCCCTCTTCTTGGTAGGATACTGTGTACCACAGGAACTCCACCCTTCTCCTTGATCCTCTCCAACATTTCCTGGTACGTGGTGAGCAACTCCTCAGTCCTGCATTTCCAAATGTCGTTGCTCCCTGCGTTGAGGAAGATGATGGGGTCCTCTCCACTCGCTTCCATGACACCATCTAGCTTTTCTGCCACCTTCTCGACTCCGGCACCAGGCAGACAGACAACTTTACCAACATGTGTGTTAGTAGCCCTACCAAGGTATTTAATCATTGAATCCCCTACAATTAAAATAGACTTAGCTGTTTTCTGTTGTCGGCCTGTAGCAGGAGTTGTAGCAGCAACAGCAGCAGACTTCCCCCCCTCCCCTCTCACTGCCTCGATGATCGCCACTTCCTCGCCATCACTCTCATCAGCCAAGGTGCTGAAGTTGTTGTGGGTCTTAAGTGGCTGCCTTTTCAGCTTGCAGGCCGTTGCACTGGTTGACACCACTTTCCAAGGGGCTTCACGATCCCTGGGAACACTTCCGGTAGCCTCACACTTCTTTTCCGCCATAGCTAGTCTCAAGGCCAAATTTTCATCTTTGAGACACTGAATCTCCTGCTCAGTGAAAGTTCTGTCTTATAGGACCTCACTAAGGGTAAACCGGTTCACTAGCGGTCACTGGGGACGTCCGCACTAGTCAGGGGTCAGAGGGCAACACGTACTTACTAAACATTTTCGAAATTCGAGCTGGCTGATTCTCATTAAGTATTTACCTGGTACAGTAGTTGCATTTCGGAGGTTCGCTTAAGGGAGCCCATCTCGCTTTCTTTCTCTTTCTCTCTCCCTCTCTCTTTGGCTTGTATCCATTCGGCCCCATTCAGCCTACTGTTTTAAGACGTTTACCCCCATCCAGGTGTTAATATTTCCCTGGCGAGCGGTAGCGAGCCAGCATATATATTTTTTGTTTTGACAGCAAGCTAAATTTGTACATTTTTCGATAGAAAAATTTCTCCGGCGAAGCCGGATTTCTCCATACAATGCTGGCTCGCTATCGCTCGCCAGGAAGAAATGGACACCTGGATGGGGATGAACGTCTTAAAACAGTTAGCTGAATGGGGCCGAATGGATACAAGCCAAGGAAAGAGTAAAAAAGGAGAGAAAAAAAATGGTGACTCCCCCCCCCTTAATTAGTTCTTAAATTTTAGAGTGTATCAGAATTGCCGACTGCGACTCTACAGCATCCACAAACCCACGCCCTTCACACACATACATACACATATACATACTGTCATACACAATATCCACATGACCTTCAGATAGACAAAGACACACATATACACAGACACACACACAGAGCATCCCACTGCCTTTGTCCTTTGTGTACGGCTGTTGCGAATGAAAAGTAAACAGTGAGATGATGGCAGTCGTCCTCTACCTGTCTGTCTCGTCCTCTACCTGTATGTCTCGTCCTCTAGCTGACTGTCTCGACCTCTACCTGTATGTCTCGTCCTCTACCTGTATGTCTCGTCCTCTACCTGTATGTCTCGTCCTCTTCCTGTCTATCTCGACCTCTACCTGTTTGTCTCAACCTTTACCTGTATGTCTCGTCCTCTACCTGTATGTCTCGTCCTCTACCTGTATGTCTCGTCCTCTACCTGTATGTCTCGTCCTCTACCTGTATGTCTCGTCCTCTAGCTGACTGTCTCGACCTCTACCTATTTGTCTTGACCTCTACCTGTTTGTCTCAACCTCTACCTGTATGTCTCGTCCTCTACCTGTCTGTCTCAACCTCTAGCTGTCTGTCTTAACCTCTAGTTGTCTGTCTCGACCTCTACCTGTTTGTCTCAACCTCTACCTGTTTGTCTCGACCTCTACCTGTTTGTCTCAACCTCTACCTGTATGTCTGGAACTCTAGCTGTCTGTCTCGATCTCTAGCTGTATGTCTGGACCTATACCTGTATGTCTCGTCCTCTACCTGTCTGTCTCAACCTCTACCTGTCTGTCTGGAACTCTAGCTGCCTGTCTCGTCCTCTACCTGTCTGTCTCGTCCTCTACCTGTCTGTCTCAACCTCTACCTGTCTGTCTCGACCTCTACCTGTCTATCTCGACCTCTACCTGTCTGTCTCAACCTCTACCTGTATGTCTCGTCCTCTACCTGTATGTCTCGTCCTCTAGCTGTCTGTCTCGACCTCTACCTGTCTGTCTTAACCTCTACCTGTCTGTCTCGACCTCTACCTGTCTGTCTCGACCTCTACCTGTCTGTCTCGACCTCTACCTGTCTGTCTCAACGTCTACCTGCCTGTCTCAACCTCTACCTGTCTGTCTCGTCCTCTACCTGTCTGTCTCGTCCTCTACCTGTCTGTCTCGTCCTCTACCTGTCTGTCTCGTCCTCTACCTGTCTGTCTCGATCTCTAGCTGTCTGTCTCAACCTCTACCTGTCTGTCTCAACCTCTACCTGTTTGTCTCGACCTCTACCTGTCTGTCTCGACCTCTACCTGTCTGTCTCGACCTCTACCTGTCTGTCTCAACCTCTACCTGTTTGTCTCGACCTCTACCTGTCTGTCTCGACCTCTACCTGTTTGTCTCGACCTCTACCTGTCTGTCTCGACCTCTACCTGTCTGTCTCAACCTCTACCTGTTTGTCTCGACCTCTACCTGTCTGTCTCGACCTCTACCTGTCTGTCTCGACCTCTACCTGTCTGTCTCAACCTCTACCTGTTTGTCTCGACCTCTACCTGTCTGTCTCGACCTCTACCTGTCTGTCTCGACCTCTACCTGTCTGTCTCGACCTCTACCTGTCTGTCTCAACCTCTACCTGTTTGTCTCAACCTCTACCTGTCTGTCTCGACCTCTACCTGTCTGTCTCAACCTCTACCTGTCTGTCTCGACCTCTACCTGTCTATCTCGACCTCTACCTGTCTGTCTCAACCTCTACCTGTTTGTCTCGACCTCTACCTGTTTGTCTCAACCTCGACCTCTACCTGTCTATCTCGACCTCTACCTGTCTGTCTCAACCTCTACCTGTTTGTCTCGACCTCTACCTGTCTGTCTCGACCTCTACCTGTCTATCTCGACCTCTACCTGTCTGTCTCAACCTCTACCTGTTTGTCTCGACCTCTACCTGTCTATCTCGACCTCTACCTGTCTGTCTCAACCTCTACCTGTTTGTCTCGACCTCTACCTGTCTGTCTCGACCTCTACCTGTCTATCTCGACCTCCACCTGTCTGTCTCGACCTCTACCTGTCTGTCTGGAACTCTAGCTGTCTGTCTCGACCTCTACCCGTTTATCTCGACCTGTCTGTCTCAACCTCTACCTGTCTGTCTCGACCTCTACCTGTATGTCTCGACCTCTACCTCTCTGTCTCACGGCGCGTCTAGTTTCCGTTGTCTGGGAATGGGTGGGAGCAATAGTTGTTGTTCGATAGTTTGGTAGTCAGAAACATTCTATATATAGTGGCGAACAGATAAATAGACAGAAAGGTAGATAACATACAGACAGAAAGGTAGATAACATACAAAGAGGTAGTTAAAAGACAGACGTAGACAGACATACAGGTAGGCAGACAGAAAGGTAGATACACGAAATGGTAGACAGACAATAAAAGGTATTCAGGTAGATAGACAATCCAATGCTCTGTTATATCCTAGAGGCTTCACAACTTGGCTTTAAAGATTTAAATTGGCGTGCAGGTATTATGGTTCGTGACTGTACATATGTCTCACAACCCAGCTAGCGAGTCTACATAGGGCGTCCGGGAATGGTTGGATGGTTCGACAGTCACAACCTCTCAACCGGATATTGTGAGAATAGACGCATAGACACATCGGTAGACGAACAGATAGACAGGTAGACAGGAACACACGTAAACAAACGAAATGGTAGACAGACAGGGTGGTACACAGATAGATAAACATATAGATACACAGGCAAAGAGGCAGACAGCAGTGATAAAAATATAGCCTCAAGTCTTCGAAACTATCCCGAACTGAAACGAATCTTGTCATTAATTCGTTACCTAATATTTATATTACGGAGATTCCTTTAAGAAGCATGTCAGAAGGGCTAGAACTTGTACAGTCACTGTATTTAAGGGGGTTATTATTATTATTTTTTTTAATATGTTATATACAGTATATAATTTGTTTGCTCCCTATACTTTGTGCATACTTTGTGCCCTAAATTTCCAAAGCCTTTCCAAATTGATTCGAATTTTCATCATTCTTGACTTACATTTCAGGGATTTTGAAGCATTTCGACTAGACAGAAAGGCCCAAATTTTGTCAAAGTGTACAATCGCAGACATGAATGCTGATTATACATTTTCAAATCTATCTTGGGTTGTAAATAATCTCCATATTTATATGTACACTGTAAGACATGAACTGCGGTCTTAAGTGTTCGAACTATCCCGAACTGAATCAAATTTCATTATTTGCTTACCTAATGTTTACATCTCGGAGGTTCGTTTTGCTGTTTGATGGTTCATTATGATTGGGTCAAGATTTATGTCTTAGAGTGTACTTGCGTTTAAACATTTGAACATCCTAGATGAATTGTGTAATTATTGGAGGGTTAGTTAAAATAGTACTTCAGAGGCTAACAACCCTTAATTGTGGATCATTAAGCCAGCACAGTGTAAAGCTCGGGTCACACATACACGTTCTAACGTCCCGTCCGGCCCCGACCTCTTAATAAAAAGCGCCTAGGCGGCGTCCTTTTTATGCATGCATAAAATGGTCCGTGTGGGTCGGGGCAACTGCCAGAAAGAGTGTTATGCCGGGTCCCACCCACGGGACATACACGGAAGTTATTTTCTTGGTCGGGGACGGACGGGACGTTAGAACGTGTATGTGTGACCAGAGCTTAAGTCAAGATTATCGTCAGGACTGGAACCTCTTTTCGAGAACTCCAGGTCACAGCCTTGGGTCAGCCAGGATATGGCTGCTAAGAAGGAAGACATAGAGGCTGACCTAAACCCTAATCTACTTGCTCAAGGAAGACGGGTAACAGATAGCGACAGCAGCACTTGTGAATTAATCATTGGACGCGATTTCGGGACCACTGGAGGTTTCGGAGGTTAATTCAAGTAGTTAGATGGTTCAAAATGTATATAATTTGCGATCGCTACTGCACACTACAAGCGGGAGCAAAGTCCAAGCACTTGCGTTTGACAGCCGAAAAGGGGAAATGTTAAGGGGGTCACCTGCTTTTTGTTTATCTTTCTCTCCTTTTCTCTCTTTCTCTGGCTTGTATCCATTCGGCCCCATTCAGCCAACTGTATTAAGACGTTTATCCCCATCCAGGTGTAGATTTCTTCCTGGCGAGCGATAGCGAGCCAGCATTGTATGGAGAAATCCGGCTTCGCCGGAGAAATTTTTCTATCGAAAAATGTACAACTTTAGCTAGCTGTCAAAAAAAAAAAAAAAAATAAAAAAAAAAATATATATATATATATATGCTGGCTCGCTGTCGCTCGCCAGGAAAATATTGACACCTGGATGGAGGTAAACGTCTTAAAACAGTAGGCTGAACGGGCCCGATTGGATACAAGCCAAAGAGAGAGAGGGAGAGAAAGAGAACACAAAAGCGAGGTGGGTTCCTTTAAGAACAACGTAAGAAGAAAACTTACAGCGAGTCGCAGGGAGCTTAATCACTGAACCTTCACCTCCCCCCCCCCCCCCCACACACACACACACACACACGCACCCACACACACGCACCCACACACAGACACACACACACACGCACACCACGTCTCTCTTCTTCATTGATCGTGTTTATGTTATGCCCATTCCTAAAATCTAGATCGTCATTCGTAGTCTTAAGTTTTCGAAGCTCTCCTGAACATAATTGAATCTTCTTATCGTATTATTATTTACCGAAGAACTTCATTCCGGAGGTTCTTTATGTTGTTTGAGTGTAGGCTATAGTAGTATATTCCGCCAGGATTTATGTCTTAGAACGTAGCCTATACAGTTAAGGGAGCTCAGACGGTATTGTGCAGCGTAATTTACTGGTTCGGCTCAATGGTTTAAGGAGGGGGTTTAGTTTGCTCTCTAAACCTCTATCAAACTTTAAAAAACACCCACAAGACCCCCTTCGATATAAATTTGTACATTTTTCGGTAGAGAAATGTCCCGGCCGAAGGCCGATTCCTCATCAAATACAGGCTCGCTATCGTTCGCCAGGAAAAAAATTGCCACCTAAATGGCACGAAAGGTTTTAATATTGGCAAAGGAATGGGGCAAAATGTCTGAAAATCGCCAAACTAACTAATGAGGCAAATGTCTTGAAATCTCATAACTAATAGGGCATGAAGGAGGAGGAGGACTCGAAATACCAACTGCCTCCCTTTAAGTTCAGTTTAGTAGCCAAACCCGCGATCCCTTAAAAAGGGTAGGGAGGATCAGCAAGAACAAGCTTGCTCATCCGTCAGTGGGAGAAATGTCTGGAGGTGGGATTCCCAGTCCCAACCTCCAGGGGGCTATCTGCGCCACACTTTGCGCCACACTCTAGTGGTGAATCATATATTAAGTAAAATCGTCTAACAAAAGCCAAAATATAATATAAAATGCGTCCTCATATACTGAAAGGGTTACCTCCACACAGAGGCATTAGTCGTTGCAACATGGTATTGTTAATAATACACCCTGTCTTGTCCTCAGGCATTGCAACACGTGTGTGAACTCTTAAACTGGTTTCCTAATGACGAACACCTGATGACACCATAATAACATTAATAGAAGTATATACTTATTATTGTCATTGCATATTATAACAATACTGTAATCTCCTACCAGATGCTGTTCAGAGCGAGCACGCACACACTCACTTACACACAAAGAAACACACACAATATATCTCTCTCTCTCTCTCTTATATATATATATATATATATATATATATATATATATATATATATATATATATATATATATATATACTATGTATATATACAGTAACAGAACCACAAAGGTAAAGGCAGTGGTGTAGTGGATTAAAGAATCGACACGTCCTGACTTTCGCTGGTTCGAGTCCGGCTGGGTGTATAATTTTGTTTTAGTAGCTCACGTGTATTTGTGAGATATATATATATATATATATATATATACTGTATACACTATATAAACTAGAACATAACGCATCATAAAACATTGAGCAAGCTTTGCAGAGGTAAAGGGGCAATATTTCACAATACGTTGAAGATATTGGACAATGTACCTCAGAGAGAGAGAGAGAGAGAGAGAGTTGCTTCCTCCTTTGTGTAGTAGAGGGAGGGTCATCGACTGTTTTATATACTCAATCCAGGCATGTCACCAGGGAGATTGGATAATGGGGTTATGCACTTCCTGAAACACCTATTGTAATTATTAAGTCCAGCTAACACGTTGACACATTTCCGGTATTGAATTACGGCTTTGGGACTCCTGGATTAATAAGCAAAGCAAAAAAAAGGTGATTCCTTGGGGGGGGGGGGGGGGGAAATATATATATATATATATATATATATATATATATATATATATATATATATATATATATATATATATATATATATATATATATTGCCGATAATTCATGGATAGAGAAATAAAAAAAAAACGATGATTCCTGGATAAAAAAAAAATTACTCCTGGATAAAATAACAAAACAAAATACCGATGATTCCTGGATAAAATAACAAAACAAATTACCGTGATTCCTGGCTAAAAAAAAAAAAAAAAAAAAAAAAAAAAATCTTGAATAGGCCTAAAAACAAAACAAAATACCGCTGACTCCTGGATAAAAAAAACACACACAAAGCAAAAAAAATATACCTGCGACTCCTGGATAAGAAAACAAAACAACGAAAGCAGTCACACAGCTCGATTAATTGAAGGAAACATCAATTATGGACATGCACGGATAAATATGATAGCCAGAATTGATACCAAGCTAGATCAAACGCCGATAAAGCGACTCGTGTGACTCTGGGCGTATTTATTTGCTCATTTATATATTTGGTTTATTATTTTGTTCTAGTTTCCTCCCCAGACCTCCATCAAGCTTAAAATATAAACCCCTAGACCCTCCTTCAAGATAAAATTGTACATATTTTCATAGAAAAATGTCTTGGTTCCTCTTAAATTACAGGCTCGCTATCGCTCTCCAGGAAAAACTCGACACCTAAATGACACGAAAAGTCTTAATATTGCCAAAGAAGAGGGGCGAAAGGGCTTAAAATTGCCAAACTAATGGGCCAAACGTCTTCTAATCTAAACACTAATGGGGCTAAACATGAGGAAGTAGGGGGGACCAGCAAAACGCCCCCTCTCCCCTTAAGATGCACGCTATCCTATTTTGTTCCGTACCGGCCATTGTTTATAGATTGAGAGGTCACTGCACTGGCTGGAGCGAGTTTGTTTGTTTTTGTTTTTGTTTGTATTTACTGTATTTATTTATTTTATATTTATTTATTTTATATTTATCTATTTTTTTATTCATTTATTTATTTTATATTTATCTATTTATTCATTAATTTATTTATTTATTTTATATTTACTTATGTATTTTATATTTATCTATTTATTCATTTATTTATTTTATATTTATCTATCTATCTATCTATTGCCTGACGCCGTGATCCCCGAAGGGGTGGCCACGAACGAACCGCCCCCATGCACCTCTGTCCCCAGTCAGTCGACGCCCCTCCCCCCAACCAGCACCGCATTCGTTCATGTAGTTCCTCACTCCATCCTTCCACCTCATATTCGGTCTACCTCTCCCCCTCTGTCCCTCCACCTCGCTCTCGTACACCCTCTTAGTCATTCTCTCGCTTTCCATACGTTCCATATGGCCGAACCATCTCAAGTTGTTCCTTTTCACACTTTCCAGCACATCTACCTCCACACCACACCTCCTTCTTACTTCCTCATTAGTCTGTCTATCCCTCCATGTAACTCCGCACGCACTCCTTAAGTAATTCATTTCCACTGCTCTCACTCTTGGTCTGAGTCTCTCAACCAACGTCCATGCTTCGCTTCCGTAAGTCAGTGTCGGGATTACCACACTGTCATGCAGTGTGCAGTTTTATATTTATCTATTTATTTATTTATTTATTTTATATTTATCTATTTATTTATTTTATATTTATTTATTTATTTATTTATTTTATATTTATCTATTTATTTATTTTATATTTATTTATTTATTTATTTTATATTTATCTATTTATTCATT
>CM064508.1:35959317-35971817 GCA_032716605.1 Paralithodes platypus
GTGAAGTCCAATTAAGTGTGAAGGGGAGGTATTATTTTCTGGACCCCTTCTCCCTCATGTTTAACCCCATTAGTTTTGAGAATTTAAGACGTTCGCCATATTAGTTTGGCGATTTTAAGACGTTCGCCACATTACTTTGGCGATTTTAAGACTTTTCACCTAATTTTGTCCCTAATACTAACACCTTTTTACACATTATTCTACTAAAATGTGAAGCTGAAGTAAGTGTGAAGGGGATTGTACGGAAGACAAAAGTGTGAAATCCAAGTGTGAAGAGTTATGTCTATGTATCGGAGAGAGAGAGAGAGAGAGAGAGAGAGAGAGAGAGAGAGAGAGAGAGAGAGAGAGAGAGAGAGAGAGAGAGAGAGAGAGAGAGAGAGAGAGAGAGAGAGAGAGAGAGTGAGTGAGGGCCGCAGAACTGAATTATTCAAGACACGGGGACGACGGCAATTCTTCAGCTCAATGTGCGCCCATTCCTTTACTTGAAGAGATTTATTTTAAATGGCGTCTCCAGCTGTGGTCCTGGTGTTGGGGGGAGGTTTTCTGGACACCCTTCTGCCTCATGTTTAGCCCCATTAAGCTTGAGATTTTAAAAACGTTCACACCTTTAGTTTGACGATCTTAAGACCTTTCGTACAATTTACTTGTCGATTGTTTTTCCTGACAAAGGATAGTGAGCCTGCAATTTAGGAGGAACCGGCCTTGGGCCGGGCACACATTAATTGTTGATGTTTGGTGTTGTTGTATTGTTGTTGTTATGGTGTTGTTATGATTTTGTCGTATTGTTGTTGTTATAGTGTTATTGTATTGTTCTGGTGTTGTTATGATGTTATGATGCTGTTGTGTTATCGTAGTGTTGTTGTATTGTTGTTATGATGTTGTCGTATTGTTGATGTTATGGTGTTGTTATGATGTCGTATTGTTGTTGTTATAGTGTTATTGTATTGTTGTTATGGTGTTCTTGTATTGTTGTTATAGTGTTATTGTATTGTTCTGGTGTTGTTATGATGTTATGGTGCTGTTATGTTATCGTAGTGTTGTTGTATTGTTGTTATGATGTTGTTGTATTGTTGATGTTATGGTGTTGTTATGATGTCGTATTGTTGTTGTTATAGTGTTATTGTATTGTTGTTATGGTGTTCTTGTATTGTTGTTATGGTGTTATTGTATTGTTGTTTGGTGTTGTAATGGTGTTGTATTGTTGTTGTTATATAGTGTTGTTGTATTGTTGTTGGTAGTGTTGTTATATTGTTGTTGTAATGTTGTCGTATTATTGTTATAGTGTTATTGTATTGTTGCTGTTTGGTGTTGTATTGCTGTTGTATTGTTGTTGTTATGGTGTTGTTGTATTGTTGTTGTTATGGTGCTAATGGTAGTGGTAGTTGTGGTGGCGTGTTACTTTACTGAAGAGATATATTTTAAATGGCGTCTCCAGGTGTTATAGGGTGTCTGAGGGTGGTAGTGCATGTAAAGGTGTTGGTGTTGGTGTTGATGGTTGAGGTTATCAATGTTTGGATGATGGTTGTGCTGGTGGAAGAGTTGGTGGTGGTGGTGGTGGTGGTGATGGTGGTAGTATTAGATGTGTTGGTTGTGTTGGTGGTCGTGGTTGTGGTAGTAGTGTTGGTGGTGGTGGTGGTAGTGGATGATAGTGTTGGTGAGGATTGTGGTAGTGGATGCTAGTGTTGTTGGTGGTGGTGGTAGTGTTCGTGGGATTGTATGGGGCAGTGGTGGTGTTGATGGTGATAGCGGTATTATTGCTGGTGATGGTAATAGTTTATTCATGTCAAATTTTGCTTGTGATCTCCTGGGCTGGAACAAACGGGCACTAAATATCCACACCGGTTTACTGTGTGCCTCTTCTCAAAATGGTAGACATATCAGCAAGAAGAATCAAGTCCTTTTTGAGATACAAGAGGCCAATGGTCACTACGATTGGGCATAAAGAATATAATACAGTTTGAAATATAATACACTCGAAAGATAATAGTCCACTTCTTCCATTTCAAACTAAAGTGAAGTCTGATTAGTTTTGGTAAAGTTATAATTATGAGCTTGGTTGGGGTGGCGGCCATGAACTGATCAATACTTAACTTGGTGGTATGTTCATGTATGATAATGTAAGTCTGCATTCATTGGTAGATGGATTCATAGATATATATATATATATATAAAGAGTGACAGATGAATAAATAAATTATAGAATAGGTACACAGATTGATGCATAACATATATACTATATATATATATATATATATATATATATATATATATATATATATGTGTGTGTGATACTAGTAGTTACAAGGAATATTTAGTATGTAAATGACCTTGCAGTCCATTCCGGGAAGATAGTCGAAGTGAATGAGAGATATTGTTTAGTGCACTACACTCATTACAGGGTATGCGAAATACTATTTATTCTCTTCTTGTACTGCACTAATGAAAACAAAATATGAGTTACATAGAGTTACATCGATACACAGACTGCAGAGACCTTGGGGTCCCGAACTTAATTCTAACAAAATTTGCTACATATAAGTGGAAGGTAAGGGTTGCAAAGCAGATGGCTTTCTCCCCACCCACTACTCCAAAGAGAGAGAGAGAGAGAGAATGTGTGTGTCTGTACCATTGCATCATTCCCTGGCTTGGCTGTTGACTGCTTACTACAGAGCGCACTTTGAGGCCGAATATACTCATTAACAGTAACGTTCTTGTTATTACCGTATAATGATTACTTGTTATTACCGTATAATGATTACTTGTTATTACCGTATAATGATTACTTGTTATTACCGTATAATTACTTGTTATTACCGTATAATGATTACTTGTTATTACCGTATAATGATTACTTGTTATTACCGTATAATGATTACTTGTTATTACCGTATAATGATTACTTGTTATTACCGTATAATGATTACTTTTCAGCTCGTTATTTTACGTGATGCGAAATTTCAAATTCAAACAACGATTGCCCTTTTGCCTGAGTTAACTCTTTCAATTATATGGCAATTTTCTTACTACACTGACAGATAAATAAGTATATATATGGATGGGTTAATATATATTATACACAAAGAGACAGATATAGACATAGGAATATATAGTTGTGTATGACCCATGCAGTTTCCAAAACAAAGTTCATCTGTGTATCATACTTTACCCACTTTAACCCCTAAAGAGCGGCGCCCGGCTATAGCCGGGCGCCAATTTGCAGCAAGTTACAAGCATTATTAAGGCTTTTAAAGGGTTAAAATCGAGTGCAAATGGCCGGGAGCGCAGCGGGCCACACGTCCGACTCCCAGGGCCTACCGCCGCCCACTGACTCACCCTCCCTGCGTTCTCGAGAGGCCGGCAGTGTAGCCAGTAGTGAGCGTAGCTGGAAAAAATGTGCCGCTATACGCTAAACTCCCATGTTGGTGGTACCACTGCCTGAGAACGACGAGTGCTACGTAGCTCGTTCTGGTCTCATTTTGAAGCTTTTAGCGCCTAGTTTTTTGCTGAATACATTTCTTTTCATGCAGATACTTGATTTATCATTCAGGAGGGCCTGAATATGCCCAAAATAGCCCAAAACCCCCCGCTCGTGAGGTGTTAAATATTGTCCACAGACAGAGGTAGACCAAGGAAGACATGCGATCAGGTGGTACAAACCGATCTCGCAGCCAAAGGACTGACCAAAAGGGACGCCAAAGACCGGGCTGCCTGGAATGCCGCCTTTAGGTGAACAAACATACTCACGTGTAGATCATAGTCTTTAATGTATGTATATGTATATATGTATAATATACAGCGAAACGAGCGATGTTCTTGTTTTCACCCTACAATGCTTAGTTCTCAACTGTTTTTTCTTATTTGAGAACATTTTGACCTTTTGGTTGAGCTAAAATTATGTTTCTAAGGCCCAAATTCTAGAGGGAGGCTTTACACCAGCTGATCCAACAGCTTGAGGGCATATTGTGGTGAGGTTTTAACTATTACCGAGGGTTTTGTTTAATTTAGTAGTTTTAGAGCAATTTTTCAAGATTTCTTCTGTCGTCTGCATTGCTATTAGTTAGATATGGTAACCATAAAATATTATATATATATATATATATATATATATATATATATATATATATATATATATATACGAACACTCACAAATATATGCATTAATATACGCATGCAAATGGTACCATCTTGGCTGAAAGTCTTAAGACAGCACAGGACAAAGTTTCGAAGTTGCATGTATGTGTATGTGTGTGTGTGTGTGTGTGTGTATGTGTGGGTGTGTGTCGACGTCTGGTGGCAAGAAACACGAAGACACAGCCAGGCACACACACACACACACACACACACACACACACACACACACACACACACACACACACACACACAGGGAGAGAGAGAGAGAGAGAGAGAGAGAGAGAGAGAGAGAGAGAGAGAGAGAGAGAGAGAGAGAGAGAGAGAGAGAGAGAGAGAGAGAGAAAAAGAGAAGTATCCGGCCAACTTTTCTTTTCTATATGTAAATTTTAGATGGATTTTTATGGCAGCTTACCGCGGAGAGGGAGGAATTGCCCGTCGCTTCTTACGGCGCCATAAGTCCCCGTGTCGTAACTCATGGATGGCTACGACGACTCACTCCTTCTATTTTGCTATCCTTTCCTTCCACTGTCCCTTACTCTCGGGTTAGCTATCTCTACTAGAATTAAGTCCGGACCACCTCGCTGGGATCGTAAGGTCTGTGTGGTCAGTGTATCTATGTAAATATATGCAAATCTCTCTTATCATACCAGTGGGAGGGGGGTTGTCGTAAGTTATGACGGGAGAGAGGGGGGACTTAAGGGCCAGTAAGTTGCTTTTTTTTAACCCCTTCTCCCTCATGCTTAGCCCCATTAGTTTTGAGCTTTTAAGACGTTCAGCCCATTTGTGTGGCGATGTTAAGACCTTCCGCACCCATTCCCTTGTCAATTTTAAAACCTTTCATGCAATTTAGGTGTAGATTTTTCCCTGGCGAGCGAAAGCGAGCCTGTAATTTCAAGAAGAGTCGGCCTTTGGCCGGGATATTTTTCTACCGAAAAATTTACAAATATATCTTGAAGGGGGGTCCAGGGGGTGTTTTTCTGAGCTTGATGGAGGTCTAGCGAGGAAACTAAGCAAAAAATTAATAAATGATTGAATAAACTAAACTAAACTAAACTATCCCCTTAAGGACGACCCTCTCTCTTATCATGGTCCTTCTAACTCTCCTTGTGCGGGCAATGGTGTGTGAAGAGGGGGAGGGGGGGGGGGGGGGAGGGGTGGGAAAGAGGGGGGAGCGGGCAAGGTTATTGGGGAAAGAGGTCAGGGAAGGAGGGGGGAGGGGGAGAGATTTACATAGATTTACACATATACACTGGCCACACATACCTTACGACCCAAACGAGGCGATCAGGACTTAATTCTCGTAGAGATGGCATATTCGATAGAAAAAGGAAAGTTGAAGGAAAGGATAGACAAGAAGAGAGAGAGAGAGAGAGAGAGAGAGAGAGAGAGAGAGAGAGAGAGAGAGAGAGAGAGAGAGAGAGGGGGGGGGGGCTGCTGCAGGTAATAGCTACTTCAAGGGATATTTAGTATTTCAAAGACATTGCAGGCCATTCAAGGGAGACACTGGGTTAAAAAATAAAAAAAAAATATATATATATATATATTATTATAATAATAATAATAAAATATACTGTATACTGCATTACTCTCCTTACATAATGCGCAAAATATTATTTATGTATTTTTTTCTAAACTGGTCTACATAAGATATTTAGAACTTATGAGTGAAGTTTGTTACAGGTAGAACAGGAAATAAAATAAAGAGTTACTGTTAGGAAAATGGTGAAATAATCTGCCAAGTTACATTTTTTATCAGCTACTTTTAGGGCCATATAATTTAGTTATTTTGCATTTACCTGGCACAAGACTAAAGACGAATTATAATAGGTGGTTAACTTCTAATATAACTTTAATTCCAAAACTGCCTGATCCGAGCTGCCCCCCCCCCCCCCCACCCCCACCAAAAAATAAGTATATAATTAAATGAAATAAATGCATACAAAAAAAAACCCCATAAAAATAACAAAAATAAAAAATAATAGTAATAAAATGCCTGTGATAAAAACTTCAGAAAATCCTTGTTTAATAATTATATAAATACAAATATTTCTTTGTAATATATAAGCATAGATTACAAACCTTGGTCCCAGCAGAGAAAGCAACCCACGGTGAGACAACCTTACCTGGAACAAGAGAAACAATTTAATCAATAAAACAATCAAGAGTAATTCTAGTACAATTGAATTATTTATATATATATATATATATATATATATATATATATATATATATAAATACAGGTATATATATATATATATTAGATATATATATATAATATATATATTATATATATATATATATATATATATATATATATAATATATTATATATATATATATATACCGTATATATATATACACACACACACACAAATAAAATAGAAATAACAAACGTAAGTAAGTAAATAAATGAATACATAAATGTCAGATACGTTTCCTATTGTCTGGCATCTGGCGTTTGTTTACTTCCGGTGAGATCATAACTCACTCGCAGGGAATTTTGTCCAGGTGTTCCAGAGGGCCAACAACACAAGGGGGATGGGGGGGAGAGAGTGTGTTCGTGTGTGTTCGTGTGTTCGTGTGTGTGTGTGTGTGTGTGTGTGTGTGTGTGTGTGATAGTGAGACTGCTTGAGTGAGTGAGTGTGTGTGTTTATGTATTTCGTTAGGTAGACAGGTATTCTATTAGCAACCGATGTGTATCTATCCACCTCTATATACATGTTTCCGTCTGGCTGACTACCTAGCTGTCCATCTCTAGTATTGAAGGATCTGAAGTGAGGCAGTTGAACCTTTCAATCTTATTTTGGTTAACATTAGACGATTTTATACGGCTTAGGAAAAATCTCTAGAAATCAAATGGGATATAATCGATCTCAATAATCCTTTCGACTCCCACAGACCCTTGCTAAGCTTAGAAATAACCGTTCAACAGTAATCGACTGAGGTGAAGGAATTCGTCATGGTATACTGATAAGGGAGTGATTTTTCTTAACCCCCCCCCCCTCCCTCATATTTAGCCCCATTAATTTTGAGATTACAGGAAGTTCGTCCCATTACATATAACCAGTTTATTGCTTCACTCCACAATGCTCAAAATAAATATATCCCTAAAAGAAGATTTAGATCGACGCAGAACCAACCAAAATGGATGACTAATAAGCTAATAGATCTTATAGGAAAAAAGAAAGGAATATATCGAAAAATAAAGAAAGGTGAAAATCATTTACATATATTCTATCAGACTCTATCAAGACAGGTCAAAAAGGAAATCAGGAAAGCAAAAAGAAATTATGAAATAAGGATAGCCAGCGACTCAAAAAATAACCCTAAAGCTTTTTACCAACTATATAAATCAAAAGTTAGAGATGAAATAGGCCCCCTAAAAACTTCAATAGGAGAAATAACAGAAAATGATTTAGAAATGTGCAGTACATTAAATAGTCAGTTTCTTTCCGTTTTCACTAATGAAAATTTGGCACAGATTCCAGAAGTCAATATGGTATATAGTGATAGTATAGAAAATATGTTAAGTACAGTTAGTATAAGTAGAAATGATGTGCTTAAGGAAATTGACAGACTGAAACCTCAAAAATCGCCTGGTCCTGACGAGGTATATGCTAGAGTATTAAAAGAATGCAGAGATGAGTTAAGTAGTCCATTAGCATTTATATTTAACAAGTCATTAGAAACAGGTTTAGTTCCAGAAGCTTGGAAGCTTGCAAATGTAGTTCCGATCTTCAAAAAGGTGATAAATCGATAGCATCCAATTACCGTCCCATTAGTCTCACATCAATCATAGGAAAGTTGCTAGAGTCTATTGCTAGGAAAATTAGAAGCCACTTAGTAAAATTTAACTTAATAAATTCTTCTCAGCATGGATTCACTCAGGGACGTTCTTGCCTTACTAATTTGCTTAGCTTTTTCTCAGAGGTATATGAAGCAGTAGATAGTGACAAGTCATATGATATTATATATTTAGATTTCAGTAAAGCTTTCAACAGAGTCCCTCATGAGAGATTGATGAGAAAGGTTGAGGCACATGGAATAGGAGGGTCGTTGTTGGGATGGATTAGGTCATGGCTAATTGGTAGGAAACAGAGAGTCAGCATAAATGGTACCAAGTCAGAGTGGGGAGCAGTCAAAAGTGGTGTCCCCCAGGGATCGGTATTAGGTCCCCTGTTGTTTCTTATATACATAAATGACCTAGATTTAGGTATAACTAGTAGGATAAGTAAATTCGCAGACGATACTAAAATGGGGAGATCAATTGATTCAGATAGCGATATAGAGTGCCTCCAAAGGGATCTAGATACCTTACATGAATGGTCAGTAAATTGGCAGATGAAGTTTAACATTGACAAATGCAAGGTATTAAAGATAGGGAAGATGCAAACAAATGTTAAATATAAACTAGCTAATTTAGAATTAGAAAATTCAGACTGCGAGAAAGATCTAGGTGTGTTTGTTAGCAATGATTTGAAGCCTAGAAAACAGTGTATAAGCGTTCGTAATAAGGCAAACAGGATTCTCGGGTTCATCTCTAGGAGTGTGAGTAACAGAACTGCTGATGTTATCTTAAAACTTTACTTGTCATTAGTGAGACCCCATATGGATTATGCTGTCCAATTTTGGTGTCCTTATTACAGAATGGACATAGATTCATTGGAGAGAATTCAGCGTAGAATGACAAAAATGATCCATAATATTAGAAATTTTCCGTATGAAGAAAGGTTGAAGAAATTAGGTTTACATTCGTTAGAGAGACGCAGAGTTAGAGGGGATATGATAGAGGTGTTCAAGTGGGTTAGTGGGATTAACAAAGGGGACATGACAAATGTACTAAAGCTCAGTGATAGCGAAAGAACTCGTACCAATGGTTTTAAATTAGATAAATTTCGTTTCAGATAAGATATAGGCAAATATTGGTTTGGTAACAGAGTTGTAGATGGGTGGAATAGGCTACCAAGTGATATAGTGGGATCAAGAACGATAGGGAGCTTTAAGAAAAAATTGGATAAGCATATGGACGAGAAGGGTTGGGTGTGAAGGGGGATCAGCCGGGTTGGGCCAATCAGCGCTCTGCAGACCCCCGTAATCCTGCGTTAATCTCTAACCGGTTTGGTAAGATGATCCTCAGGGTATTAGAGTGTTGAGCCTATAATTGGGCTTTGTAATTGGGGTTGTGTGGGACAGGGATCTGCCTTGCTTAGGCCAATCGGCTTTCTGCAGACTCCCATTTTCTTATGTTCTTATGTTCTTATTAGTTTGGCGATTATAGGTACCTTTCGCCCTTTTTCTTTGTAAATTTTAAGATATTTCGTGCCATTTATGTATCGATTTTTAACCATGCAATTATTTAGGAATAACCGGCCTTCCAGCAGGGCATTTTTTTGTCTCGAAAGGGAGTCTTGGGTTAATGTCTAATGATGAAACTACAAGCAAAAAAATAATAAATAAATATAAATATGAATTTATATACCGGTATATATACATATATATATATATATATATATATATATATATATATATATATATAATGAAATAAAATAAAATATAATATAATTAAATTAAATATAATAATAATAATAGCCTAATAGTAATAATAATAATAAAAATAAAAATAATTCTCCCCTTAATGGTAAAGAAGAACACAGGTACACAGAAAAGTTTTGTGTTCAACTGTAGCAATCTTGATACATCCGCAAACAGTTCCGGCCGGTGCATATCAAACATTTTGGAACCACCGAGGGACGAACGGTATTTTCTGTTCGCTTGTGTTGGTGTTTTGTTTGGGCAAGTCAAACAGTCTCAAGGAGCCGGTCGCTTGTGTTGGGCTTTGTTTGATTACATTTACCTAATCATATTATTTGTTCAGCCCTGAGATTCGTACCAAAATAAGTTCATGTATATTTACAGTATCATGTATGATATTAAAGCTATTTATAAGCGTGATAATGGGAAGCAAAACATACAGCTATATTATACCATATTAATAATTGAAACCAGTAACCTGCAGCATACATCAAAATCGCTGTGTAACAAATGAAACATAATTGGTGGCTGTATACAAGAAGACAAAACATTGTTTGTTTACATTCAAACGGGCAATATTTTACCATAAATAGAATGTAAACTTTAAAAAAACAATAACGCTTAAAATGCTAAGTAAAATAGGTGCTTAAAAGTAAAACAAGTGTTGAAGGGGCGATATTTCTTCTTTTTATCATTATTATAATAACATATAATATATATATATATATATATATATATATATATTGTTACGTATCTTAGTCCTCAAGTGGTTAACTTGATGAATCTAGATAGCACAGAGATATATATTAAGGTATCAGTCAGCTGAAGGCAAAACAAAAGTAAAATCTAATAAAATAATTTCCTGTTGTTGCTTCCTTTCCTTTTGGATCTTAAGACTTAATAACCTTTATTGACTGATACTCTTTAATTATGAAAAATACTGAAACTAATTAAAGTCATGTAGTATTTATAAAGAATTATTATTTAACCGAAGCTTAGTAGGCTATGGTCATGAACCGAATAAGTTATAGCTAAAGAAGGACTATTAATTTTATAAAAAGTCTTGAAAGATAAATATTAAAGTAAGAATATTTCTGTCTCTTACCCTTTTTGAAATGAATAGATAGTTTTCTTCTGTCCTTTTATTTATATTTAATGTAATTATTCTTGGTTCTTGTCTTACGTTAATAGTATTATATTATTATTATCATCAGGAGTAATATCAAAGTCACACAAAAAGTTAGATATATATTTAATAATTAGTTAAATGTATTTCTTAACCACGTAACATTGAGGTTTGATTATGAGTAAATAAAGTTACAGGATCGTTTCATAGATTCGATTCAGGTCTCACTCAAATAATATGAAAAGCAAAATATAATATTTTGAAGCAAAAGAATTTTCTTCAGCTTAGGAAATCACTATAAGTAATATTAACACAGCCATGTTAGTCTAAGGCGATATTACTAATACGAGACAATAGCATCACCGTACTAAGCACCATTAAGCACTGTAAGCTTAATTCAAAGAAAATGAAAGAACTCGTAAGTATTAATATAAAACAATAGTATTACTTTCATCATAACCCAATTACTTAAAGAGTTGCTTTAGTCCACAAGTTAGTCAACTAAAATAGTTAAGTACATAATAATAGCGTTAACGTTAATTCGCAATCAAATAGTTAAAGCACATAATAGTAGCGTTAACGTTAATTCGCAATCAAATAGTTAAACACATAATAATAGTGTTCACGTTAATTCCCAATTAAATAGTTAAACACATAATAATAGTGTTCACGTTAATTCCCAATTAAATAGTTAAACACATAATAATAGTGTTCACGTTAATTCCCAATCACATATCTCACTAACCAACATAACATAAGTGTTTACACCGAACACACTTAACACACATTTATATAATCTGACTGACAGTCACAATCCCATTATAATACTTCACCCCGTCTTCCTCCAGCTGCAAGTTCACCTTCCCCAACTCCAAATGAGACTGATTTGAATGCCCACAACTCGGGTCTTATATACCAAACAATGATGGTGTAGGAACGAATCAGGAGGCGGCGGGTGGTGCCGGCTCCAATCATAGCTCCTCGAATCACATAACAGGTGCATGGTCCACTCACAGCTCCTGGCGTCGATCATACGTCATAGCATCGGTCATCGAGGTGTGAAGGCTAGCATGCTGGTATGGGGCGAGATGGTTTGCCCACTCGCTCGTTCGCTAGTCTGCTTCACCGTTTTTGGGTAGTGGGCTCCTTCAACTCTAATTCTAACTCTTAAATTAACATACAGGGCTCCGTATGTCAGAATATATATATACTTTATATTCACTCCCTAGACCACCATCAGAGCTAGAAAAAAAACCAAGACCCACTTTCGAGATTGATCTGCGCATTTTTCGGTAGAGCGATAGATACCCCAGCAGAAGGCAGATTCAACTCATAAATGACTCCGGTCTAAAAATTGATAAAGAAATGCTGGTAAATGTCTTACAATCGCCAAACAAATGGGATGAACGTCTTATAATCTGAAAACTAATGGGGCTAAACATAAGGGAGAAGGGGGGATGGGGGGGGGGGGGGCAAAACAAACGACCCCCCCCCCCCCCTTTAACAAGACTATGAGGTGTATTTAAGTTGAGTAAGAAAAAAAACTTTAACAATAAACAAAAGGTGTATTAAAGCAGGCAAGAGAAAATACACTTCTTTAAGGGGACATGGGCCGCTTTTCTGGACCCCTTTCTCCCTCGTGTTTAGCCCCATTAGTTTTCAGATGTTAACATGTTTGCCACATTAGTTAGTTGATTTTAAGACCTTTCGCC
>CM064508.1:35976817-35999573 GCA_032716605.1 Paralithodes platypus
TTTAGTTTTAGCAGTAAACGTTTGTGGGGAACTTTGTCAAAGGCCTCTTGAAAATCAAGGTATATAATATCTACAGCTTTACTCTCATCGTAGAGGTTGAGGATATCGTGGAAGAAGTCTAAGAGGTTTGTTAAACAGGAACGTTTTTTACGAAAGCCGTGTTGAGTATCTTTAAGTATGTTATTTTCCTCTAAGTGATTTACGAGTCTGTCTCGTATGACCGTTTCTAGCATTTTACATACAACTGAGGTTAAGCTAATTGGACGATAGTTACTGGGTAGGGATTTGCTGCCTTTTTTGAATATCGGTGTTACGTTGGCTAGTTTCCACTGATCGGGCATAGTTCCAGACTGCAAGGATTTATTGAATAGTAATGTAAGTGGTTTGGAGAGCTCATCCTTAGCTTCCTTTAGAACTCTAGGCGAGATTGTATCAGGTCCTGGCGTTTTATTTACCTTGAGTTTATCTAAACAATTCAATACTTCTCTCTCTGTAACGGTGATATTGCTTAGAACATCTGAATTATCAATCTGAATCGGCGATGGTGTAGGGATATCACTGAGGTCTTCTGTTGTAAAAACTGATGCAAAGAAGGTATTGAGGGCATTACTCATTTGTACTTCGTCTTTGGTGTATTCTCCATTTTCATCGACTAACGGTCCAACAGTTGAAGTAACTACTTTTTTCTTTCTGATATAACTATAGAATTCTTTCGGGTTTGTTTTACTTTGATTCGCAATATGTAACTCTAAGGTCTTTTTACTTTGCTTAATTAACTTTTTGGCTTTGCGTCGTAGCTCTACAAATTTCAGCCGTTCTTCGTCATTTTGTGAGGATTTTAATCTATCATTAGCAAATTTTTTAGCAAGCAGGCAGTTTGAAATATCTTTATTCCACCATTTGGGCTTATTATTATGGCCTGGACGCCGTATTTTCGATGGTATGCAGTCTTGCACTGCTTTTAGGTAAGTGGCTTCGAATAACTTCCAAGATGTATTTATGTCGTTATTGTGAATTAAAAAGCTCCAGTCAGTTTCTTTAAACATAGCTCTAAGTTTATGGAAGTTTGCTTTCTTGAAATTAGGGACTTTTTCGATGCTACTATTTGGTTCGTTACTAGTAAACTTTAAAGTGAAAGTTATCGTACGATGGTCGCTGTTACTGAATTCATCACCAACATTCAAATTCTCTATTAATTCTTCTTTTGTTGCAAGTACAATGTCAAGAACGTTATTACCACGGGTTGGCGTTCGAACAAATTGATAAAGCGAACTCTCTTGCAAGTTCGTATACAAGTCATGTCCGGAGTGTGAAGTAAGAGTATCGCCCCACTTGGTCACAGGTAAATTAAAGTCGCCAAAAATTACGGTATCTTGCGAGTTACTTACATCTGCAATTTGTTCGTAAATTTCTCGGTCAGTTTGCACTGATTGAGCTGGAGGTCTGTATATTAATGCAAGTATTATTTTTGTACCTTTATTATTCTTTATTAGCACAAAAGATGCGTCGACGTTCACAATTTGAGGTTTTGACAAGAGGGTAGGGTTAAGACTTTCTTTGATATAAAGTAAAACGCCACCTCCATTTCGATTTATTCGGCTTTTCTCAAACATTACATAACCGGGAAGTGAATACTCTGCTAAAAAGTCTCTATCTTCTGTATTGAGCCAAGATTCTGTTATGCCAATCACATCATAATTTTCTGTAAACACTAGCTCCTCTAAATCTGAAAATTTATTGCGTATGCTACGAGCGTTTGCATAGAACACCTTTAAATTTGTTATTTTAGAACTCACGGAACGCTCTTTAATAATATTTTTGGTTCTTGTCGGATCTGCATTTATGTTCATGGCTGTCCTCGGTCCTCGCTGTCTTCGGTCCTTATCGCTGGTGGTCCTCGGTTGCCTCTGTTTTTTTCTTGGCGTTGGATGATTTATGTCACTGCTGCTTCTTCTCGGATGGCGTTTTTTGATCCATGGCTGCGGACTGCTTCGTGTAGGAGACGACCCATGCGTGCTGAACCCACAGGGTTTAGATGAGTGCCATCCTTGCGGAACAGAGTAGGCTGGTTGTAGAAGTTGTCCCAGAGGTTAATGAATTCAACTTCTTCCCTCAGACACAAATATTTTAGTCGGCTATTTGTGCTGAAGGCCTTGTCGTAGAATTTGTCAGGTGCGTCGATCTTGGGGAGAATGCCTGAGATGATGATATTCCTTGACTTGTTTTTGTAGTGCTGGATCATCTTGCGATATTTCTCCATCAACTCTTCGGATCTGGTGCGCATGACGTCATTTGAACCAGCATGGATGACAAAAAGGGTATTTTCATTTGCATCCTTTGTGGTATCTTCGAAGGCTTCCACAATGTCGTCCAGTCCAGCTCCTGGGATGCAAAATCTTTTTCGTTGATTTGAGAGAGAGAGAGAGAGAGAGAGAGAGAGAGAGAGAGAGAGAGAGAGAGAGAGAGAGAGAGAGAGAGAGAGAGAGAGAGAGAGAGAGCTTCAGCTTAACCATACAACAGCTAGCCATGTTGGGCCGCCTAGCAAGCTTGTTATTCGCACGGAGAGAGAGAGAGAGCGAGAGAGAGAGAGCGAGCGAGAGCGAGAGCGAGAGCGAGAGAGAGAGAGAGAGAGAACTTGACCATAAAACACCTAGCCATGTTGGGCCGCCTCGCACGCTTGTTATTCACACAGTCTCTTGTTTCTCATTAAAAACAGAAACTCGCAAAAATATACTTTCTGGGAGTTACGTGAATAATTCCGTGTGTGAGGGGACAGCATCATCCATCACCATAATCATCATCATCATCAACACCATCCTTATCATCATCATTATCACCATCATCATCATACTCATTACAGTGCCCAGGTATATCAATTTCACCATTACTTCAAAAAATGTAATATTATGTCACCATTAATTCACTATAGCTTACTGCATTTTCATCATCATCTTCATCATCATCATTATTATTATCAACATCATCATCATCATCATCACACTCGTTACAATGTCTAGGTATTACAATTTCACCATTACTTCATAACATTTATAATGATTTCATCATTAGTTCACCATAAATTACTGTATTTTCATAATCATCATCATCATACTCGCTACAGTGTCCAGGTAGGGTTCACCATTATGTGACCATTATTTCATAATATAAAGTTGTCAAATCACCGATACATCACTATAACTTACCTCATCATTACCTGACTACAACCTCACCATTACCTCACCATTACCTCACCATTACCTCACCATTACCTCACCATTACCTCACCATTACCTCACCATTACCTCACTATTAAGGTATGAATCAATATAGGCTTTCTACCACATAATTATTTTCCCAGTACCAGTCGGATCACAAGCACAACCAAATTAATTACCAATGCCACTAATTACCGCCATATACAACAATAACTTAGATTGCTCTACCAGGAATGTGTGTGTGTGTGTGTGTGTGTGTGTGTGTGTGTGTGTGTGTGTGATTTATATACTTCTATATATTTAAAACATTATATCTACTTCGAAAATGTATGCATCAAAACATAGTACCTAGTACACAACATAATGACAACACTGTGAGAGTATACAGAGAAAAAAAAAAAAAAACACACACACACACACACACACATATATGCACCTGAACTGATAAATAATCACTTCTCTACCATCTGCCAAACCCTCCCCAAACTAGACCGCACCAACCTCCCTGCCTTCCTCCCATCCCCTTCCCCCCCAGTAACTGTTCAAGAATTTGAAGTGGCCAAAAAGCTTTCCAGTTTCAAATAAAAAAGATCAACAACCCCAGTAGACCTACCCATGAAAATATACAAAGAATTTTCGGTGGAATTTGCCACCCCCCTTTGCTCGATAATTAATGCCTCCTTAAGGCAAAGTAAATGCCCTGCAGACTGGAAAACTTCATACGTCACTCCAATCCCCAAAACCCCCTCCCCACATTATCTTAATGAACTCAGACCAATTGCCATTACGCCCATCCCTAGTCTAATCTGTGAGGACTTTGTATTCACCTGGGCTTACTCACAAATCCGTCACTTGATAGATCCCCAACAGTTTGGCAACGTAAAAACCTCCTCCACCACTCACTGTCTTATTAGCTTCCTAGATTATATTTACACAAATCTTGAGAAGAGAAAGACTTCCCTCGCCCTTGCCTTTATTGACTTCAGGAAAGCATTTGACCTTGTTGACCACACCATCATCATCAACAAGGCCATAAAGTTGGGGCTACATCCTACCCTGGTTGCGTGGTTGACCGACTTCCTTAGTGACAGACGACAAGCAGTGCGATACCAAGGCTTCATCTCCACCTTCCTAGACATCACATGTGGAGTCCCACAGGGCACAAAGATGGGGCCTCTATTGTTCCTCATCTTGATTAATGATGCCCTAAAGGACACCCCATTCCACTGGAAGTACGTGGACGACTCGACAGTCGGCATTACTGTCGATAACACCTCCCCTAACTATGACCCCCTACAAGACATCCTCGACCGTCTTCAAGCCTGGACCACAGACAATCATGTGACTATCAATCATGACAAGACAGTGGTCATGCACATCAACACTTCCGTTACCGACCTTCCTCCACCCACTGTCACAATTGGTCCTCATCCCCTTCAGCTTGTTGAGTCCACCAAACTCCTCGGAATCACTGTGGACAACAAACTGAACTGGAAGAAACATGTAACTACCACAGTCAGGACCGCCACTTACAAGTTGTTATGCTAAGGCGGTTGAGATCCCTGGGGGCGCCGAAGAATGAGCTGAAGAGTATATATAACACCTTCATACTCCCTAAGCTCACCTACGCCTCTCCCGCCTGGTCCTCCTCTCTAACCCTAACACAACAACGTCAACTGGAGAGAGTTCAGAGGAGGGCATGCAGGATCATCCTGGGTGGCACATATCCAGGGTACGAGGAAGCTCTCACCACCCTTAGCATACCTGCACTTACAACCAACCACTACAACACACTCAAACAGTTTGCATCTAAGCTGCTTGTTCACCCACGACACAGAAACTTACTTCCACCAGACGCCCCTAGACCTACACGTGCAGCTCGTCATTTCAACACACTCCAACCAATAAGAGCAAGAACTGACAGATATAAAAATAGTCCTATCCCAACCATTGTTAATATTATTAATAATGTGTAATAACGGCCTGTCACACCATATATACGCGCCCACCTTTAATAATATATGCATAAGTGTGTGTGCGTGTGTGTATTAGAATATAATTATGTATGTATTTGCTTGAGTTTGTTTATGTATATGTGTATATATGTATCTATGTATGTGCAGTATATGTGTATGTATGTGTGCGTATATGTGTATGTATGTATGCGTTATTTATGTATATATATATATGTGTCTATAGTGTATACTGTTTGTGGTTCGAGCCCAGCTGAGAGTATCAGGTAGGATAAGAGAAGAGCATATATGCATGTAATGTGCATATATTTATGTATATGTATGTCTGTGTGTATGTGCTGTCAATGGTTCGAGCCCGGTTGAGAATATAAGGTATATAATATATCTTTACATGTATTTGTATGGTCTTATGCACATATGTATGTAAATATACGTACATATGAGCGAGAACATATTGCTCACTAGCGCAACTTCTGATTATAAATCTATGCATAAGCATTATCTATTATTAAGTGTTCGCGTATCTTCATCCATGTATTTCCACCCTTAACAATAGAACACCCAGCTCTTCCATATTTCACCTTCTGTCACACACACACCCACATACACACACACACACACACCTACACTACCGAGGATTAACCTCCCATTGTAGTAGGCTGTACCTGACCATACGGACCATATACGGACTTGAATTGCTGCACCCTCTTTACCCTTCAACTCTTTACCCTGACCATACCAAAACAGTTTCTGTATGTATGTATGTTTGTGTGCATACGTGAGCGTTTGTGTATACGGACATGTGCACACTTACTGCATGTTCTTATGTTCCTATATATGTATGTATATGTATGTGCGCACGTACGTGTATATACGTATGTTCTGTATATGAGTAAGTAAATAAATGTGTATATGTACTGTATATCACTTACTCTCATGGTTATTTTATGATAATTTGTATTCTGCACATGCATCATTATTGTATTTATTTATTTTGTTTGTAAACTAAGCTTACCATCCTCATATCTGTACATCTCATGTTCATCCACTAAATTGTTAAATGTGTATTTTCAGCTCATGAGGCTGCCATTCTTTAATAAACCGTTTATTATTATTATTATTATTATTATTATTATTATATATGTGAGACCCAGGATGTTTTATGCGTGCCTCAGATCCCATTCACATCGGCCGGTGGCTTTCATAGTTTGAAGAAAATAGCTTTTATTAATTTGTTCACTCCGCCTCCTTTGAACCCCCTCCACCGGGTTTAGGGGGCGAGGGAGAACGTTCTTTGATGCGGCATTTTTTCTCCGGTTTCTACTGGGCGCAAGAAAAAGTCCGCAGGGTTTTTTATTTGTCCCGCTCGCGTCACTTTGGCCGTCCGTGAAAAGTGCTGTTCATATACAAAACATCAATGCGCAAAAGGCTCCTGAGTTCATGGGAATTTTCTGCCCGGGTATAAACGCGGTCGGAAAACTCTGCGGGACAAGATTGGAGTTCCAGCTGTACTCCGTGTTTATGTTTTTGCTATGGCGATTTTCTGGCATCAGGAGAACTTGGCCTCAAAGAGATCTAGGCCTCTAAGAAAACTTGGCCTTGGTTCACTTTTTGGGCGATTTTTGCATGTATTCATTATTTTTCTAGTTTCCTCTCTAGACCTCATTCAAATTTAAAGAAACATCCATTAGATCCCCCTTCTAGATTAATTTGTAAATTTTTCGGTAGAAAAATATCCCGGCCGAGGGCCGGTTCTTCCAACATTACAGGCTCACTATCGTTCGCCAGGGAAAAAATCGATACCTAAATAGCACGAAAGGTCTAAACGTTGACGAAGAAATGGGGCGAAAGGGCTTAAAATCGACTAACTAATGGGGCAAACATCTTAACATCTGAAAACTAATGTAGCTAAACATGAGGGAGATAGTGGTCCAGAAAACCGGCCCATCTCCCCTTAAGAGAACTTGGCCTCTACGAGAACTCGGCCTCTAAGAAAACTCGGTCTCTAAGCGACTATGGACTCTAAGAGAACTTGAGCTCCAAGAAAAGTCAGCCTCTAAGAGAAGTCGGCCTCAAAGAGAACTCGGCCGCAGGAAGTAGGTTAGGTTAGGTTAGGCTAGGCTAGATTAGGTTAGGTTAAGTTAGGTTCGACGAGTTAAATAGGTTCCGCGAAGTTGGCCGTTGAGCGAGCGAGTCTTTGAGAATGAGAATGAGAGAATGAGAATGAGAGTAAGAGAGAGAGAGAAAGAGAGAAGGGGGTAGAAAAAAAAAAAAAAAAAAAAAAGGCTCAAATTAGACCACTGTGTTGCGGAAGAGAATGTGTATATGTTTGGAAAGTTGTGGCCACTCTTTTTCCACCGTGTACAGTCGGGCTAATAAGTCATGTCTCGGCACCCAGTATGTTTTGATCAATATATAATTGGTATCAGCAATATCTAAGCATCATTTCTTCATGTCGAGTGAAATATACACACCTGTTCCTACACATACCCACCCTATTCAACATCTGACAGACATTAATACAGCACAGAGCAAGCCAAGCGTAATGAAAGCTGGGACATGACTTATTAGCGCGACCGTACACAAAGGTAAAACTGGTAGTACGGTAAAGATAGCGTTAACCCTTTCAAAGGTCCAATACGCATTTTCTTAAACAGGAGGTACAACTGGTAGCACGGTCAAAATAGCGTTAACCCTTTCAAGATCCAATACGCATGTTTTTTTCTTGTTTTCCGGTCATTAGTAGACGATTTTACTCAGATTAGGAAGGCTATATGGAAGTGAGAAGGTTAATTGAGAAAGTTGTCACCCTAATAATGGCCACAGCTCCTTCTTAAACTGTATGAACTGGTCTAATGAGTGCCAAAATAAACAGTCAAAATGCGTCAGTCTTCAAAGGGCTAATTATCCCTTCCTATAAAGTGTTAACATTCAAGTGCATATACACGCTATGTGCTTGATTATATACAGGGTGTCCCAGGAGGAAAGGGCATAACTTTGGGAAATGATAAAACAAGGTATTCTAAGCCTAAAATGGTCTATAACAAAAAGTCCAAATCTCAACTGTTAAAAAGATATTGAAGGTTTTATATAGTGTCCTCCCCCGCCTCACTGTAATGGACTCTTCCATGTCAGACAGTTTCCAACTGGTCCAAAGTGAGCTATTATATCTATAATCATTTTGAAACTTACTGAATTATAATATCTTTACAATAACATGGTAAAATAACTGCAGTTAGATGGAGGTGTGGTAGGTACTAGGATACCTAGGCCACCCTTATGGGGAAATACTTAAGAAAATGCCATTTTCAACATGCAATTTCTCTTTACTGGTTGAGATTTGGAATATTTCTTATAGAACATTTTAGGCTTAGAATATTTTGTTTTATTATTTTCCAAAGTTATGCCCTTTCCACCTGGGACACCCTGTATAAAGGTATATTATATGTTAAGGGGAGACTGGTAGTTTGTTTGGTCTATTAATGTATTTATTCATATATGATTTTATTTTTTTAGGTCAGTGTAGAGGCAGGTCAGTGTAGAGGCAGGTCAGTGTTGAGGCAGGTCAGTGTAGAGGTAGGTCAGTGTAGAGGTAGGTCAGTGTAGAGGTAGGTCAGTGTAGAGGTAGGTCAGTGTAGAGGCAGGTCAGTGTAGAGGTAGGTCAGTGTAGAGGTAGGTCAGTGTTGAGGCAGGTCAGTGTAGAGGTAGGTCAGTGTAGAGGTAGGTCAGTGTAGAGGTAGGTCAGTGTAGAGGCAGGTCAGTGTTGAGGCAGGTCAGTGTAGAGGTAGGTCAGTGTAGAGGTAGGTCAGTGTTGAGGCAGGTCAGTGTAGAGGTAGGTCAGTGTAGAGGTAGGTCAGTGTAGAGGTAGGTCAGTGTAGAGGCAGGTCAGTGTTGAGGCAGGTCAGTGTAGAGGTAGGTCAGTGTAGAGGTAGGTCAGTGTTGAGGCAGGTCAGTATAGAGGCAGGCCAGTGAAGGATCAGGTCAGTCAAGAATTAGGTCAGTATATAGGCCGGTCAGCGATGGAATAGGTCAGCAGAGGTCCCGTCAGCCCCCCCCCCCCCCCCCCGGCTAACAATGTAGTCCCCAGGAGCCTTATTAGCCCCCCACTTGACCAGAGCACTGTTGACCAGACCCTTCCCTCCCTGTCAGCCAGCCTACCCTGTCTGTAAATTAGGCTCTTCCTCGTTTTGTTTTCGTTTTTTTTTTTGCATTACGTGTGTCTGAACGCCGAAGATTAATGAATGAATCACTTTGTTCTTATTATTACCTAAGCCAACGACATTTAACAGAGGTTACGTTTTTTGCTTACGTTTGTTTGTTTGGCTGTTATGGACCGATTTTCACAAAATATAGCAGGTAGATAGAATGTACGCCAAGGAAAAAGTGATTCAATTTAGGAGCCGATCTGGATCATATAATGGAACACAGATATCTCGAGAAAAAAAAAATATCGATCAAATTTAAACAAAACTTGGTCAGTCCCTTCACTTGGTTCTCGGAAGGTAAGCAGTAAGGGGAGGTTTGGTTTTCCTCAACCTCCTTCTCCCTCATGCTTAGCCCTATCAGTTTGCATGCATTCCATTACTCTGACGATTTTAAGACGTTCACTTCATTATTTTAGCGATTATAAGACATTTCACGCCATTTAGGGGTCTATTTTTTCCCTGGCGAGCGAAAGTGAGCCTGTAATTTTGGAGGAACCGGGGAAATATTTGTATTGAAAAATGTACAAGTTTTTCTCGAAGGGGGGTGTATTTCTAAGCTTGGTGGAGGTCTAGGAAGTAAACAAAAATAATATTAAAAATAATTATAAACATAATTTATATAAAAATATTAAAACTAATCTCCCCTTAACTTTTGCTTGACACTGAAGGACGCCTCCCCCCCCCCCCCCTCCCCCCCCCCCTTTTTTTTACAACATACTTCTGGACCCACCCAAAGTATGACCATGATGAGGTTTTACTACAGGGTTATTTCTAGACGTTTTGTTTTATTTTTTCAGTTTGGTAGGAGTTTTGGAAGTCGGAGGGTTATTTAGCATAGTTGTTACCCCCTTGTGTCCTAGAGATCCTTCCTAAGCTGCATACAATCGTCTAACAATAGCCAGGATATAATGAAGATACGCGTCATCCGATCCTGAAAGGGTTAATAGCTTAGGAAAGACCACTAAGAATCGAAGGGAGATCGAAAAAGTATCACAATAATCCCTTTGACTTCTCACGAGTTTATCTTATGGGAGCCCACCTCGCTTTTTTCTCTTTCTCTCCCTCTCTCTTTGGTTTGTAATTAATCGGACCCATTCAGCCTACTGTTTTAAGACGTTTACCCCCATCCAGGTATCAATATTTTCCTGGCGAGTGGTAGCGAGCCAGCATATATACTGTATATTTTTGTTTTGACAAGAAGCTAAATTTTTAAATTTTTTGATAGAAAAATGTCTCCGGCGAAGCCGGATTTCTCCATACAATGCTGGCTCACTATCGCTCGCCAGGAAGATATCGACACCTGGATGGGGATAAACGTCTTAAACCAGTTGGCTGAATGGGGTCGAATGGATACAAGCCAGGGAAAGAGAGAAAAGGAGAGAAAGTTAAATAAAACAGCTGGTGACCCCCCTTCAGTCGGTGTCACACGCGCGCATTTTCCGTCAATTTTCGATGAGCTCGTTTTTTTCTCGTCCTAGTTTGAGGTTCTTTCGCATTGGAATCGGAAACTAGATCGAAGGTAGATAATGTTTGATCGAAGGTAGATAATGTTAGATCGAAGGTAGATAATGTTAGATCGATGGTAGATAATGTTAGATCGAAGGTAGATAATGTTAGAATGAAGGTAGATAATGTTAGAATGAAGGTAGATAATGTTAGATCAAAGGTAGATAATGTTAGATCGAAGGTAGATAATGTTAGATCGAAGGTAGATAATGTTAGATCGAAGGTAGATAATGTTAGATCGAAGGTAGATAATGTTAGATCGAAGGCAGATAATGTTAGATCGAAGGCAGATAATGTTAGATCGAAGGTAGATAATGTAAGATCGAAGGTAGATAATGTTAGATCGAAGGTAGATAATGTTAGATCGAAGGTAGATAATGTTAGATCGAAGGTAGATAATGTTAGATCGAAGGTAGATAATGTTAGATCGAAGGTAGATAATGTTAGATCGAAGGCAGATAATGTTAGATCGAAGGTAGATAATGTAAGATCGAAGGTAGATAATGTTAGATCGAAGGTAGATAATGTTAGATCGAAGGTAGATAATGTTAGATCGAAGGTAGATAATGTTAGATCGATGGTAGATAATGTTAGATCGAAGGTAGATAATGTTAGATCGAAGGTAGATAATGTTAGATCGAAGGTAGATAATGTTAGATCGAAGGCAGATAATGTTAGATCGAAGGTAGATAATGTTAGATCGAAGGTAGATAATGTTAGATTGAAGGTAGATAATGTTAGATCGAAGGTAGATCGAAGGCAGATAATGTTAGATCGAAGGCAGATAATGTTAGATCGAAGGTAGATAATGTTAGATCGAAGGTAGATAATGTTAGATCGAAGGTAGATAATGTTAGATCGAAGGTAGATAATGTTAGATCGAAGGTAGATAATGTTAGATCGAAGGTAGATAATGTTAGATCGAAGGTAGATAATGTTAGATCGAAGGTAGATAATGTTAGATCGAAGGCAGATAATGTTAGATCGAAGGTAGATAATGTAAGATCGAAGGTAGATAATGTTAGATCGAAGGTAGATAATGTAAGGCAGTTTACTTGTTTTACGGAACTTAACATTTTGTAGCTGCCGCACAACAATTGTCCATACAAGATTGATGGAAAAAATATCATTCGTGTGATACCGCCTTTAAGCTGGAGAATAACGAGGAGGCAGGACTATAATGAGGCAAGAGGGTGGTCTTTAAGGGAGCCCACCTCGCCTTTTTTTCGCTTTCTCTCCCTCTCTCTTTGGCTTTTATCTATTCAGCCCCATTCAGCCTACTGTTTTAAGACGTTTACCCTCCATCCAGGTGTCAATTTTTACTGGCGAGCGGTAGCGAGCCAGCATATATATATATTTGTTTTGACAGCAAGCTAAATTTGTACATTTTTCCATAGAAAAATTTCTCCGGCGAAGCCTGATTTCTCCATACAATGCTGGCTTGCTATCGCTCGCCAGAAAAAATCGACACCTGGATGGGGATAAACGTCTTAAAACAGTTGGCTGAATGGGGCCGAATGGATACAAGCCAGGGAGAGAGAAAAGGAGAGAAAGATAAACAAAAAAACGGTGACCCCCCCTTAAGAGCCACACTTCACCATTTTTACCTCTTCTGTTCTTATCATTCCCATGTTTCTGCTTATAATAATTACCTCCGCCGATGAAGTTTGACGGAGTTTATGTTTTCGCCTCCGTTTGTCTGTTTGTCCGCCCAAGAAATTAATGATTTAATTAATGAGGCGATCCGGAGAATTTCACGAATTTTGGTGGGCATATATGACATGTGCTATGACCTGATTGTCACGAAATCTGGTTGGCAAATAGGATATGCGCCAAGGAAGAAGTTGTTCAATTTAGGACGCGATCCAGAGCATATCCTGGAACCCAGATCCAGATTTTTGTTTAGGCCTATGGTATTAAGGGGAGACGGGCCTTTTTTTTTTTTTTTTTTTTTTTTTTTTTCCTATATTTCTTAGTTGCCTTGCTAGACCTCCATCAAGCTTAGAAACACCCCCTAGACCCCCCTTCAAGATAAATTTCTACATTTTTCGATAGAAAAATGTCCCAGCCGAAGGCCTTTTCCCTTTTAAAATTTCAGGCTCGCTATCGCTCGTCAGGAAAAAATCGACACCTAAATGGCACGAAAGGCCTTAAAATTGACAATTAAATGGGGTGAAAGGTATTAAAATCGGCAAACTAATGGGCCGAACGTCCTAAAATCTGAAAACAAATGGGGCTAAACACGAGGAAGAAGGGGGACTCGAAAAGCAGGACACCCCCCTTAATGGTGAAGAACCACCCAGCGTAAGTTGAGGTAGTACGGACGCCCGAACGAGTTGAGGTAGTACGGACGCCCGAACGAGTTGAGGTAGTACGGACGCCCGAACGAGTTGCCTCCACTAATTTATCCTGTTTGTCTCTTTCTCTACTCTCGGTAAATAAGTCCCTTTTTTTTAATCAACGTTTGTTTTCTTTTCGTTTAGTTTATGTGTACTCCTGCTATTAGTTTATGTGTACTCCTGCTATTAGTTTATGTGTACTCCTGCTATTAGTTTATGTGTACTCCTGCTATTAGTTTATGTGTACTCCTGCTATTAGTTTATGTGTACTCCTGCTATTAGTTTATGTGTACTCCTGCTATTAGTTTATGTGTACTCCTGCTATTAGTTTATGTGTACTCCTATTAGTTTTATGTGTACTCCTGCTATTAGTTTATGTGTACTCCTGCTATTAGTTTATGTGTACTCCTGCTATTAGTTTATGTGTACTCCTGCTATTAGTTTATGTGTACTCCTGCTATTAGTTTATGTGTACTCCTGCTATTCATTGGGGGTTCCTATTGTTCTCCTACTTTTCTTAACCCCAAATTTTCTCCTACTTTTCTATCTGTTCTTTGTACTTGCTAGTTTTTGTTTTGTTCTATATTCTGTAGCCTCTCTTTGCGTCTTTCTTCAAGATTAATTTGTGCATTTTTCTACCGCAAAATGCCCCGGCCAATGGCCGCTTTCTCCTATATTGCAAGCTCGCTATCGCTCGCCAGGTAGCAAATCGACACTTGAATGATACGAAAGGTCTTAACATCGCCAAACTAGTGGGCTGAGTGTCAACAAATCTTAAAACTAGTGGAGCTAACATGAAGGAGAGGGGTTTCCAGATAATCACCACTTAATCGTTCGTCTTTATCAATCACTGTGGGGTTTTCCTCTCTCTCTTTCTCAATCTCATTTATTTAATATCCACATGTCTCCCAAATATATCTCATTTTACGATATTTATTCGTATCTTCTCTCAATTTATCATGGTTCCTTTCAATCGTGCAATTAAATGTGCATCAATATCGCCACCCTACATTTCAATTGCATGCATAATTTATCATTATATTTCGTTTCGCTTCCCTTAGTTTATTTCTTTATAATACCTTTTTTTATCAGATTTTTTTTTAAATTTAATGATACTTGATTTCTTTATAATTTTGTTTTTCTATTTGCCTCCTTGATCTTTATTTGTTAAGCTTTGAACGTCTTGTCTATTTTACTTGTTCGGCTTTTTAAGACGTTCAGCTCATTAGTTTGACGAGAATAAGACCTTTAGATCCATGTTTTTTCTTTCAATATTGAGCCCTTTCATGCCATTTAGGTATTGATTTTTTCCTGACGAGCGATTTAAGAGGAATCAGGCTACCGAAAAATTTACTAATTTATCTTGAAAAGGGGTCTAGGAAGTGTAATTTTAAGCTTGATGGAGGTCTAGGGAACAAACTAAATACCTCCCCTTAACTCAAGTACTACTAATTACACTTCTTCCACTTCACGACATCATTAGTAGATAATAATTATAATCAAAGGGCATAGGGCTAAGGGGGTAGTGCTTGTTTTTTGGTCTATATATTTATATATACCGTATATATACAGTATATATACAGTATATATATATATATATATATATATATATATATATATATATATACCCCTATATATATATATATATATATATATATATATATATATATATATATATATATATATATATATATAGTATTAAGTTTCCTCGCTAGACCTCCATCAACCTTAAAAGAAAACACCCCCTAGACCCCCTTTCAAGACAAATGTGTACATTTTATAAAATTATAAGGATGGAACTGGTACTGAACGGGTTAATTGTATCTTAAATATCCACCTTCCGATTGTGTGTGTGTGTGTGAGTGTGTGTTTTTTTTTTTTTTTTTTTTTTAACCTTACCTAAAACTATTATTTTGTTTTAGTGATATTCGCTTCCTCGTGTAATCTTCCTTCCCCTTGTTGTTATTTGCAGATTATATTATTTTATGAAGCAGTTTTTCTTTTATGTCTCCGGGTCATCATTGTTTTTTTTTTGTGTTTTCAATGTTATCTTTTTCCATTTTCTTCTTGGTTTATTCGGTCTCTGATTTTCGTGAGTCCTTGAAGGGAGCCCACCTCGTTTTTTCTCTCTCTTTCTCTCCCTCTCTCTTTGGCTTGTATCCATTCGGCCCCATTCAGCCTACTGTTTTAAGACGTTTACCCCCATCCAGGTGTCAATATTTTCCTGGCGAGCGGTAGCGAGCCAGCATATATGTATTTTTGTTTTGACAGCAAGCTAAATTTGTACATTTTTCGATAGAAGAATGTCTCCGACGAAGCCGGATTTTTCCATACAATGCTGGCTCGCTATCGTTCGCCAGGTGGGCTCCCTTAACTACATTATAGTACAAACCCCAACACTTTGGGAAATATTGTTGTTGATTTAGTGTGTAATGTGAGTATAGCTGTGAGTGAAAATATACTGTATGTATGCGCACGACTGTGTGTGTGTGTGAGAGAGAGAGAGAGTGTGAGAGAGAGAGAGAGAGAGAGAGAGAGAGAGAGAGAGAGAGAGAGAGAGAGAGAAAGACAGAGAGAGTGAGAGAGAGAGAGAAAAAGAGTGAATGTGTGTGAGAGAAAAAGAGCAAGTGTAAGAGAGAGACTGAGTGTGTGAGTTTTTTCCTTCGTTTTTTTATTTCTTACAAAACCTTCAAGTCTCCCCTCTAATTAATTAACATTTTAATTAACCTGGCTATTGTTTCCACTCGTTTGTTTTTATCCCCGTTTTTTATACCTTGCTATATCAGATTAAATACTACTCACTTCGCTCTTACTATAAACATTGACGAATTGCATTAAATACAGTGGATTGTAATTACCCCAGTCTTTCTGTGTTTGTTTGTCATGTGTACTGTAGGTGTGTTCGTAATATATCTTGATAACGAATTAATGGATTTGGATGGAATTTGGTCTGCCCCTTCCTTTGATACTCGAATAGATAACATTAATTATATTTTGATCAAAATTGGCTAACGAATACTTATTATTTATATTATTCTTATTATTTTTTATAAATACCGGTACTATAATAATAATTACTATTATTTTTTTATTATTACTATATTTATTTTTATAGTAGTTCTTGTTGTTGTTGTTGTTCCCCAAGCTGCCTGGCCGAACAGCCCCAAGGCCCCGAGCAATTCCAAGGCCATAACCGAGCGCCCCCACAGAACCCTCCCCGCCGACCACAATAAAGCCTGGGTGACCGAAGCCACTCCATGGCGGGGAGCTGAGGAGGGTGCAGAAACGCCCGGGAAACCAAAGCCCCACCCAGGGCCCTGTGCCCCTCAGCAATTATGAAGAGAAAGTTGAGGGGCAAGGGAAAAATGTGACGCTTTGGCTTCCAATCTAAGCCTACTGTTTTTATAGTAGTAGTTGTAGCTGTTGGAGTAGTATTAGTAGTCATAGTCGTAGCAATGGTAGTCTCTAATATTAATTAAATTTATATACACATACATAGACTACAGTAGATCTGGAATGGACACGAAAATGTAACTTTGCAGTAAGGGACCCAAAATCGGAGATCGAAGCCCCAAGTTCGAACTTCGAAACCGCGAAAATATCACATTTTCGCGGTTTCGAGGTTCGAACTTGGGGATTCGTTCTCCGATTTTGGGTCCCTTACTGCAAAGTTCCATTTTCGTGTCCATTCCAGATCTACTGTAGTCTATGACACATATCATAGACCTTGGACCGGTACAAGCATTACTGTTGATGTTATTTAATTATGTTTTTTATCCGTAAATTAATGGATCTTTACTCGACCTAATATATTGTTGATTTAATTAAAAAGTTTTCCATTCAGTAACTGTTATGGTTCAGTGAATAATTCGTAAGTTTACATTCAACTATATTTTATAAACACGTATTACTTTTTTGTCGCTGAAATTTCTAGGCTAAGAATGGAAAAAAGTGAACTCCCAAAACAAAAAGCTTATATTGAATCACAAGAACAAATTGTACTTACAGATACAATTAGTCCTGACAAATACAACGCAGACTCTCTCTCTCTCTCACTCACTCACTCTCACTGTCACACTCACCCACTCATTAACTAACTCTCTCTCTCTCTTTCTCACCCACTTACACTCACTCACTCACTCTCTCTCTTTGGGCTATCCCTTTCTTCCACCATTCCTTATTGGGGGTTCTACTAATTTTCTATTTGATTTAAGTCCCTGATCACCTTGCTTGCATCGTAATATCTGTGTGGTCAGTGTATATGTGTAAATCTATATAAACCTCGCTTTAGGATACAAATTTGTCTCTGTATGATAAATATGTGTAATACAACAATGTATATTTTGTAGTGTTTTATATACTGTATATGGTATTAATTTTGCAACAAAGGTTAAAGTATCAACTCATTTTGGTTATAGAATTATTACTAAAGAAAATACACAACAAAGATTATTTATTATATATATAAGCTTAAAGACTTAAACAAAGCATGATTGTCTTATCTATATCCCATAAATTAATGAGAGAGAGAGAGAGAGAGAGAGAGAGAGAGAGAGAGAGAGAGAGAGAGAGAGAGAGAGAGAGAGAGAGAGAGTATGAGAGGGAGATATTAAGGCATAACTTAAGGGGAGATGGGTCGTTTTTCTGGACCCTTTTCTTCCTCATGTTTAGTTCAATTAGTTTCCAGATTTTATGATGTTTTCTTCATTAGTTTGTTGATTTTAAGAGCTGTCGTTCCATTTTGTTGTCAAGATTAAGACCTTTCGTGCTATTTAGGTGTCAATTTTTCCCCTGGCGATCTATAGTGAGCCTGTAGTGCTGGAAGAACCGGCCGTGCAAATTTATCTAGAAGGGGGATCTAATGGATTTATTTTTTATTTGTGTTGAGGCCTAGGGAGGAAACTAAAAATAATAATTAATATATGAATCAATCGGCCAAAAAATATATCCTTCCCCCTGAATCCAAGAAAGTTATTACAACAAGAAACAAAACATGACCTCTAAAATAATCTGATCTCACCGGAGTTAACTAGATTTGTCCCTGAAGAACAGAGGAGCGAATAATTATGCCTTATCATAAATTCTGGCTCCTCCTCCTCTTTCTTCTTCTCCTTTTCCTCCTCCTACTTCTTCCTCCTTTTAATTTGCTTCCACCTTCTTCTGCTTCTCCTCGTCTTCCTCCTCTTCCTTTTCGTTCTCCTCCACCTCCTTCCCCTAGTCCTCCATCTAACCCTCCTCCTCCACCTTGTTAAGATATTCCTCCACAAATCACACCCCATCAGAGCGCTCCTCCGCAGGGAAATTACTCCGGTCACTTCCCCATTATGGCCACACCCTCTGTACCATACCCAACTGTCTCAGGATGTACAGGCAGGTTAAAAAAGCCGGGTCTCACTTTTGTAACTTATATTTTAGCTAGTCAGTATTATCATTATAATAATTATTAACATTATTATAATTATTCTTGTTCTTGTTGTTCTTCTTCTTCTTATAATTATTATAATTTATATTATTATTATTATTATTATTATAATATTATTATTATTATTATTATTATTATTATGATTATTATTCCAGACGGAATAGTTCGACGACAATCTTTCTCATAAACTGCAATTTTAAGGACGGTTTCTGGACCACTTCCAATTTCTACAGACCGAAAACTGCAATAAACGCAACACATACAACACAAATAACGCAAACAAAGAAAGATACATTCCCCTCAAACCCTGCATCATAATAATCGACCTCAACAGCTGGACACACGAATGCCTCAAAGGGTACTATCTCATTTTCTCCGGAGCTAAACATTGCAATACACGCAACACAGACAACACAAGCAACGAAAACAAAGTCAGATACGTCCCTCTCAAACCACGCATAATATTAATCAGCCTCAGAAGCTGGACACACAGACGCCTCCAAGGGTGCTATCTTATTTTACACAGTTCAAAACCTGCAACATACACAACACAAACAAAGGCAGACAACAACAAAATACATCCCTCCCAAACCCTGCATCACAATATTCGGCCTCGGCAGCAGGACATCCACACGCCTCCAAGGGTGCTATCTTATTTTACACAGTTCAAAACCTGCAACAAACACAACACAAACAAAGGCAGACAACAACAAAATACATCCCTCCCAAACCCTGCATCACAATATTCGGCCTCGGCAGCAGGACATCCACACGCCTCCAAGGGTGCTATCTTATTTTACACAGTTCAAAACCTGCAACAAACACAACACAAACAAAGGCAGACAACAACAAAATACATCCCTCCCAAACCCTGCATCACAATATTCGGCCTCGGCAGCAGGACATCCACACGCCTCCAAGGGTGCTATCTCATTTTCTGCCGAGCTAAAACTGTAATTGCCTGCCGTTCGCCTGTCGCCCATGCTTAAACTAAAGCTGAATTTTCCGCTTCGGCTCGTTTTACGTCGAGCGGGTTTTGTTTGGGGTTTTTCCTCTGGTGTGTGAGTTCTGGCAAAGCGGTGGATTTTACGGTAATCTGTTTTTTTATAGTTGTACGTTTTCTTGTATTTATAATTAGCATGGAAAATTATATATATATATACCGGTATATATATATATACTGTATATATATATATACCTGGAGAATATACAAAATATACCGAGGATAGTGGAAGCAGAAAACATAAACAGTTACTGTGCCACCGTCAAATATTATATTTTAGATAACTTAATTAATTCTTTGTATATTTGTTAATCCATTGTAACTGACACAATTGTTTTCTGTTCATAGCCCCCTTCTACTAAATTTATCTAATACACGCATTCAGAATTTGATGCTGTCAAATTCAGGATTTTGTGTGGATTTTCTGTGTAACTTTGGTGAAAGCGAAACACTGAGCGGCAAACCTTCGTCTGTATCCAAGACACCTTCAGAGCTATTGAATTACAGACGAAAGCTTGCAGCACTAACTCTCAATATTCTTCCGAGTGCAAAAAAAAAAAAAAAAAAAAAAAAAAAAAAAAAAAAAAAAAACATATACAGTATATAGATATCAATAAAAATAATAATAATAATAAATAAATAAATAGAATACAATGAAATAAAAATAAAATATATAAATATAGAAAAGTAAACATATCACGTGCATATATAAATACTTTTTTAGACAAATATTTGCCCCCATAAGTGAAGACACCTTAACACTATGTGACCCGACCTGTTGTGGGTTATCATAATATTTTGTTTAATTATTATTGAGGAATTTGCTTGCTTTTGACATTTTCGAGCAATATATATATTAGTTTCTCCCCCAAGGTAAAAACAAAAACTTTCCCAGCCTTCCTTAAAACTAATAAATGCCCACCCTGACCCCCTTCAACCTATGTTTGCTATTTTATTTTATTTTTTATTATTTTTCGATAGCAAAACGTCTCGGCTGAAGCCCGATTTCTGTTTAGTTACAGGCTCACTGTCTCTCTCCCAGAAAAAAATCGAGACCTAAACGTGACGAAAAGTCGCAATATCTCCAAAAATATTGGCGTGCAACGTCTTAAAATCTCTTAAACTAATGAAGCGAAACGAGGGAGGTACCAAAAGACTCCCCTCGGTCCAAATAGGGTTAAGGTTGCGACCTCAGATCCCAGGGTGTCAGGGGCAGATATTATTGAAATATAATTGTTGCAGTACATTACCACAAAGCCCACTGATACACCATAAGACACATTTGTCGTAGTACATTACCACAAAGCCCACCGATACACCATAAGACACATTTGTCGTAGTACATTACCACAAAGCCCACCGATACACCATAAGACACATTTGTCGTAGTACATTACCACAAAGCCCACCGATACACCATAAGACACATTTGTCGTAGTACATTACCACAAAGCCCACCGATACACCATAAGACACATTTGTCGTAGTACATTACCACAAAGCCCCCACCGATACACCATAAGAACAACATTTGTCGTAGTACATTGCCACAAAGCCCATCGATACACCATAAGACACATTTGTCGTAGTACATTACCACAAAGCCCACCGATACACCATAAGACACATTTGTCGTAGTACATTACCACAAAGCCCACCGATACACCATAAGACACATTTGTCGTAGTACATTACCACAAAGCCCACCGATACACCATAAGACACATTTTTCTGTTTCCAATGTATTATCATTCTAAAAACATTCCCATTTCAATATATGCATTGGTAGACAGTACCTAGTGAGTGATAAAAGTAATAGGTGGCGTGAGATGGGTTTGAAGTCCCTAGCGATGGATTGAAATGAGGTGATAGCGGCGATGCAGGTTCGAGAGGCCAAGTCACACCAAGCTAAACTAGGAGACAGCTAATGTGCTACCATAGTCCGTTCATTCTAGGTTGGGCAGAAATCATAACCTCTAACCTCTGTAACTCAAAAAGGGATAGAGCAAATGGGCTGTAATTTACCACACTTATACCCATGCTGGGCAGTGTGTTGAGTAAAGATGGGACTATGGATGAAGAAGTGCGGGAGAGGGTACAACAGGGGAAGAGGGTTGTAGGAACGCTAAAAGCAGTAACAAGAAATAGGGTGGTCAGTATGGAAGTGAAGAAGTCCTTGCATGACTGTGGTAATCCCGACACTGACTTACGGAAGCGAAGCATGGACGTTGGTTGAGAGACTCAGACCAAGAGTGAGAGCCGTGGTAACATGAATTACTTAGAGGAGGTGCGTGCAGGAGGTTACATGGAGGGATAGACAGACTAATGAGGAAGTAAGAAGGAACGGGGGGGGGGGGGTAGGTGTGCCGGAAAGTGTGAAAAGGGACAACTTGAGATGGTTCGGCCATATGGAACGTATGGAAGGCGAGAGAATGACTAAGAGGGTGTACGAGAGCGAGGTGGAGGGACAGAGAGGAAGATGTAGACCGAATATGAGGTGGAAGGATGGAGTGAGGAACTACATGAACGAAGGCGGTGCTGGTTGGGGGGAGGGGCGTCGACTGACTGGGGACAGAGGTGCATGGGGGCGGTTCGTTCGTGGCCACCCCTTTGGGGATCACGGCGTCAGGCAAAGATAGATAGATAGAGATACCCATGCTGACCCTTTCCAAACGGTAGAAGTATTACCTCGATTACTCTAGCCGTTTCTGAGTAACAGAGGTCAGTGGTCAAGATTTTTGGCCTAACTATAATGAATGAACTATAGTCTGGGAAGCAGACTACGTTGAGCCGGTTGCAAAACTTTTTATGTGGCTTGTTTTTTTTTAAATACGGCCTCTAGATTATATTGTGTTGAGAGATTGAATATTATATAAGCCATAACAAACCTGTGTTTGGAGAGAGAGGTGGAACATAAAACAAAATTATATATATACTCGTATCAACCAACGAACCTAAAACAAAATCGGTAATGGATGCACTCTTCAAGCACAGTAAATATAACGAACAAAGATAAAAGACAAGTCGATGAACCAAATAGCAAACCTAGCTAAAGTTTCCAAAAGACTAACATAGCGGTTATAGACAGATAGA
>CM064508.1:35999673-36073979 GCA_032716605.1 Paralithodes platypus
TCTCTCTCTCCACTGCTTTACTGTCCTTGTCTTAAATTACCGCATACCATTTTTTATTTTTTATTTTGGATCAGACTGCCTCGTAGAACCTGGCAGGTCTGTCTGTAGTACCTGGTACCTACTACCTCTATGAACTAAAACACACATACACACATTTTCTCTATCTCTCTTTCCTCCTCACCTCACTCACTCTCCCTATCACTATCACTCACGTCTTACTCTCTCTCATACTCTCTAATCTCGCCACTCACTCACTCACATCACTTCACCACCACACACACCACACAACCTCTCTCTCTCTCTCTGTGTGATCTTCGGGCAGGTATTTAAAGGGTCTCAAACCCTCCCTATGTAACACACACACACACACCACACATCCACAATTGTTCTCTAGCTCTCTCCCTCTTTCTTTTCTTCTCCCTCTCACTATTACTCACTCTTACTCTCTCCTCTCTATCTCTCGCACACATCACTCACTCACATCACACACACCCTACAACCCCTCGTCTCTCTCCGATCTTCGGCACTTACTTACTCACCGGACTCACTTACTACACGGAATAATACAACACTTAAGGGGGAGATCTCCACTTGAGGGATTTTTTTCTGGACCCCTTTCTCTCCCTCATGTTGTAGCCCCCCCATTGGCTTTTTGGAGATGTGAAAGACGGCGCCCCGAGTAGTTTAGAAACATTTTTAAAGACATGTTGGCCTTGGCCCCATTTCTGTTCAATTTATAAGACCTTTCGCGTGCCATCTTAGGAGTCCTATTTTTCACCTGGCGAGCGATAGCGAGCCTGAAATTTAAGAGCAATCGGCCTCCGGGCCGGACATTTTTTCTTCTAACCGCAAAATGTACAAATTTACCTTGAAAGGGGGTCTAGGGGGTGTAATTTTAAGCTTTATGAAAACGTAGGGAACAAACTAAATACCTCCCCTTAACCCTTACAAGATTATGACGCCTTTTGACAGTTTATTCTGGCTTCCATTTGATGATTTATACAGCTTAGGAAGGATCTGTGGGACTGATAAGGGTAAAGACTATATCAATTCACCCTCTGACTTCCATATACCCTTCCTCCTGAACTGAATAAAATCGTCTGATAATAGCCAGAAAACAGACCAGACATGCGTAATCGGATCTTGAAAGGGTTAACTGTAGCAAAAATTAGTCCACATAATCAGTGTTCTTCGATTTATCAAGTAGACCCCACTCTAGGCACTGGTGATGGGCTGGTCTATCAGAGTGAGAACCCAGTGATCTCTGCCATACCCATAGCTTACTCTGACTGTTCCTTTTACTTATATATTTTCTAGATCTCAAGTGACGGCGTCTCTTCCGTGGATTGACCTCCCAATCTACCAAGATTGGAAGCCAAAGCGTCACATTTTTCCTTTGCCCCTCAACTTTCTCTTCATAATTGCTGAGGGGCACAGGGCCCTGGGTGGGGCTTTGGTTTCCCGGGCGTTTCCGCACCCTCCTCAGCTCCCCGCCATGGAGTGGCTTCGGTCACCCAGGCTGTATTGTGGTCGGCGGGGAGGGTTCTGTGGTGGCGCTCGGTTATGGCCTTGGCCTTGCTCAGGGGGATATGGTTATTTTTTTCCCTAGACCTCCTTTACGGGGGGGGGGGGGGGGACCTGATTTGTTTTATCTTTCTCTCCTTTTCTCTCTTTCTCTGGCTAGTATCCATTCTGCCCCATTCAGGCTACTGTTTTAAGACGTTGACCCCCATCCAGGTGTCAATATTTTCCTGGCGAGCGGTAGCGAGCCAGCATATATATATTTTTGTTTTGACAGCAAGCTAAATTGTACATTTTTCGATAAAAAAATGTCTCCGGCGAAGCTGGATTCCTTCATACAATGCGTCTTATAACAGTTGGCTGAATGGGGCCGAATGGATACAAGCCAGGGAAAGAGAGAAAAGGAGAGAAAGATAAAACAAATCCGGTGTCCGCCTTAAACTGAAAATAACAAACCCCAGAACCCCCTTTCAAGATCTATCTGTATATTTGTCGGTAGAATAATGTCCGAATAATGGCCAGTTCCTCTTAAATTACAGACTTGCCGTCGCTCGCCAGAAACAATAGACACCTAAATGACACGAAAAGTCTTAATATTGACACGGAAAAAGACAACTGCAGACGTTGAAGTAACTAAACTAAAGGTTTCTAAATACCCCTGATGGTAACAAAGGCTTTAAAGTATCCCCAATAGGCTCAACACAGCTAACTCAAAGACAACTGCAGAGGTTGAAGTAACTAAACTAAAGGTTTCTAAATACCCCTGATGGTAACAAAGGCTTTAAAGTATCCCCAATAGGCTCAACACAGCTAACTCAAAGACAACTGCAGAGGTTGAAGTAACTAAACTAAAGGTTTCTAAATACCCCTGATGGTAACAAAGACTTTAAAGTATCCCCAATAGGCACAACACCAGCTAACTCAAAGACAACTGCAGAGGTTGAAGTAACTAAACTAAAGGTTTCTAAATACCCCTGATGGTAACATAGGCTTTAAAGTATCCCCAATAGGCTCAACACAACTAACTCAAAGACAACTGCAGAGGTTGAAGTAACTAAACTAAAGGTTTCTAAATACCCCTGATGGTAACACAGGATTTAAAGTATCCCCAATAGGCTCAACATAGCTAACTCAAAGACAACTGCAGAGGTTGAAGTAACTAAACTAAAGGTTTCTAAATACCCCTGATGGTAACAAAGGCTTTAAAGTATCCCCAATAGGCTCAACACAGCTAACTCAAAGACAACTGCAGAGGTTGAAGTACCTAAACTAAAGGTTTCTCAATACCCAGATGGTACAACCTCTCTGAACTCTCCCAATAGTCTCGACTCAGCTAACTCTCGACAATTGCAGAGGTTGAAGTAACTTCAAACTTTGGGTCTTCGAACGTCCCCTGATGGTAACATAGGCTTCAAACTTTCCGCTATTGCCTCAACACGGCCCTCCCTCAAAAAAAAAAAAAATAAAAAATAAACAATAAACTAAAGGTTTCTAAATACCTCTGATGGTAACAAAGGCTTTAAAGTATTCCCAATAGGCTCAACACAGCTAACTCAAAGATAACTGCAGAGGTTGAAGTAACTAAACTAAAGGTTTATAAATACCCCTGATGGTAACAAAGGCTTTAAAGTATCCCTAATAGGCTCAACACAGCTAACTCAAAGACAACTGCAGAGGTTGAAGTAACTAAACTAAAGGTTTCTAAATACCCCTGATGGTAACAAAGGCTTTAAATTATTCCCAATAGGCTCAACACAGCTAACTCAAAGACAACTGCAGAGGTTGAAGTAACTAAACTAAAGGTTTCTAAATACCCCTGATGGTAACAAAGGCTTTAAAGTATCCCCAATAGGCTCAACACAGCTAACTCAAAGACAACTGCAGAGGTTGAAGTAACTAAACTAAAGGTTTATAAATACCCCTGATGGTAAGGAGGTCAGAAGTGTGGGAAGCCATGAAAAGAGTGAAGTTGGGGAAAGCACCAGGAACAGATGGAGTGTGTGGGGAAATGTTGAGGGATGGCGGTGAGATAGTGATAGAATGGGTATGGAAAATGTGCAAACTAGCATGGGAGAAGGGGAGTGCACCCGATGACTGGAATACTGGCATAATAGTCTCCCTATATAAGGGCAAAGGGGAAAGAGGAGTGTGTGGTAACCACCGAGGAATATGTCTTCTAAGCGTAGTAGGGAAGGTATACAGTAGGGTAGTGATTGAGAGAGTGAGAGTGAGAACGGAGAAATGGATAGGCGATGAGCAGGGAGGTTTTAGGAAGGGAAGAGGATGTGTAGATCAGATTTTTACCCTGAATTGTGTTGTGGAGAAGTATCTGGAGAAGAAACAAAAAGGTGTATGTTGCCTTTATGGACTTGGAGAAGGCCTATGACAGAGTGGATAGAGAAGGTTTGTGGAAAGTACTAAGAATATACGGAGTAGAGTGGCAAGTTTGCTGAAAGCAGTGAAGAGCATGTATGAGGGTGCAAAGGCGGCAGTACGTGTGGAGAGTGAGCAGAGCGAGTTCTTTGACCTGAATGTTGGTTTGAAACGGGTGTGTGATGTCCCCGTGGTTGTTTACTGTATATATGGATGGAGTCATGAAAGAAATACTATCAAGAGCAGTGGATGTTGGTGTAACGCTGAAAAGGGAGGGAATTGAGTGGAAGCTACCTATACTGCTGTTTGCGGATGATACAGTTCTGATGAGTGATAATGAATGGGAGTTGCAGGGTCTGGTAAATGAGTTTGGAACAGTGTGTGAAAGGGAATTTGAAGGTAATACGGGGAAGAGCAAGGTTATGGTCTTCGAAAGGGGTTGAAGTCACAACAGTGTGAGGTGAAGCTGACCGGACAGGCTATGGAGATCGTCAAACTTTATAAGTATCTGGGCAGTGTGTTGAGTAAAGATGGGACTATGGATGAAGAAGTGCGGGAGAGGGTACAACAGGGGCAGAGGGTTGTAGGAACGCTAAAAGCAGTAATAGGGTGGTCAGTATGGAAGTGAAGAAGTCCTTGCATGACAGTGTGGTAATCCCGACACTGACTTACGGAAGCGAAGCATGGACGTTGGTTGAGAGACTCAGACCAAGAGTGAGAGCAGTGGAAATAATTACTTAAGGAGTGCGTGCGGAGTTACATGGAGGGATAGACAGACTAATGAGGAAGTAAGAAGGTGTGGTGTGGAGGTAGATGTGCTGGAAAGTGTGAAAAGGAACAACTTGAGATGGTTCGGCCATAAGGAACGTATGGAAAGCGAGAGAATGACTAAGAGGGTGTACGAGAGCGAGGTGGAGGGACAGAGAGGGAGAGGTAGACCGAATATGAGGTGGAAGGATGGAGTGAGGAAGTACATGAATGAGGGCAGTGCTGGTTGGGGGGAGGGGCGTCGACTGACTGGGAACAGAGGTGCATGGGGGCGGTTCGTTCGTGGCCACCCCTTCGGGGATCACGGCGTCAGGCAATAGATAGATAGATGGTAACAAAGGCTTTAAAGTATCCCCAATAGGCTTAACACAGCTAACTCAAAGACAACTGCAGAGGTTGAAGTAACTAAACTATAGGTTTCTAAATACCTCTGATGGTATCAAAGGCTTTAAAGTATTCCCAATAGGCTCAACACAGCTAACTCAAAGACAACTGCAGAGGTTGAAGTAACTAAACTAAAGGTTTATAAATACCCCTGATGGTAACAAAGGCTTTAAAGTATCCCCAATAGGCTCAACACAGCTAACTCAAAGACAACTGCAGAGGTTGAAGTAACTAAACTAAAGGTTTCTAAATACTCCCGATGGTAACAAAGGCTTTAAAGTATCCCCAATAGGCTCAACACAGCTAACTCAAAGACAACTGCAGAGGTTGAAGTAACTAAACTAAAGGTTTCTAAATACCCCTGATGGTAACAAAGGCTTTAAAGTATCCCCAATAGGCTCAACACAGCTAACTCAAAAACAACTGCAGAGGTTGAAGTAACTAAACTAAAGGTTTCTAAATACCCCTGATGGTAACAAAGGTTTTAAAGTATCCCCAATAGGCTCACACAGCTAACTCAAAGACAACTGCAGAGGTTGAAGTAACTAAACTAAAGGTTTCTAAATACCCCTGATGGTAACAAAGGCTTTAAAGTATCCCTAATAGGCTCAACACAGCTAACTCAAAGACAACTGCAGAGGTTGAAGTAACTAAACTAAAGGTTTCTAAATACCCCTGATGGTAACAAAGGCTTTAAAGTATCCCCAATAGGCTCAACACAGCTAACTCAAAGACAACTGCAGAGGTTGAAGTAACTAAACTAAAGGTTTCTAAATACCCCTGATGGTAACAAAGGCTTTAAAGTATCCCCAATAGGCTCAACACAGCTAACTCAAAGACAACTGCAGAGGTTGAAGTAACTAAACTAAAGGTTTCTAAATACCCTGATGGTAACAAAGGCTTTAAAGTATCCCCAACAGGCTCAACACAGCTAACTCAAAGACAACTGCAGAGGTTGAAGTAACTAAACTAAAGGTTTGTAAATACCCCTGATGGTAACAAAGGCTTTAAATTATCCCCAATAGGCTCAACACAGCTAACTCAAAGACAACTGCAGAGGTTGAAGTAACTAAACTAAAGGTTTCTAAATACCCCTGATGGTAACAAAGGCTTTAAAGTATCCCTAATGGCTCAGCACAGCTACTCAAAGACAACTGCAGAGGTTGAAGTAACTAAACTAAAGGTTTCTAAATACCCCTGATGGTAACAAAGGCTTTAAAGTATCCCTAATAGGCTCAGCACAGCTAACTCAAAGACAACTGCAGAGGTTGAAGTAACTAAACTAAAGGTTCCTAAATACCCCTGATGGTAACAAAGGCTTTAAAGTATCCCTAATAGGCTCAAAATCGCGTCATATGTCGGAGAGGGTTAAAATCGGACACGTAATGAGGCTAAGCATGAGGGATGAAAGGGGCCAGAAAAAAAAGACCTTCTCCCCGGGGGGTGACTTGTTTTTGTTCTGTCCTTTTCTATCTTTCTCTGGCTTGTATCCATTTGGCCCCATTCAGCCTACTGGTTTAAGACGTTTATCCCCATCCAGGTGTCAATTTTTTACTGGTGAGCGGTAGCGAGCCAGCATATTCTATATTTTTGTTTGAAAGCAGGCTAAATTTGTACATTTTTCGATAGAAAAATGTCTCCGGCGAAGCCGGATTTCTTCATATAATGCTGGCTCGCTATCGCTCGCCAGGAAGAAATCGACACCTAGATGGGGATAAAAGTCTTAAAATAGTTGGCTGAATGGGGCCGAATGGATACAAGCCAGAGAAAGAGAGAAAAGGACAGAAATAACAAAAAGCAGGTCACCCCCCTTAAGGAGAGATTTTGAATTAATCTATATATTTATATATTTAGTTTCCTCCCTAGACCTTCATCAAGTTTAAGAACAATACCCCAAGACCTCCTTTCGTGATAAAGGGTAGATTTGGTATTTTATTATATATATATGTATTAAGTTTCCTCCCCAGACCTCCATCATGCTTATAAATGATATCGGTTAAGGGGAGATCTCCACTCGAGGGATTTTTTTTCTTGACCCCTTTCTCCCTCATGTTTAGCCCCATTGATTTTGATATTATGAAACGTTTGCCCCATTAGTTTAGCGATGTTAAGAACTTTCACCCCATAGTAAGACCTTTTGTGCAATTCAGGTGTCGATTTTATCCTGGCGAGCGACAGCGAGCCTGTAATTTAAGAGGAACCGGCCTTCGGCCGGGAAATTTTTCTACCGAAAAATGTACAAATTTATTTTGAAAGGGACTCAAGGGGGTGTAATTTTAAGCTTGATGGAGGTCTAGGGAACACACTAAATACCTCCCCTTAAGCTGATCTCGATTACCAATATTTGTTAGTTTGTCCCCTAGGCTAACAAAAACACATTTCCTGGATTACTTCAAATTAAAGAATGTCCACCCTGATCCCTTCAAGCTAAATTTGTACATTTTTGGATAGAACAAATATGACGGCCGAAGGCTGACTGACTTCTTCCTAGATACAGCATCGCTATCGTTCACCCAGAATAAATTGACATTTGAATTGGGTGAAGCGTCGTATTGTCGACAAACTAATGGGGTGAAACGTCTTAAAGTAATCTAACTAATGGAGCGAAACAGGGGAGATCCCAAAAAGCTCCCCCTCGGCCCAAATAGGATTAAACTCACCCCATAAAGCGCTTCAAAGTGTTGGTCTCTTTATACAAACGATGTTATTCCAACTTCAGGCTGGAAGTAGGGGGGGGGGGGGAGTTTGTTGTCCCCCCACCCCCCACACACAGGAACATACACAACCGTACACCCTCACATATACACACCACCACCACTACCACCACCACTATGCATACACAGCCCACACACCACCACCACTACCACCACCACCACTATACATACACAGCCCATCACACACACACCACACCACACACCCCCACTCACCCACACATATACACAGCCCATCACACACACACACACACCACTACCATACACACACACACACCACACCACATACACACACACCACACCACATACACACACTCACCCACACATATACACAGCCCATCACACACACCACCACCACTATACATACACAACCCATCACACACACACACACCACACCACATACACACACTCACCCACACATATACACAGCCCATTACACACACACCACTACCATACACACACACCACACACACACACACACACACCACACCACATACACCCCTCAACACACACACCCACACACCACACACACATCACACACACATACATACACACACACAACACACACCACACCATACACGCACACACACCAAACACACTCACCCACACATATACACAGCCCATCACACACACACACTACCACCACTATACATACACAACCCATCACACACACCACTACCATACAAACACACACACACACATACACTCACCCACACATATACACAGTCCATCACACACACACCACTACCATACACGCACACCACACCACACACACACTCACCCACACATATACACAGCCCATCACACACACACACACTACCACCACTATACATACACAACCCATCACACACACACCACTACCATTCACACACACACACATACACACTCACCCACACATATACACAGCCATCACACACACACACTACCACCACTAACATACACAACCATCACACACACACCACTATCATACACACACACATATACACACACACACACACACAGACACAGCCCATCACACACACACACACACTACCACCACTATACATTCACAACCCATCACACACACACCACTACCATACACACACACACATACACACACACACTCACCCACACAAATACACAGCCCATCACACACACACACACACTACCACCACTATACATACACAACCCATCACACACACACCACTACCATACACACACACACATACACACACACACACTCACCCACACATATACACAGCCCATCACACACACTACCACCACTATACGTACACAACCCATCACACACACACCACTACCATACACATACACACACACACACACCCACACATATACACAGCCCATCACACACACACCACTACCATACACACACACACACACACACACTCACCCACACATATACACAGCCCATCACACACACACACTACCACCACTATACATACACAGCCCATCACACACACACCACTACCATTCACACACACACACACACACACACTCACCCACACATATACACAGCCCATCACACACACACACACTACCACCACTATACATACACAACCCATCACACACACCACTACCATACACACACACATACACACTCACCCACACATATACACAGCCCATCACACACACACACACTACCACCACTATACATACACAACCCATCACACACACACCACTACCATACACACACACATACACACTCACCCACACATATACACAGCCCATCACACACACACACACTACCACCACTATACATACACAACCCATCACACACACACCACTACCATACACACACCACTACCATACACACACACCCACACATATACACAGCCCATCACACACACACACACTACCACCACTATACATACACAACCCATCACACACACCACTACCATACAAACACACAAACACACATACACTCACCCACACATATACACAGCCCATCACACACACACACACTACCACCACTATACATACACAACCCATCACACACACACCACTACCATACACACACACACACACACTCACCCACACATATACACAGCCCATCACACACACACACACTACCACCACTATACATACACAACCCATCACACACACACCACACTACCATACACACACACATACACACTCACCCACACATATACACAGCCCATCACACACACACACTACCACCACTATACATACACAACCCATCACACACACACCACTACCATACACCACACACACACACACACTCACCCACACATATACACAGCCCATCACACACACACACACTACCACCACTATACATTCACAACCCATCACACACACACCACTACCATAACACACACACACATACACACACACACCCACCTAACACAGCCCATCACACACACACACACTACCACCACTATACATACACAACCCATCACACACACACCACTACCATACACACACACACATACACACACACACACACACACACACACACACACTCACCCTACCTTCCATTTACTAACGCTATATATAGGCCTACAGGTCCTGTGGGTCTCTCTCTCTCTCCCCTCGTTATTGAATATAAATAAATAAATAAATACATAAATAAATACATAAATAAATACATAAATAAATACATAAATAAATACATAATAATACATAATAATAATACATAATACATAAATACATAAATAAATACATAATAAATACATAATACGATAAATACATAAATAAATACTAATAATATATATAAAATACATAAATAAATAATAAATAATAATACATAAATACATAAAAACATAAATAAATAATAAATAATAATATATAATATATAATAGATATATAAATACATAAATAAATAAATAATAAATACATAAATAATAATACAACTAAATATATAAATACATAAATAATAATATTCATAAATAAATACATAAATAAATATATAAATAAATACATAAATAAAAAAATAATAAATACATAAATAAATAAATAAATATATAAATACATGAATAAATACATAATAAAAAAAAAAAAAAAAAAAAAAAAATAATAATAAAAATAAACAAATAAATAAATAAATAATAAAACTAAACAAATAAATAAATTAACAAATAAATAAACAAATAAATAAATAAATAATAAATAAATATAGGGTATGTTGTAAAATGTTGAAAGGCGTTTGTTTAGATATTCTTCTACCAGTCTTCGGTTGGCACATTTTGCTATCGAAAAATTTACAATTTTACCTTGAAGCGGGTCTGGGTGGACATTTTACCTTGAAGCGGGTCTGGGTGGACATTTTACCTTGAAGCGGGTCTGGGTGGACATTTTACCTTGAAGTGGGTTTTTTTTTTTTTTTTTTTTTTTTTTTTTTAAGAGACAATGAACGGAGGAAGGAAAAACACAGATAAAACAAAAAGGTCCATGTGCCTAAAGGCATCCTCCATTCATAATTTTTTTGTAACAACTGGATTTAAACATTTGTAGATTGTAAGTTTGTGGAAAGCAATTCGAGGGAAGTGAATTCCAAAGAGTAGTAGCTCTGGGGATAAATGAATTCTGATAAGCAGAAGTTCTGCATTGTGGAGGAGAAAGTGTAAATTCATTGGCGCTCTCAGCTGCCCTAGTTCTACGGGGAAAGATGTGGAGAGGCGGCACAATTGAAGCAAGTTCCTCGGAACAATTGCTGTGAAAATATCTGTAGAATAATGCAAGGGATGCAACGTTTCTTCGTATGGATAATGTAGGAAGGTCCTGTGTGATTGCAGGGTTATTGATTAATCTAATAGCTTTATTTTGAATTTTGTCCAACTGCCTCAATGCAACCACTCCACTTCCACCCCACAGAGGTGAACAGTAATCCATCTGAGAACGCACATGACTTTTATATATCACGGCCAACTGCTCGTCAGTGAAGAATTCTCGAACTCTGTACAGGAGTCCCAGTTTTTTAGAGGCATTCTTAGCAATGCTTCTAACATAATGTGTCCAGCTCAAGTTAGTAGTTAATGTTACACCGAGAATGTCAATACTAGGGGAAGTGGGAATATTTACATCATTAAAAAGATATGGGAGTCAGTGAGATTCTGGTCGGTTAGAAAATTGAATGTATTTGGTTTTCTGTGCATTAAAGGAAACTAGATTCTTTTGTCCCCATCCATTAATTCTAGAAAGGTCCTGGTTCAGAGAAATTGCAGTGTTTATTTTGAATTTATAAGATCGGGTTGGGTGAAAGAATTGGTAAATGTGAAGGAACTGTGGAGTGTTGAGTCATCTGCATAGGAATGTATTGGATTATTAGTGGTAGATATGAGATCATTGATATGAATGAGGAACAGAATTGGGGCCAAAACTGATCCCTGGGGAACACCAGCATTTATTGAGTGAAATTGAGAATAAAGGCCATCTACCATTACACGTATTTTTCTGTTATGAAGATAAGAAGAAATTAGTGGAACTAATGATGCAAGGCCGTAGTGTGACATCTTCGACAATAAGGATTGATGCCAGACTCTATGAAATGCCTTTGATATATCCAGTGCTATTGTATGTATTTCACCATGTTGGTCTGTAGCTTGGTTGATTTGATGCGTAAGAAGGCAAAGCATGTCTGCAGTTGATCGACATCGTCTAAAAATCGGGTCTGGGTGGACATATTACCTTGAAGCGGGTCTGGGTGGACATTTTACCTTGAAGCGGGTCTGGGTGGACATTTTACCTTGAAGCGGGTCTGGGTGGACATTTTACCTTGAAGCGGGTCTGGGTGGACATTTTACCTTGAAGCGGGTCTGAGTGGACATTTTACCTTGAAGCAGGTCTGGGTGGACATTTTACCTTGAAGCGGGTCTGGGTGGACATTTTACCTTGAAGCGGGCCTGGGTGGACATTTTACCTTGAAGCGGGCCTGGGTGGACATTTTACCTTGAAGCGGGTCTGGGTGGACATTTTACCTTGAAGCGGGTCTGGGTGGACATTTTACCTTGAAGCGGGTCTGGGTGGACATTTTACCTTGAAGCGGGTCTGGGTTGACATTTTCTAGCTTGAAGGAAATCTAGGAAGACGTTTTTGCTAGCCTAAAGGGTAAACTAAAATATTTTGCTCGAAAATGGCTAAAGCAAGCAAAATCCGCAATAATAATCTATCTATCTATTGCCGGACGCCTTACTCCCCTTACGAGGGTGGTCATACACAGAATGCCCCCAAGCGGACCTATTCCCTGTGAGAGGGACAATCCGAGCCAGTTTACTAAAGGACTTACAGGATTGACCACTCAATTTAGGATCCGTCCGACTCCGAGGCCCTCTGTGTATCTTGTTAGCACTATTTTTCTACAGTGGTGTTCGGCTAATCCATCCACTAACCTGCCTTACCCTTAGGTAAGCAGTACAGATTTGTATCAGGTTTACTCCCCTAGACAGGTTGCCAACCAAGGCTGACGATTCCCATCCACCCGGATTTGTATAAGGTTGTCTCCCCTAGATGAGTTGCCGACCAAGGCTAACGAGTCCCATCCACCCGGAAATAATAATCTATATTTATTAATTTCACTCCAACACCAAACACCTCCCAAAGAAATTAATGAAAGTAAGCATGTGATCCACCGGGATTCGAACCTGGGTTACCACATACAGATTTTAAACACTAACCATTACACCATCAAAGAAATATAGACTCCTAATAATAACCCCCCCCCCCCAAGACCACGGACCAGCTAGTGTTAAAGGGGGTGACCTGCTTTTTGTTATTTCTGTCCTTTTCTGTCTTTCTCTGGCTTGTATCCATTCGGCCCCATTCAGCCAACTATTTTAAGACGTTTATCCCCATCTAGGTGTCGATTTCTTCCTGGCGAGCGATAGCGAGCCAGCATTATATGAAGAAATCCGGCTTCGCCGGAGAAATTTTTCTATCGAAAAATTTACAAATTTAGCCTGCTGTCAAACAAAAATAAAAAATATGCTGGCTCGCTACCGCCCACCAGTAAAACATTGACACCTGGATGGGGATAAACGTCTTAAAACAGTAGGCTGAATGGGGCCAAATGGATACAAGCCAGAGAAAGATAGAAAAGGACAGAACAAAAACAGGTCACCCCCCTAAACGCTGTGTGATGCAGAAAACGTGATGTAGCTCTGGAATCCCGGTTAACGTTTTCTGTGGTGTTTATATTCCTCTTAGGCACGTTTTTTGGGTTCCACGTCAGTTGAACCAGTGCCAGTAGAACCAGTGACACTTCAACCAGTGCCACTTTAACCAGTGCTAACTCAACCAGTGGCCACTTCAACCAGTGACCATTTTAACCAGTGAAGCTGTCGCTTCAAACAGTCTACTGCACCAAATCACCACCCATAACGAGGGGCGTCGCGCTCCTTGGTGCCGCTAGAAGAGTGGCGAACACATCAAAAGGTATCAAAAAGGTAACCTACTGGTTAAAATGGTCACTGGTTAAAATGGTCACTGGTTGAAATGGTCACTAGTTGAAATGGTCACTGGTTGAAATGGTCACTGGTTGAAATGGTCACTGGTTGAAGTGGCCACTGGTTCAACTGACCTGTCACCTGTTTTTTGTTGTCTAAGCGTTTCTTCGTTCGCAGGTTTTTTCGCTACATCTCTAATTATTATGTTCCTTCCAACAACCAACCATACTCCTAAAATCGATTAATGAAATTTACAAACACACGTGGCAGTCCGTGGACTCGAACCCAGGATGCTCACACCGAAAATAACATACATACCAATTAAAGTCACTCCAACAACTTCCTCTCTCTCCAACATCCCTTCTCCCCTCTCAACACTCTTCGGAAAGTAGATAAGAGGTGCCGTTGTAAAGTAGATAAGAGGTGCCGTTGTAAAGTAGATAAGAGGTGCCGTTGTAAAGTAGATAAGAGGTGCCGTTGTAAAGTAGATAAGAGGTGCCGTTGTAAAGTAGGTAAGAGGTGCCGTTGTAAAGTAGATAAGAGGTGCCATTGTAAAGTAGATAAGAGGTGCCGTTGTAAAGTAGATAAGAGGTGCCGTTGTAAAGTAGATAAGAGGTGCCATTGTAAAGTAGATAAGAGGTGCCGTTGTAAAGTAGATAAGAGGTGCCGTTGTAAAGTAGATAAGAGGTGCCGTTGTAAAGTAGATAAGAGGTGCCGTTGTAAAGTAGATAAGAGGTGCCGTTGTAAAGTAGATAAGAGGTGCCGTTGTAAAGTAGATAAGAGGTGCCGTTGTAAAGTAGATAGGCCTAAGAGGTGCCGTTGTAAAGTAGTCTATAAGAGGTGCCATTGTAAAGGCTGATCCCTCAATACCTTCACCTGACCTGACCCGACCTATTTTTTCGCGCACTGCCACTTCGCCCATAATTATAAAGATGGGTCGAATCGTCTAATGTTATTCAGAAAATGGTGTAAAAGAAGCGTCATCAGAGCTAATATATACCCATCGAATACTCACACTTAACCCGTACAGCCCCAGCGACGCGCCTGACGCGTCGGCGATGTATGTAACGCACAGCCCCAGAGACGCGCCTGGCGCGTCACCCTAATTGCGCCGACCGTAACCTCAGGTGTAGCCACTCAAGAGGGCTCAGATTTGTATGGGAACTGTGTACGTATCCCATGCAACCGTGCCGATGGTTGAAAACTCTCAAAGTCCACGTGCGTGCGCGTGAGCGTGCAATAACCTGGTTTTTTGGGGTAATTGCCTTCAATTTTTTACTCTTGTAAAATACGTTTTCGGGGGCTCTGTAGGACCATTCTTTAAGCTTTTTGAGCGGTTTTTCGTGGTTTTTCCTTCATTCCTAACCCATTCGCTATTGTTTCCCCTTCTCCCACATGTTTAGCAAATTAGTTTTGAGATTGTAAGACGTTCGTTGCATTAACTTGGCAATTTTGAGACCTTTCGCACTATTTCTTTGTTAATATTAAGAACTTACGTGCCATTTAGGTGTTGATTTTTTCCTGGCGAGCGATAGCAAGCCTGTAATCTTAGACGGAACCGGCCGGACATTTTTCTACCGAAAAATGTACAAATTTATCTTGCAAGGGGATCTAGTGGGTGTTTTTTTAAAGCTTTATGTAGGTCTAGCGAGGAAACTAAAAAAATATATCAATAGATAAATACAAAGGCCAAAAACCAAGCACTATCCCCATAACTTGGCCTGACTTAAGTTAGTTTAAAGTGTAGTTGACTAAACGAAGTTAAATTAGTATAACTTAAGGGGAGATTTCCACTTGAGGGATTTTTTCATGGACCCCTTTCTCCCTCATGTTTATATCTATAGTTTTTGAGATTTTAATACGTCCGCCTCAATATTTTGGCGATTTTAAGAACTTCACCCCATTTCTGTCAATTTTAAGACCTTTCGTGCCATTTAGGTGTCGATTCTTTCCTGGCGAGCGATAGCGAGCCTGTAATTTAAGAGGAACCGGCCTTCGGCCAGGACATTTTTCTACCGAAAAATTTACAAATTTATCTTGAAAGGGGGTCTAGGGGGTGTAATTTTAAGCTTGACGGAGGTCTAGGGAATAGGCTAAAAACCTCCCCTTAACCCTTTGGCTGCAGCCTATTTTGGGCTATTTAGGGCATATTCAGGCACTCCTGAATGATAAATCAAGCATCTGCATTAAATGAAGTGTATTCTGCCGAAAACTAGGGGAGAATAGCTTAAAAATCACACCAGAACGGGCCCCGTACGTGGTCTGGTTCACCCGCAGTGGTGCCAGTGAAATGCGGGAAACCCGCTATTATGTAACATTCGCTCGCATGGCTACACTGTTGAGAGAGACAGAGAGAGGCCCGCGCGAGACAGACTCAACATCAATGAGCCGCTCGGTGCTCTGAGGGTCGGAGGTGGGCTCCTTACGCTCCCCGCCCACTGACACTCGATTTTTACAGTTTTTACAGGCTTTTAAAGCCTGGAAATTGCTGTAACTTGCCAGGACGTTCCGGAACGTCACCCGCAGCGAACGGGTTAAGCTATACTAGCCTAAGCTAAACTCAAGTAGTCCAGTCTTAAAGAGAGTTTATTCTGGCTATCATTAGACGACCGGCTTTCAGCTGGGACACTTTTTTTTTTTTACCGAAAACTGTCCAAATTTAACTGGAAGGGGAGTATTGAAGGCATTGTTATAGCTTGACGGAGGTCTTGTGAGGAACCTAAATAAAGTAAATATATAAGTAAATATATAAGTAAATATATAAGTAAATAAATAAATATATAAATAAATATATAAGTAAATATATAAGTAAATAAAGTAAATATATAAGTAAATAAAGTAAATATATAAGTTAATAAAGTAAATATATAAGTAAATAAATAAATATATAAGTAAATAAAGTAAATATATAAGTAAATAAATAAATATATAAGTAAATAAATAAATATATAAGTAAATAAAGTAAATACATAAATATATAAGTAAATAAATAAATAAATAAATATAAGTAAATAAAGTAAATACATAAATATATAAGTAAATAAATAAATAATTAATATATAAGTAAATAAATTAATATATAAGTAAATAAAGTAAATATATAAGTAAATAAATAAATATATAAGTAAATACATAAATATATAAGTAAATAAATAAATAAATAAATATATAAGTAAATAAATAAATATATAAGTAAATAAATTAAATATATAAGTAAATAAAGTAAATATATAAGTAAATATAAAGTAAATAAAGTAAATATATAAGTAAATAAATAAATGTATCTACATCTATCTATATGCTCAGGCCCAATCCCCACTTTTCCTATTTATTTATTTCTATTTTCTATTTTATTTTATTTTATTATTTTTGTTTTCTTTTTTTCTTGGGGGTGGCCGACTCGAGACAGAGCCAGAACAGGGAAAACACAAACAATAAATGAACAAACGAATCCAAATCTCCCCTTAAGGGGGGTGACCTGTTTTTTTTTTTTTTTTCTCCTTTTCTCTCTTTCTCTGGCTTGTATCCATTTGGCCCCATTCAGCCAACTATTTTAAGACGTTTATCCCCATCTAGGTGTCGATTTCTTCCTGGCGAGCGATAGCGAGCCAGCATTATATGAAGAAATCCGGCTTCGCCGGAGAAATTTTTCTATCGAAAAATTTACAAATTTAGCTTGCTGTCAAAAACATTTCAAAAATATGCTGGCTCGCTACCGCTCACCAGTAAAAAATTGACACCTGGATGGGGCTAAACGTCTTAAAACAGTAGGCTGGATGGGGCCAAATGGACACAAGCCAGAGAAAATAGAAAAGGACAGAACAAAAACAAATCTCCCCCTAACAAATCTACTGCCAGCAAAGGCATGGACGTTGGTGGAGACACTCAGACCAAGATTGAGAGGGGTGGAAATTAGCTACTTGAGAAGTGCGTGCAGAGTTACATGGAGGGATAGACCGACGAATGAGTTAGTAAGAGAGAGGTGTGGTGTGGATGTAGACACGCTGGAAAGCGTGAAAAGGAACACCTTGAGATGGTTCGGCCATATGGAACGTATGGAAAGCGAGACAATGACTAAGAGGGTGTAACGAGAGTGAGGTGGAAGGACAGAGAGATAGAGGTAAACCGAGAGAGAGGTGGAAGGCTGGAGTGAAGCAGTATATAAGTGAAGGCGGTGCTGGTTGGGGGGAGGGGCGTCAACTAACCGGGGACAGAGGTGCATGGGGGCATTTCATTCGTGGCCACCCCTTCGGAGATCAAAGCGTCCGGCAATAGATAGATAGATAGATAGATAGATAGATAGATAGCGAACGGGCGTACGAACGAGATGACTGGTAACCTGTCTGTAAAAAAGCGGGACAGTACGCTTCTAGGCGCTAAATTACACACTCCTCCTTTCCCCTCCTTTCTCCTCTGCTCTCCGCTCTCCTCTCTCTCTCCTCTCTCCCTACTCCACTCCTGCTGCTCTTGCTCTTGCTCTCTGCCGTCTCTCCACACACACACCCACACACAGATACAAATACCACACACCTACGCACATTTACAACACACGCGTTAAGCAACATACACCCACAAATACGCGCACACACCACAGCACACTACAGTTAGATATAACCAACAGCATAACTACACATAAGAACACACACACCCACTCTCACCCCTCCCACCCACACACTCAGCCTTCCCAGCCCGCCCCCCCCCCCAACACCACCCACATCCCCAAGCAATCCTAATCACCACACACATACACACCCACCCATCATCCAAGCAGCTATAACTAACACCCACCCACACCCACACATCACCGCAGCAGCATACTAACACCACACCCACAACCGCACCATCACCCAAGCAGCCATAACTAACACCCACCCACACCCACCCATCACCCAACCAGCCATAACTAACACCCACCCACACCCACACATCACAGCAGCATTTACAAACCACCCATCACCCAAGCAGCCATACCATAACACCCACCCACACCGCACACTCACCCAGAAGCCATAACTACACACCCCCACGAACACCACCCATCACCCAAGCATCCATACTAACACCCACCCACCACCCCCCCATCACCCCAATCAGCCATGAACTACACCCCCCCACACCCCCCTCACCAAAGCAGCCATAACTTAACACCGCACCAAACACACCCACCCATCACCCAAGCAGCCATAACTTACACCCACCACCACACCACCCATCAACCCAAGCAGCCTATAACAACCACCCACCCACATGACCCACCCTCACCCAAGGTCAGCCATAACTTAACTACCCACCCACACCCACCCATCACCAAGCAGCCATAACTAACACCCACCCACACCCACACATCACCCAAGCAGCCATAACTAACACCCACCCACACCCACACATCACCCAAGCAGCCATAACTAACACCCACCCATCACCCAAGCAGCCATAACTAACACCCACCCACACCCACCCATCACCCAAGCAGCCATAACTAACACCCACCCACACATCACCCAGCACCATAACAAAACACCGCACACCCACACATCACCCAAGCAGCCATAACTAACACCCACCCACACATCACCCAAGCAGCCATAACTAACACCCACCCACACCCACACATCACCCAAGCAGCCATAACTAACACCCACCCACACCCACACATCACCCAAGCAGCCATAACTAACACCCACCCACACCCACACATCACCCAAGCAGCCATAACACCACACACGACAAACCCACACATCCCCACCCCATTCACCCTAAGCACCTACACACATACATCACCCTCCCTACAATAACCCCTACAGCACCCATAACCAAGCGCCATAACTAACACCCACACACCACACATCACCCAAGCAGCCATAACTAACACCCACACCCACACATCACCCAAGCAGCCTAATAACAACCCACCCACACCCACACATCACACCAGCAGCCATACTAAACCCACCCACACCCACATCAACCCAACAGCCATAATTAACACCCACCCACAAAAACATCACAAGCAGCATAACTAACACCACCACCCACACATCACCCAAGCAGCCCAAACTAAACACCACCACCCCACCATCCCCCAACAGCCATAACTAAAACCACCCAACCCCCCCATCACAAGCAGCCATCAACACCCACCACACACAACATCACCACAAGCAGCCATAACTAACACCCCCCCACACCAACACATCACCCAAGCAGCCATAACTAACACCCACCCACACCCACCCATCACCCAAGCAGCCATAACTAACACACCCATCACCAACAGCCATAACTACACCACCCCACACCCACACATCACCCAACACCATAACAACACCACACAACCCACCACATCACCCAGCAGCCATAACTAACACCCACACCACACATCACCAAACAAGCCAAACACACCCACCCACACCACACATCACACAAGCAGCCATAACTACACCCACACACACATCACCCAACACCAAACAAAAAACCCACCAACACCCATTCCCCAACACCATAACTAACACCCAACACACACCACACTCACCCAGCAACATAACTACCACCAACCACACCCACATCACCCAAGCAGCCATAACATACACCCACCCACACCACACATCACCCAAACCATAACAACACCCACCCACACCAACACATACCCCACACCATAACTAACACCCACCCACAACCAAACATCACCCAAACACACAAACAACACCACCACACCCAACAACCATAACTAACACCCACCCCACACCAACCACATCACAACACAATAACTAACACCCACCCACACCCCACCATCACCCAAGCAGACATAACACCCACCCACACCCAACACCACCCACACCATAACTAACACCACCCACACACACCACATCACCAACAACATAACTAACACACCCACAACACACATCACCCAACAATCATAACTAAAACCACCCAACACCCACACTCACCCAAGCACATACTAACACCCACCACACATCACCCAAGCACATAACTAAACACACCCACCACCAAGCATACTACACCACCCCCACAACCATCACCCAAGCACCATAACTAACACCACCACACCACCCATCACCCAACACATAACTAACACCCACCCCCCTCCAAACACACAGCACAAACTACACCCACCCACACCCACCCCTTACCCAACATAACAACACCACACCCAACACCCACACATCACCCACAACCCACTAACACCCCCCCACACCACACATCACCCAAGCAGCCATAACTAACACCCACCCACACCCACCCATCACCCAAGCAGACATAACTAACACCCACCCACACCCACACATCACCCAAGCAGCCATAACTAACACCCACCCACACCCACACATCACCCAAGCAGCCATAACTAACACCCCCACCACACACACACATTACAACAGCCATAACAACACCCAACACACCCACACATCACCCAAGCAGCCATAACTAACACCCACCCATCACCCAAGCAGCCATAACTAACACCCACCCACACCCACACATCACCCAAGCAGCCAAAAAACCCAACCCACACCCACACCACCAAGCAGGACAAACTAACACACACCCCACACCACACAACCACACCATAAAACACCCACACACACCCACACACACCCAACAATAACTAAACCCACCACACATACAATCAGCCATAAATAACACCCACCCACCCACACAACACACACATCACCCAACACCATAACAACACCCACCCACACCACACATCACCAAGCATCCATAAACTAACACCCACCCACACAAATGCAAACTAACACCACCACCCATCACCCAAGCAGTCATAACTAACACCACCACAATCACAAACATCACCCAACAGCCATAACAACACCCACCCACACCCACACAACCCAAGCAGCCATAACAAAACACACCCACACCACCATCACCCAAGCACATAATATATACCCACCCACACCCACACATCACCCAACAGCCTAAACTACACACACAACACCACCCATCACCCAAGCATAAATAACACCCAACACACCCACAACATCACCAGCACCATAACTAACACCCACCCACACCCCACATCACCAAGCAACATAATAACACCCACCAACACCCACACTCACCCAAGCACAATAACTAACACCCACCCACACATCACCAAGCAGCATAACTACACCCACCCACACACCCATCCCAAGCAACATAAAATAACACCCACACCAACAACAACCTATCACCCAAGCAGCCTAAGCACCCACACACATACACACCCTCCCACACCCACACATCACCCAAGCAGCCATAACTAACACCCACACACACAAACACACCCACCCACACCCATCACCCAAGCAGCCTAAGCACCCACGGTCCCACACACATACACATCCTCCCACACCCACACCCACACACCACCCAAGAAGCCATAACTAACACCCTAAGACCTTCAAAGTATGGACCAAGAACTTCATCATCAATGGCCATAAAAATATATGTCAAAATTGGTCTGGAGTTGTGAAGGGTATGTTGTGATTATTATGTGTGTGTGTGTGTGTGTGTGTGTGTGTGTGTGTGTGTGTGTGTGTGTGGCTTGTATCCATTCGGCCCCATTCAGCCTACTGTTTTTAGACGTTTATCCCCATCCAGGTGTTGATTTCTTCCTGGCGAGCGATAGCGAGTCAACAATGTATGGAGAAATCCGGCTTCGCCTGAGAAATTTTTCTATTGAAAACTGTACAAAAATATTGACACCTGGATGGGGGTATACGTCTTAAAACAGTAGGCTGAATGGGGCCGAATGGATAAAAGCCAAAGAGAGATAAAGATAAATAAAACGAGGTGGGCTCCCTTAAACACGTGGCCTTAAATGTTCGAAGCATTTTTAACTGAAGTGCACCGTCTCACTAATCTTTTATCTGAATCTCCTTACTATTTTACCTGATACTTACATTTAAGAGGTTCATATTGGGCCAGGATTCGCGTCTCAGAGTGTACGCAACGATCGAATTGTCTCAATCATCTTTTACCTGAATCGTCTTATTAAGATTTGCCCTGCTGTTTACATTCCAGGGGTTCATATCGGGCCAGGATTCGCGTCTCGAATTGTACGCTACGATACAGACGGAAGGAGCGAGGAGATGAAAGGGGGGTTTGGAGGAGGAGGGGGGGGGGGGGGTGATAGAAGAAGAAGAAAGGGGGCGGGGGGAGATAGAAGAAGAAGAGAGAGGGGGCGGGGGGATTGAAGAAGAGGGGGGGGAGATAGAAGAAGAAAAAGGAAGGGGAGGGAGTGAGGGAGATAAAAGAAGAAGGGGGGGGGGGGGGGGGGGGGGGGGGTCCAAGTCTGAGCGTTCACCCGTGCCGGACAATCCCCTTAGATCAACATTTCCTTCGCTGCACTATTTCCCCCGCAGGTATATCGAGTTCACGCAACATAAAGCACAGCGCCGCCGCCGGGCTCTCAAATGCTCCAGAATTTGAAGAACATTGTGGAAGGTCGTTTGGACCGGGTACAAATATAACGCCTTAATAATTATGTTGATGCTTAAGGGAGGATTATTTTTCCACTGGCTCCCCTTCTCCCTCATGTTTAGCATAATTAATTTTTATATTTATAATGTTTGTCACATTAGTTTGGCGATTATACAACTTTTGGGCCATTTAGGTGTCTATTGTTTCCTGGCGAGTGATAGCGTGCCTGTAATTTAGAAGGATCCGGCCTTCGGCCAGGTATTTTTTTATTTTTTTAACGAACATATACAAAAATATCTCGAAGGGGGGTTTTCGAAGGTATTTTTGCAGCTTGATGGAGATCTAGGGAGGAAACTAAAAAACAAAAACAAAATAATAATTATAGATAAATGAATACATTATCAAACAAATTAACATTTCCCCTTAAGAGGAGATCTCCACTTGAGGGATTTTTTTCTTAACCCCTTTCTCCCTCATGTTTAGCCCCATTGCTTTTGATATTATAAAACGTTTGCCCCATTAGTTTAGCGATTTTAACAACTTTCACCCCATATTAAGACCTTTCGTGCAATTCAGGTGTCGATTTTATCCTGGCGAGCGATAGCGAGCCTGTAATTTGAGAGGAACCGGCCTTCGGCCAGGACATTTTTCTACCGAAAAATGTACAAATTTATCTTGAAAGGGACTCAAGGGGGTGTAATTTTAAGATTGATGGAGGTCTAGGGAACAAACTAAATACCTCCCCTTAAGAGGACGGCCAACATAAAACAGTACAGTATATTGCTTAAACTTAAAGGATGAGCCAACAGAAAACATGATTTAATCAAACAACGTCAATAAATGTCATTGATTAAAGTGTAGACAGGCTTTTGCTCACGATATAGAGCATACCTAATAGAAACAGTATAGGCTGGGTATTGGGTGGTATAAGGTGGTATTGGGGGGTACTGGTGGAAGAGGGAGGGGTATTGGGTGGTGTAAGGTGGTATTGGGGAGTACTGGTGGAAGAGGGAGGGCTGGGTATTGGGTGGTGTAAGGTGGTATTGGAGGAGTACTGGTGGAAGAGGGAGGGCTGGGTATTGGGTGGTGTAAGGTGGTATTGGAGGAGGTAGGGTGGAAGAGGGAGGTCTGGATATTAGGGGAGGGAGGGTGGAACTGAAGGAAGAGGTGGTATTGGGTGGTGTAAGGTGGTAATGGGGGAGGTAGGGTGGAGGGAGCGCTGGGTATTGGATGGTGTAAGGTGGTATTGGGGGAGGTAGGGTGGAAGAGGGAGTGCTGGGTATTGGGTGGTGTAAGGTGGTATTGGAGGAGGTAGGGTGGAAGGAGGGAGGGCTGGGTATTGGGTGGTGTAAGGTGGTATTGGGGGGTAGGGGGCAGGGAGTGCTGGGTATTGGATGTTGTAAGGTGGTATTGGGGGAGGGAGGGTGGAACTGGAGGAAGAAGTGGTATTAGGTGGTGTAAGGTGGTATTGGGGAAGGTAGGGTGGAGGGAGTGCTGGGTATTGGATGGTGTAAGGTGGTATTGGGGGGTAGGGGGCAGGGAGTGCTGGGTATTGGGTGGTGTAAAGTGGTATTGGGGGAGGTAGGGTGGAAGAGAGAGGGCTGGGCAAGAAAAATATACAACTCTTGCAAAGGTTCTCATGTGGCCCTTTGTTTTTGTCTCTCCCTCCCCTCTCTCTCTTCATCTCTCTCTCTCTCTCTGCATCTCTCTCTCTCTCTCTCTCTCTCTCTCTCTCTCTCTCTCTCTCTCTCTCTCTCTCCCAAGAACGGTTCATGTCTCTCTCTCTCTCTCTCTCTCTCTCTCTCTCTCTCTCTCTCTCTCTCTCTCTCTGAACGGTCCATGTTTCTTGTCACCCGGGGACCCTCAGAGCTCTTTACTGACCCCCTCGCCAGTCTTCACCCTTTCAGTACCAGCACGCCTTTATTCTCTCCCTCACACTCTCACACTCTCTCTCTCTCTCTCTCTCTCTCTCTATATATATATATATATATATATATATATATATATATATATATATATATATATATGGTATATATATATATATATATGGTATACTGTATATATATGGTATATATATATTAAAACTCGCATGAAAAATTAAACATTGGAACACGTCGCCGGTACAAGAAAGGTTAATTAAAGCCTAATTTATATAAGGTGTCAGACCAGAATTGCCGAAATATAAGTTGCCAGAAAAAGCGCTGGTGTAAACCCCCCTTAAACCGGTGTCACACGAGCGTTTTTTCCAGCAATTTCCGATGAGCAAGTGATTCTCGCAATAACTTGAGGCTCTTTCACATTGGAATCGGAAACTAGACTGAAGATATATTATGTTAGGTGGCTGATTGGTGGCTGTCTTGGTGGTGTAATGGATAGTGTTTAAAATCTTTATGTGGTGTCCCAGGTTCGAATCCCAGGAGGATCACATGCTTTGGTTAATTTCATTGGGATGTGTTTGGTGTTGGGAGTGAAACTAATTAATTAGATTATCATAACTGAGATCTTAAAGCTGCCAGACTACAGTTGCTCGTAAAAAATGCCGGAAAAAGCCTCCTGTGTGAATACCCCTTATTACCCCCGCCCCCCACCCCCAACCCTTGTCCTTGTCTGCACTCCATTTTTCTCAACGATAACCTTTTCTTTTGGACAATATCCTGTTAGAGTTCGGTTCCTCCCTAGGGGGGGAGGACGGTTTGGGGCGATATAGCCTTCCACTACTTTTAAGCTCCTCGGTGGCCTAGTGGATAAATGACCACTTGCGAGTTTCAGGCTATAAGGAAGTTGGAGCTATGCTATGATTCCAACAACTTCCTGCTATATGCATCGATATTTAACAGAATTACTAGCTTGAATATGATTGTAGTGCATCTATAAAACTGTGTTGTCATTCAGTTGCCATTTCTAAGGTAACTATCGGAAATTATATGTCTATACTTTTTGTATCTAAATGTTTTATGAAAGAATATGACAGCTGCAATCAGTCTATAAATATACGGCAGGAATGTTGACTTTTGTTTATCGATCGGAGGTAAAAATGTGTGTGTGTGTGTGTGTGTGTGTGTGTGTGTGTGTGTGTGTGTGTGTGTGTGTGTGTGTGTGTGTGTGTTAAATGTCCCTATATACAATTCTACACCCACCCGTTCCATCAAACTCTAGTTCTAAACTAGAACATGCATTACGGCTGTCAATAATATGAAGGGTAACCATCATCTCAACAATAGCATATAACAACATCGACAAAAATACAAACACCACCACCAACTTTAGTGACAATAACAACAAAACCGACAACAGTACCATCAAGAACAATCCCAATGATATCACAAGCAGCGACAAGAACAGCAACAAGAATAACAACGGTACCATAATGACCAACAACAAAAACAATAACAACAATACCGGAAAGAGCTCTACCAAGAACACTCCAAATAAAAAGACAAGCAGCGACAAGAACAGCAGCAACAAGAATAACAACAGTACCACCACTACCAACAATAATAACACTACCAATAACAACAACAATAACACCAATATCAATATTACCACTCCAACAATAACAACAACATCAATTGCAACATCAGCCACACCACATTCGTCACACGAACATTTTAGCGGTGGATGCATCGGAGCCGCAGTATCCGAGACAAAATATAGCTAAAATCGAGGAGCCTATATTATGTTGTATTATGTTACCTCCACCAACCGACTTTACTCCTAAACTCAATTAATGAAATCAACAAATACATGTGGCAGTCCAGGGATTCGAACCTAGGATGCTCACACCGAAATTCCGTGCATTTATCCATTGCGCTACGAATGTTCTCTTTCAATTTAGACTACTTTATATCTTAGTAGCTCCTAGTCGTGTAAAGCTATATTCAATATACAGTACTATAAACGATAATTCAATCAAACACAATAGGATGATAACTTGTAGCGGACTCAAGGCTCCGATACACGTAGCCGATAAACTTGCTCGTGTGACGCCGACTTCAGATCCATCAACATAAACAACACTGCCACAACCACCACCATCAACACCACTACCATCTCCACCACCACCAACATCGTCACTACCATCGCTACTACCACAACCAACAAGAACACTACATCGAAACAACAACATTTATAAGTGTGTGTGTGTGTGTTATATGTGTGCATATGTGTGTAGGTGCATAATACCTATGAGTATACATGTGTATATGCGTTTGGGTATGCTAGGGAACAGGCATGTGTGTGTATATGTATGTACTTGTATGTTTATATGAATACTCTCAGGCCAAATTGTTGGCCATAAATGCACTGTCAATAATACTTATTGTATCGAGTTACTAGCAAGGTGCCTATAAGAGAGATTTCTCTCAAAAGGCTCAGCCATTTTACCAATGTATTTAATAACCAATAATGTATTGTATTTCTATGGCTAAATTAAAAATTTCAATTTCAATTTCAATTTTACAACCACCACCAACGCCACCACCACCACCACCAATTCTCTTTCTAATTTACATCAACGACATAGATGAGGGTCTCACCTGTACAATCTCAAAATTTGCTGACGATACAAAAATTGCAAATAGCGTACTCTCAAAAGAACAAGTTGACGATATGCAACACAATCTAGATAAATTGTCACATTGGGCCCAAATTTGGCAAATGAGTTTCTATGCGGATAAATGTAAAGTACTACATATCGGATACCTAAATGAGAAAGCAAACTATTCGATGAATGGCACTCAGCTTAAGAATGTAAACAGAGAAACCGATCTGGGAGTAACAATATCGAGTAACCTAAAACCGAGTCAACAATGTTCAGAAGTTGTTAAGAAGGCAAACAAAATAATTGGCTTTATAGGCAGGTCATTGAGCATAAATCCAAAGACGTTATCCTAACCATTTACAATTCCTTAGTCCGCCCTCTTCTGGAATACTGCGTTCAATGCTGGTGCCCTTATTACCAAAAAGACATAAACAAGCTAGAACGAGTTCAACGTAGAGTTACCAAAATGATACCTAGCCTAAAGAACAAACCATACGAAGAGCGTCTTAGAGAATTAAATCTATTTCCTTTAACCCAGCGCAGATTAAGAGGTGACTTAATTCAAGTGTTCAAAATCATCAAAGGCATCGACAATATGAACTGTAGTAAGTACTTCACTATCGACCAATCTAATTACACGCGGGGAAACGGTTGCATAATTATTGGTAAATCTTTTAACTCACACGAATCTAAGAATTTCTTCTTCAATCGATTTGTCAACTTGTGGAATGGGCTTCCCCGAGACGTTATAGACTGCAGCACCGTTGATTCATTTAAACTCCGCCAAGACAAATATCTCGCATCAAACCCGCGACTGACTGCGTTTGTAAATGAATAACTTTATTTTATCCTCCCCTCAGTTACTAACCCATATGTCCCCTACTAACTTCCTAGTCCTGCCACGGACATTAGTTCCAGGGCAGTAGTTCCCTTTCCAATGTTCCCTTACCCACTCTAAACCACTGTTTGGACACTTGATCCTCAGTGTTTTGGAGGACAAGCAGCCTAGAAGGGTCACTAGACCTGTTGTTGCTTGATTTCCTTTGTACTCCTTTGTACTCCTTTGTACCACCACCACCAAGTACAACACTGCTAAAAATACACAACCCACAACCCCCCCCACACACACACACAGAGATAGATAGATAGATAGATAGATAGTTTATTGACCACAGCTTACATTTTTACATTAGTATCTAATACAAACACTTTTTAAAGTTCGAATATAGAATATAGAACTTTTGAATTTTAAACTACAACTGTAGTCCAACATAAGATTAATATCGTTATTTATTTATAACATATCAAATCATTAAAGGTAAACACTTTCATATTTCACACACACACACACACACACACACACACACACACACACACACACAGACAAGAACTAAATAAAAACCTAGCTGCCGAAGTGTGGACAGCTTGACAGGTCTGGGTCGATGGTGTGACACAGGAATTATAAGAATCTAGAAGGGGGATTGACACACAGGTGAGTTTTATGCTTTGGGTTATTTTGGTGTGACAGCGTGGAAATTAAGGGGAGGTTTTTATTCTGTTCCGTAGACCTCCATCAACCTAAAAATTACACCCCCTAGACCCTCTTTCAAGATAAATGTGTACATTTTTCGGTAGAAAAATTTCCCGGCCGAAGGTTCCTCTTGAATTACAGTCTCGCTATCGCTCGCCAGGAAAAAATCGACACCTTAGTGACACGAAAGGTCGTAGAATTCCCAGAAATGGGGCGAAAGTTCTTAAAATCGCCAAACGAATGAGGCGAACATCTTAAAATATAAAAAGCAATGGAGCTAAACATGAGGGAGAAAGGGGTCCAGAAAAAAATCCCTCAAGTGGAAATCTCCCCTTAAAGCTATCCACGTATTCAAAGCACCTACAATACTTTACGATCTGCACCATAAGTACCGTTCTTACCCAGGTTGTGGAAAAAAATAAAAGTACAGTACTTAGATTTTTTTTTTTTTTTTTTTTTTTTTTTCTATATTCCAACTTACTTCCTCTCGGGCATAGGCTGAGAGCCTTAACATTCACCGCTTTACAATGAACAGTGAAGCCCGTGAGGTCTTGTTCCAGTCTAGGGAGTGAGACATGTGAAGCACGTAGAGTACAACGAGCACCTGCCATCTTGCCTTCACATGAGGCACGGTGCTCACTCATGGCCCGAAACGACACCATCTCTGAAGCCACCTCGTTCCCGTGCTTCACTGTCTCACCCCCTACACTCGGACTCTCACACTTACACACACACAACGCCACCTGTGAGCAGATAACTCACCAGGCATTGCACCCCTATAGCATATTTTGAATATGGGAATATTCATACAGTGCTATTTAATCAGGGAACAATGAGGGTATTTTATTGACGTTTCGGTGGGCTTGTGGTAATGCACTGATACCAGGTACAGTACAAATTCCATCCCAATAATATCTTCCCATTGATACATCGGGATTTGAACCCGGGACCTTTGGATTACCAGGCCAGTGGCAAGACCACTCCACCACACCATTTAGAGGGTATAGGTAGCGCCAACGAACTTGACAATAATCTTGATCCCGAACCTCTCTGTAACTCAAAAAGGACCTGGCTGTAAATATCCACACCTATTTCCTATCTAACGTTAGCCAGAATATTATGCAGAACAAACGTCATAATAATACAGGGGTTAACAGTTATTCATTATTCTGATTTGCAAAAAATGCTTAGATTTATTGCCTTGGTCTCTGGAATTTACGCGTTTTTTCTCCTCAAGATTACCCCAGAACTTTTGAATTCCAGTGTACGAATATATCCAAGGTCTCAAGTCGTCAATACAACTTTCCAGGAGGAACATCAATGATTCAGAGCACCTGTCGGGCGTAAGAGGGGATAGTGTAAACTTTGGGAAGGTTGTATATTTAGAGACTAGGGTACCGGTATATATTTGCTTTTTAGACTGACAGACACATTAAAATACGCTCATTCATTCATTCATTCATTCACACAGTCTCAGTCTCTCAGAATCTCTCTCTCTCTCTCTCTCTCTCTCTCTCTCTTTCTCAAGCTTCATGGGGTTTAGGGAACAAACTATAAAACATCCCCTTAACTCGATAATCTTTCAAAGTCTATTATTATTATCTATATGGTGTGGACAGTATATATAATGATCATCGTATAATAATAACTATGTGGGAGAGATAATTTTCAACTCCATCCTCCAAAATCCGGAGTGTGATACTATAGTGTGAAAGATATAATAATCGCCTTTATTATTCAAAAGTTCATTATTGCCTGTAAGATATATAAGGGATATTAACCCCTTCTATACCGACGACGTCTTTTGAATTTTACTCTTAGCTATATTTAGAGGGTTTTGTGCTGTTTAGGAAGGATCTGTGGGAGTAAAAAGGGTTAAGCGAGATAGTTCGATGCCTGTTAATTGCTGGAGGCCCTTTTTAAACTGAATATAATCGTCTAAAAGTAGCCATAATAAAGTTAAAAAGACATCGCCGATATAGAAGGTATATTAAGGCAGACTATAATTCTAATATGTGGAGGAGAGATCATATTTAGCACGATCCTCAGGGCGAGTTCATCATTACCTGCCTCGTTAAGAAAGGGTTGCCATGGGAACTTGATACTTCGTGCTTCTTTCATAATTATTCATGGTTTGGATTGAATGTTTTATTTAATTAATGTATTTATTTTTGTTGGTGGGTGGGGAAGGGTTATCTTCAAACATTATCTGGTTCGAATCCCGGGAGGACCATGATTATGCTTTCATTAGTTTATTCGAGTACATTGGTGTTTGTAATTGATGATTAATGTTGGGAACGGGGTGTTACTTTATTAGTTAGCCCCCCTTTTTTTTTTTTTTTTTTTTTTTTTTTTTTTTTTTTTTCCAACTACTCCCTCTCGGGCATAGGCTGAGAGCCTGTACATTCCACCGCTCAACACGGTGAAGCCCGTGAGGTCTTGTTCCAGTCTAGGGAGTGAGACATGTGAAGCATCCATCATGGCTCGAAGCAGCTCCATCTCTGAAGCGGCCGGTTGCTTCGCTCAAGCGCTTCACCGTCTCACCCTCCAGACTCAGACCCTCACTCTCAGAACGCCACCTATTGAACAGTGAACTCACTAGGCATTGTCCCCCTGTAACATATTTTGAATATGGGAATATTCATACAGTGTTATTTAATCAGGGAACAATGAGGGTATTTTGTTTTTTGGCATTTCGGTGGGCTTTGTGGTAATGCACTGATACTAGGTACAGCACAAATTAAATCCCAATAATATCATCCCATTGACATATCGGGATTTGAACCCGGGTCCATTGGATTACCAATCCAGTGGCATGACCACTCCACCACACCTTCCCTAAACCAATCAAGCTATAAAATACATCCCCAAACCTCTTTTCTAGCTAAACAATCAACCAATCCTCCTCCTCCCCCCCCCCCCCCCCAACCACCACCACTACCACCACCACAACCACCACCACTACCACAACCACCACTACTACCACCACCACCACCACCACAACCACCACCACTACTACCACCACCACCACTACCACTTCAAGTTAAATCAATGCACTTGTTCGGTAAAAACAATATATTGGCCCGAGACTGACTTCTCCTACATTGTAGGGTCGAATCGCTCGCAACGAAAAAATCAACACCTGAATGGGGCGAAACATAACGAAAATAAAAAGTAATATATAATAATAAATAGTAACCATAAAAATATTAATATAAATAATAATAATAATAATAATAATAATAATAATAATAATAATGATAACAATGATAATAATTATACTATTAACAATCATAATATTAACAATAACAATAATGACAAAAGTAATATAAAAATAGGAATACCATTTTTGTTTTATCCATGGTAAAATTCCAAATCCAAATATGGGTTGAGGGTGTTATTATTCCAGCCGGGGTATATCATTAACCCCTTCATTATCCGGCTCGTTAAGAGAGGGTTGCCATGGTAACGGTTATTTCGGCCCGCTAATGTTGGAGAGAGAGTGAGATGTACATAGATTTACATAGACACACTGACCACACAGGCTTTACGATCCCAGCGAGACGGTCATGATTTAATTCTAGTAGAGATAGATATATATATATATATATATATATATATATATATATATATATATATATATATATATATATATATATATAGAGAGAGAGAGAGAGAGAGAGTGAGTGAGTGAGTTAGTGAGTGAAAGAGAGATTAGATAGTTAGTTAGAGATATATAGATAGATTGATAGGGGATGGTGGGATTTGGGATGGGGAGGGGGTGGCGTGGGGAAAGGAAGGGAGGAGGGGGGAAAGAGGTTTAAAGGTGTAAGGTAAATATAAGTGGAAAAAAGAGGTGTAAAGGTGTAAGGTAAATATAAGTGGAAAAAAGAGGTTTAAAGGTGTAAGGTAAATATAAGTGGAAAAAAGAGGTTTAAAGGTGTAAGGTAAATATAAGTGGAAAAAAGAGGTTTAAAGGTGTAAGGTAAATATAAGTGGAAAAAAGAGGTTTAAAGGTGTAAGGTAAATATAAGTGGAAAAAAGAGGTGTAAAGGTGTAAGGTAAATATAAGTGGAAAAAAGAGGTTTAAAGGTGTAAGGTAAATATAAGTGGAAAAAAGAGGTTTAAAGGTGTAAGGTAAATATAAGTGGAAAAAAGAGGTTTAAAGGTGTAAGGTAAATATAAGTGGAAAAAAGAGGTTTAAAGGTGTAAGGTAAATATAAGTGGAAAAAAGAGGTTTAAAGGTGTAAGGTAAATATAAGTGGAAAAAAGAGGTTTAAAGGTGTAAGGTATATATAAGTGGAAAAAAGAGGGAGAAATTAAAAGTAAGGGGAGGGGAAGAAGGGGGTGGGGGGAGCAAGGATAGAGGGTGGGGGAAGGGAGAGGGGTGTGCGAAGGTATGAGGAGAGAAGTGAGGGGGTGAGGAGAATAGGGGGGGGGGGGGTGGAGGGGATTGAATTGAAAGTGTGATGGGAAGAAATAGGGGAAAGAGGGAGGGGGGGGGGGGGGGTTAGGGGTTAGAGAGACTAATTACACTAAAAATTAGTGTTCAAAAAGGGAATATTGTGTACATAATCATTCGTGTGTACTAATTCGAACACGTACACAATTGAAACGTATTTTTAAAAATGGAATTCTACCTATATTTAGAGGATTTTGTGCAGTTTAAAAAATATCTGAGGTAATAAAATGGGGTTAAGCGAGATAGTTAGATGTCTTTTAATGCTGGAGGCCCTTTTTTAACTGGATAAAAGTGTCTAATATTATCCAAAATATAGTTCAAAGGATGTCATCGGTACCAAGATAAAAAAAAAAAAAAAAAAAAAAAAAAGTGCAACGGCTGAACGAAGGACTGGATGTGTAATTGATTAACTAATTAATCGTCGCGTCCAGTAGCTGCGTATATTCCCAATTAAATCCAAACTTCTTTATGGTTCACTTTTTGGGCGATTTTTGCATGTATTCATTATTTTTCTAGTTTCCTCCCTAGACCTCCATCAAATTAAAAAAAAAAAAAAAAAAAAAACATTAGATCCCCTTCTAGATTAATTTGTAAATATTTCGGTAGAACAATCGACATCTAGATAGCACGTAAGGTCTAAATATTGACGAAGAAATGGGGCGAAAGGTCTTAAAATATACTAACTAATGGAGCAAACATCTTAACATCTGAAAACTAATGGGGTTAAACACGAGGGAGAAAATGGTCCAGAAAAGCGGCCCATCCCCCCTTAAACTTAATTACCCAGACTAAATTGATTTGCGAGGCCATAACTCGCTACTTTGACTGTAAAAAATCATGGGTTGAATAAAGTATGAAAAAGGTATAAAACTCCTTAGGTATATTGATCGTCATACACCTTTCTATCCATATTTTAGATGGGATTATTACTACTGATATAAAACTAAAAGGCAGGATTATTATGGATTCTTAAATTACCTCCACCAATGAAGTTGGACGGAGGTTAGGTATTCGCCTCGTTTGATTGTATGTTGGTGTCTGTCTGTCCGTCGTTTGTTTGACTGTAAACAAGATATCTTACACAGTTATGAACCGATTATTAGGTAATTTGGTGGGCCGATCGGATATGTGCCTAGGATAAAGATATTAAATTTAGGAGGCGATCCGACGATTTTCACGAAATTTGGTGGGCATATACAGTAGGATATGCGCCAAGGAAGAAGTGATTCAATTTAGAAGGCGATCCGGATCATAACCTGGAAACCATATACAAAGGAAAATCATTTTGGGAGTGCTGGAGTGACCTTGGTGATCCCTGGTCTCTGGGTTTTCTCCTGGGTGACCTAGATGTGTGTGCATTTGTGTTTTGTTTTTATGTGTTCATTGTTTTGTTTTTTGTGTTATGTTGTAGCCTGTTCGGGCTCTGTCTCGAGTCGGCCACCCCCATATAATAAAAAAAAAGGGGGAATGGGCCTGAGTAAATAGACAGGTAGATAAATAGAATAATACACAGACAATTTTACATAATGGTAACAACATTTACATACTCAATCTTAGATAAAAAAAAATCATACACAAATTTACACAGACAATTTTACATACTGGTACAAAATTGTACAGAAACAATCTAACACACACAATTTAGCACACCATTTTACACTCACAATCTTACACACACACAATATTCCCAGTGAATTAATTGTGTGACAGCATAACTCGTCACCGCCCTCGTCATTACGGATAATTTACCGCCCCAACACCTGGACACTACCGCCTTGGCCCGTAAACAACACATACCCCGTCATTTAGTCCGCCAATCATCAATATCCACCTGCAAGGACGTAATAATTAGGCCCACCAGGTGTACGGGTGGGCTCAAAAACTCGTGTCCTACTTACAAATATGCAATCTTATTTTTATAATCAGGAAACATGCACTCCAAGGCAACACTAAACACAGTTTATTTTGTTTTATTGTTTTTTAAAGTTTTCTCCTTAGCCCTCCATCAGCCTTAAGAAAATATCCCCAAGACCCACCTTCGAAATATATATATATACCGGTATATATATATATATATATATATATATATATATATATATATATATATACCCGGTATATATACATTTTTCGGTAGAAAAATTTCTTAAAATCGCCAAACTATGGTGCGAACATCTTAAAATCTGTAAAATCATGGGGGTAAACTTGAGGAAAAAGGGGGTCCATAAAAAAACTCCCCTTAAACACAAAGGCTTGCATAAGGGTTAATCAATACTACAAATCTCGCGAAAGGACAACACTTCTGAGCATGACTGTACAGCCACGTTCAGATCTTCGACCATAACCTTGAGAAGGAATTAAGTAATCTTAAAGGAACTTGACGGCCGCTTGAGTGTTATTAAAAATGTGTGTGTATGTGTAATATATATATATATATATATATATATATATATATATATATATATACACTGTATATATACCGTACCCTCCTTCGGTTTCTATCCCTCCATCTGTGCCTTTGTCTCTAATTTCCTTTCCGGCCGTTCCATAGCCGCGGTTGTGGACGGCCATTGTTCACTTCCTCACCCTATAAACTCTGGTGTTCCTCAGGGCTCTGTCCTATCTCCTATTCTCTTTCTAATTTTTATAAATGATCTCCTCAACTGTACCTCAATTCCCATCCATTCATACGCAGACGACTCAACCTTACATTACTCCATTAGTTTTTCAGAACGCCCCAGCCAGCAATCCCTTAACGACAAACGTAATGAAGCCATAGAACTCTTAAATTCTGATCTAAATACTATCTCCAATTGGGGCCAATTTGTTACCTTTAATGCTTCCAAAACCCAATTTCTCCATCTATCTACCCGTCAGGATCTCCCAGCGGACTATCCCTTATTCTTCAACAATACAAAAATCAACCCTTCATCTTCTCTCAATATTCAACTATGGGGGAGGCACTCGCTATAGGCAATTCTGCCTTTTGCCTCCCTCAATCACATAGAAAAAAATAAAAATAAATATATACTGTATACTATATATACCGGTATACTATATAATTATATATATATATATATATATATATATATATATATATATATATATATATATATAAATCTCTATACATATACATATATATATATATATATATATATAGATATATATATACCGGTAGATATATAAATAAGAGCCAGGACATATAATGATGAACCATTTACAAACGACTTCCAATAACAATCATAATAAAACTTCGATTAGGCCTAATTACGTAATAAAATGTATGCAATTAACTTTATTACAAAATTACTTCATGAAGCCCGTAGTAGCCAATACATCCCTACCATATTAAAGAGGGGTAATTACTTCATGAAGCCCGTAGTAGCCAATACATCCCTACCATATTAAAGAGGGGTAATGAGATATTGATAGGAAAATGATCCAATTACCGATAGTGTATTAGTGATTAATCATATTTAGCACGTATAATAGCCGAGGCTCACTCCGTTATTGAACCATTAATAATGCCCTAAATTCTAATTATACGGCACTAGTAATCAGTACGTTGATGAGTTACGACAGTTTGGCTGGCTGAAGGTAAGATAATACTTAGCAATTTGTATAGTATTATGTTTTTTTACACCAACCAACTTCACATCTAAACTCAATTAATGAAATCAACAAATACATGTGGCACTCCGAGGACTCGAACCCAGTATACTCACATCGAAATTCCGCGCACTATGCATTACGCCATCAAGACAGTTAATATATAAAAGCCCACTAATGGAAATAAATCTAACAAATTCAAAGAAGTATGTAACTGGATTAAACGATCAAAATATATACGTGAAATCTTCCAGTTAGTGTAGTAATAGAGTGTTTAAGTAATATTAACCCCATTAAGAATAACACACATTAGTACTTTACTGGCCAAATACATATTGTTAGTACGGTAATTGAAGATTGAAGGCAAAGTGCCATGTATACATTAGTATTATTCAGCTATCAGGATGAATTTTAGTGATGTGATAGCATGTTGTTAATATGAAATCAAGCATACATATGATGGATAGATATAGAAGTTTATAATTTTCCTTCGAGTATTGAAAAATCGGCAGCTGAAAGATTACATCTTCCAACAGACGAAAAAACAAAACATAGTTCCATGGACGTAGGGATTAAACAATATTTGCCTTAAATCAAAAAAAAAAATCAAAAAAAAAAATCAAAGATAATTTATAAATTATACAAAACTCAGTAGATCCGATGTGCGATATATGAAAGATCAACGGTTACTACGTAATCAGGTCGTAACAACTATATTCCTAAATGGACTCAACCAAACTGGCTATGATCTTAAACAGCGTAGGTTAGTGTAGATTAGGCTAAGCTTAGTTAAGTCGGAGTTAAATTAGGTTAGATTAGTTTTAATTGCTTCGAATAAGGTTAGCTTAGGACTCTGTGGCCGTACTAGTTTTGGCCATTTTGGAAAGAGACCGTTTTAGCATGAATCCGATACTTCAGGTAACTTATTTCAGTTAGCGAATCTTAAGACTTAACCATGTATGGGGATATTGTAGGCACCAATCGAGCAGGGCAGTACCCAGGAGAGGCCACATAGGCATATGATAAGGAGTTGCTGGAACTCTTGTTTTATTTGCCGGGCTTCCCCCACAGTTTCTATTTGTGCCTCACCTACACAGATAGTAATCCAGCTAACAATCGGAAACACCTCCTCCTCCTATTAATATTATTTCACTACACTTAACAAGTACACCGCACTTCTTTCCAACACACCTAAATGAATTATAACGTACACCTTGAATTTGGCTCTCTATCACTCTTTACAACATTGGGGGGAGGACACTTGTTGCAGGCGGTTTTGCCTTTTGTCTCCTTCATGCACATAGACAAAAATATTACAAATTGATATACCTGCCAGGTTTCCAATAAAACAATCATACATTATAAAGACTTCTTTCACAAATAGACACATAAAGATATAAACAGTACCTGATTATCACAATTACCGTCCGCTCGAAGTATATGCATGATTATCATTAATATTATTATTCTTATTATTATCATTATTATGATTATTATCATTATTATTACACGAAGCATACCAAGCAGACCAATGGCAGATCAACAAATAAAGCCTACATTTTCGGCAAGCTCATCATTCTCGTCTCGCTTAAACGAGACTACGATTTTATATATTATACTATCAGGGAAAATTGGTCAGACAGGGAGGTTATCAATTCCTTTCAGGGCAAATTAGAGCCCAGACGGACGTAATGATAGAGGCCAGACATGATTAGCAGTTACGTCAAATTCGTTTCAATCCCTCAACTGATATCTGCTTCCCGGGCTCCCTTGTTGTGCCAGTCTCCCCTCAATAACGCGATATTTTTCCGTTTTCTTTTATTATTATGTTTTCAATCGGGTTTTCTATTGTTTGCGTTTTCTGTTCGTACTGTTTTATCGTCAGAATGTTTACGTTTTCTTTCATTATTATGTTTTCAATCGGGTTCTCTGTTTTCTATAGTTTTCTTTTGTTATTATTTTGTCAGTCAGATTTGCAACGTTTTCTTGGAGTATTATACTTTTAATCTGACCTGCCTTTTTCCGTCGTCAAGTATAATTATTTTATCATGTTCTAGCTTACTTAATTATTGTTTTTCGTCAATTCTTAACTTTTCGTATGCTTTGCTTTTCTTTCAGTTGGATCTGTCTCTTTATTGGTGGTTGGTTACTGTATGAGAAACTGATAGAGCTCAAGTATTAATTTAATTGTTTGTTCCGACCTTTTCAACTCAAAATACCGTTTGTGTTGTATCAATACAAAAAATCATGCATATGATAATTAATATTGTTTGTCCTTTCTTTTAGTCGGATGTACAATATGTATTCGGTTGTTGATTTGTACATAATATATTATTATCAGCTCATTTAAAAAACATAATATTTGTTCCTTCCATTTACATTCAGAATATGTTACCCTGGCCTCAACATTAGACGATGGTATACAGCCTAAATAGGATTTAATGTAGCTCTCAAATAACTTTTCTAAGCATGATCAAATCGTTTAGGATGAATATTAGTCAGAATATAATTTACAAAATATTTCTGACTAATGAAATACGCACACGCTACCGGAGGTCTTCTAAAATTATTAATAATACAGTACAGTATAGTATACCTTAGCTTATCTATACCTTATCGAGGGTTTTACTATCATCTTATGATAACCGCATGTTTTATAATGTTATTAGTTTCTGAAAATCTCCTACAGTAGTTCGTCTGGTAGCTACACCTAGCTACAGTTTTAGAATAATACAGCAATCCAAAATTATTTACCTTCAGGCTATTGACCGATACTAATACAACGGCGTACCAAAATTTTGCCAGAAAAAAGTTGCCAAATTAAACTTGCCAGAATAAAAACACATGTGCTGGCTAAATAATAAGCGTGTTTACGCTTTGGTATCTCAAATTTCGTAGCTTTTAAATTCAAAGTTCATAATAAGTGTGCTAAATGTAATACTCTACCTGTAGCCTATTAAATAGGCGATATCAATGTAAGCGAAAACAATACAAAATATATAATAAGAATAAATAAATAAACCGAGCTTGCCAGGAACGCAAGAGAGCGGCAGAGGTAGGAGATTTATGGAATGCTATTGGCTATCTTCTTGGCTCTCTTTTCGCTCACTATCTCCCTTGTTTTGTAGTTAGTCTCTCTCTGTCGTACTCACTCTCACACTCATTCTCACTCACTCTCTCTATCTATCAATCACTATCTCTCTCTATACCCATGCAGTTGTTGGAAGTAACATAAAAGACAGGGTCAATATAAAATTAAGGAACACTCTGTTCTTAACATTAATCCTCAATTACAAACCCCAATGCACTATAATAAACTAATAAATACATATTATCCTCCCGGAATTCGAACAGTTATTATATTTATTCCTTCTTAAATCTTTGTCTTCTTTGTCATCTCATCCTTTATGTTCTTCTAAGTTATTGTTTGTTTGTTCACATTCTCTCTCTGGTCCTGTGTATTATTGATGAAGGTGAGCTGGGATTTATGAGGTGCTGTTATTGTTCATTCCTTTCATTTCCTTTGTCTCCGTCCCTTCCTCTTCATCATCTCTTGTACATCTCTCTCTTTCATTGATTACGGAGTGCTGATATTTATGAGGTGCTGGTATGTTTTGTCTATTTCTCTTTCTTAATCTTCTTTTCTTCTGTATCATAATAATCACTATCACACACTCTCTCTCTCTCTCGTTAGTATACAATATTTCTCAACTGCATTGTTTACTATGAATTTCCCAGTAGAAATTTCCTTTTTCTGCTGCGAGTATTCTTTTCCCAACTAAATTTCATGCTGACCCTAGGATGGAGGGATGGTAGGTGGGGAGAGTCTTCTGCTTTGCTGTCTTTATTTTCCTCTTTGTAGCAAATTCCATGTTAGAATTAAGTTTGAACTGCCTAGTAGGGACCTCAAAGTCTTAACAGTCTGTGTATCTATGTAATGCTATGTAACCTTCTCTGTTATGATATACGGAAATTGCATTAAGGGGGAGATAAGAGAGGATCGACCTGGTAAGTCACAACACAACAGGGCAGCAGGCAGCCACTGTCGGGAAGGCTGAGATTTATGGAGTGCTGTTGTTTCTTCTCTATCTTCTTTTTCAACTGTTTACCCTTCTATTTGTTCTTCTACTTCCTCTCCTTCCTTTTTTCACTCTCAAGTGTTGTGTTCTGAAAATAATATAGACAAATTGGTAAGATCATACCAAAACAAAACATATTTTATTATCTTCATTCCTGCTTCATCATCTTCTGAATAAAACAAATCTCTCTCTCTCTCTCTCTCCCATGATATACGGAAAGTACATTAAGGGCGAGATAAGAGACGATCGACCCGGTAAGTCAGGAACACAACAGGGCAGCAGGCGGCCACAGTCGGGAGGCCCGGGATTTATGCAGTGCTGTTGTTTTTCGACTAAGCTTTCTATTCTTCATAATTTTATCTGTTTACTTCTTCTCCTCCTCTATCGTTCTCTACTTCTTGTGTTTAATTTGCTTCTGTTGGGTTCAAATGCTTATATATATTTGTAGTGTAAGAAAGCTAATACAGTATGCCAGGAATTATGAAAAGTAGATGGAGTAAAAGAAAGAAAAAACGTGACAGCACCTCATAAATATTCATCAATAAAATATAGTACCAATTATTGAAACAGGTACTATATTTTATTGATGAAGATTTATGAGGTGCTGTCATGTTTATCTTTCTTTTACTCCATCTACTTTTCATCATCATCTCTCTCTTTCCCTTTCTCTCCCTCTCTCTTTCCTTCCGATGTGTTATGATATACGGAAATTGATTTATGAAGTGCTGTTATTGTACTTCTCCTTTCTTCTTCTGTATCTTCTTGTCTTTTCCTTCTTTATCTTCTCTCTGGCATTGTCTTCCTCATTTTCTTGCTCTTTCTGGTACTGTGTTTTATTGATTGAGGAACGTTGGGATTATGTAATGCTGTTTTATATTAATTTTTTGAATCTTTTTCTTCTATTTTCTTATTCTTTGTAGTCTTCTTTTATGTTCCTCTTTAATTTCCTTCCTCTCCATCTCGTCTCATTCATCATCCTCCTCTCTCTTTCTCTCTCCTCCCGATGAATGATGATAAACGGAAATTGCATCGAGTAAGAGATAAGGAATATTGACCCGGAATTAGGCGACCACAATCAGGTAGGCTGGGATTTATGGAGTGCTGTCGTTTCTTCTCTTTCTTCTTATACTTCTTAGTATTATGCACTCCCTTAACCCTTTTCAGCTCAGGAAAGGTGGTTTATATGGAGTGCTGTTGTTTCTTCTCTTCTCTTCTCTTATATTCTCCTCTCTCTCTCTCTCTCTCTCTCTCTCTCTCTCTCTCTGGCATTATTCTAGTTATTGATGAGAACAAGGATTTATTAAGGCCTGTTCTTGTTTTTATTCTGTTTGTATGTTTTTTGTTTTCATGATCATTCCTATCACTCTTTCACTTTCACTCTCTCACACACACATCCTTTCTCTCTCTCTGGCATTGTGTTCTAATGATTATGGAAGCAGCATTGTGGGCAAGATCGTAAGTCAGCAAAACAACAGAGCAACGCCTCGCAGCCACAGTCAGGTTGCCTCGGATTTTGCCTCGGATTTATGAAGTGCTGTTGTTCCTTCTTCTTCTTCTTTCTCTCTCTCTCTCTCTCTCTCTCTCTCTCTCTCTCTCTCTCTCTCTCTCTCTCTCTCTCTCTCTCTCTCTCTCTCTCTCTTTTTTTTAGGGTTGGCATTTCTGGAGTGCTATTGCATTATTAATTATTTGCATTTGCTTTAATTGTATTCTTATTCTCCCTCTCCCCCTCTCTCTCTCAGGTATTTTGTTCTAATGATTATTGAAGTAGTTTTGTGGGCGAGATCATAAGACTGTAAAACAACAGAGTGCTGGCGGGCAGCCACAGTCGGGTGCGGTTCAGATTTATAGAGTGCTGTTTTTTCTTCATAAAAGAAGTTCCAAAAATATACAAAATACTAGTGTGTATATAAAAAAATATTTTGACTTTTGACTATTGGGGGACATTGTTCATCGTAATAGAACTGTTCAGTGTTACATAGACTTCAAGGTACTGTATAACATTGCCTAAGGAAGTTAGAGACCTTTCGACTACAAGACAGCTTTATTAATTCTAACACAATCGTCTTATGTTAGCCAATCAATAATTTAGAAGAAGTTAGAAACCTTTTGACTACAAGACGGCTTTTCTAATCCTAACACGATCGTCTTATGTTAGCCAATCAATAATTTAGAAGACCCTCTCCATACTGAAAGGGTTAATATATGAAAACAAAACAAAAAACTACAAACCTTCAACTTTGCAAGGACCTTGGAGGCACGCTCTTACCTGCAACCAGATCAAAATAACGTGTAAATAATAATCCAATATGCTTGGTCTATTAATTCATTTATTCATATATTTTTTTTAGTTTCCTCCCTAGACCTCCATCAAGCTTAGAAGAAGAAACAAAACTAAACCCCCCTTCAAGAGAAATGTGTACATTTTTCGGTAGAAAAATGTCCCAGCCGAAGGCCGATTCCTCTTAAAATTACAGGCTCGCTATCGCTCGCCTAAATGGCACGAAAGGTCTAAAAATTGACAACAAAATGGGGCAAAAGGTGTTAAAATCGCCAAACTAATGGGCCAAACGTTTTATAATCTCAAAACACTTACCTGTCACAAGATCCAAATAACACGTTAACACCTTCTCTACCGGCGACATCCTTTTCATTATATTCTGGCAACTATGAGACGATTGTATTAAGTTAAAAAAGGGTAAACAGCCATTAAGAAGCTTCGACCTATCTCACTTAACCCTTTGTACGACCACAGATCCTTCTTAAACTGCCCAAAATCGTCTAAATATAGCTAGACTAAAACTAAAAAGACATCTCGGTAAAGAAAGGGTTAATAATATTACAATTTGTAGCGGTAGCGAGCCAGCATATATATATCTATATATATATATATATATATATATATATATATATATATATATATATATATATATATATATATATATATATATATATATATATATATATATATATTCGTTTTAGCAGTTAGTTATACATGTCTTATACAATGTTAATATATTAATACGACCATTTCCTGTCGTTTCTCTTTTTACACTGCCCACAGTTTTGCCTTCTCAATGCAGTTCCCCCCCCCCCCCCCCCCCCGCTCTCTCTCTTTCTCTCTCTCTCTCTCCCTCTCTATTACTTGTCTTGCATATTCTTTCACTGTTATTAATGTTTCTGTCCTCCGCTCTTTGTTTCCTCACTGGCAGTTTCTTCTGCATTCCCTAATTGTTCTTTCCTGTTCTCGACAACTCGCTATATCCGTCTTGTTCACTTCCATTTGTCTGTTAAAAACAAAATCTTTTCGCCTTAATATGTCAGCTGTGTCTTCGTTTGTTCACTCGATATTCTCCGTTCTTTTCCTTAAAGGCGATGTCACACTGGCGCTTTTTCGGCAATGAGCAAGTTGTGTCTCGTAGTATTTCGTGGCATTTTTTGAATTAGTATCGGAAATTAGATTGATATTACAATATATTTGGTGACTTACGACTAAAAATGATTTCAGTATGAGGTTACCAGACGAGAATTGCTCAACAATATTTGCGAAGAAAGAGCTTGTGTAACACCGGCTTCAGTCTCTGGTTCCTTTCAATTTCTCAGAGAGCCAAAATGTATTTTATTATCTCTTACCATTTTCATTGCATTGCCGTATTTTAGCTCTCTCATTTTTCCTTAGGTTCACCAACTATACTCCTTTGCTCTCCATTGTATTGCATATATTTTCATTTCTCCTCTTGTATAATTATATTCCTTCGCCGCTTTTTTCGTCTTTCCATCTTTATTCTCCGTGCTCTCTTGATTCTGTCTACATCTATTATTACACTATTTTGTCCTTCTTTAACTTCTAGGATACTGTCTCTTATGCAATATTATTTGGGCCATTTTTTTTTCAAGCATAAATATCGTTTTAGAAATTACAAAGATGAGCTTCAAACCGTGTATATACTTATTAACCCCTTGAGGATTATGGTGCATTTTGCCAGTTTATTCTGGCTATCATTAGACGAACATATTTAGACTGGGATGGGTTTATGGAAGTCTGAGGGTTAATTGAGACAGTCTTTACCCTTATCATTCCCACAGATCATTCCTAAGTTGCATCAAATCGTCTAATGATAGCCAATATATTCTGTCAAAACGTGTCATGATCCTCAAGGGGTTAAGGTCAGTTTATATGCAGCTGGAACCACGCTCATTATTCACACCAGATTAACCCTTTCAGTACGTTGTCGTCTTTTAATATAATCGGGTTAATTTTACAAAATTGCACTCGGCTTAGGAAGGACTTGTGGAGGAATATAGAGATAGTTGTTACCCCTTTGATTTCCACCGAGCTCCTTCCAAAGCTGAATATAATCGCCTTATGGCAATCTGAACAAGAATAAGAAAGGCATGACCGTAGTGAAAGGCTTAAGGGGAGGTCTCCACTTTAGGGATTTTTTCTTGACCCCTTTCTCCCTCATGTTTAGCCCCATTGCTTTTGATATTATAAAACTTTTGCCCCATTAGTTTAGCGATTTTAAGAACTTTCACCCCATATTAAGACCTTTTGTGCCATTCAGGTGTCGATTTTATCCTGGCGAGCGATAGCGAGCCTGTAATTTAAGAGGAACCGGCCTTTGGCCGGGACATTTTTCTACCGAAAAATGTACAAATTTATCTTGAAAGGGACTCAAGGGGGTGTAATTTTAAGCTTGATGAAGGTCTAGGAAGCACACTAAAAACCTCCCCTTAAGGGGGGAATTTTTCTGGACCCCATTCTCCCTCATGTTTAGCCTCCTTAGTTTTGAGATTATATGACATTTGCCACATTGGTTTGGCGATTATGAGACCTTCCGCCCCATTGGTTTGGCGATTATGAGACCTTCCACCCCATTGGTTTGGCGATTATGAGACCTTCCGCCCCATTTGTTTGGCGATTATGAGACCTTCCGCCCCATTTGTTTGTCAATGTTAAGACCTTTCATGTAATGAGGGTCGATATTTTCCTGGCGAGCAATGGCAAGCCTGTAATATTAGAGGAACCGGCCTTTGGCCGTGATATAATCATACCAACAAATTTACATTAAATATATATACAGTATATATATATACAGTATATATATACTGTGTATATATATAGTATATATAATAATAATAATAATAATAATCATAATAATAACAAAAGCTCCCCTTAAATAGAGACCTCTGCATTTTGAAGTCTAAAATCCCCCTCAGTTGCTTTCCGCTTTCTCCGCATACCTCTATTATATAGTCTATACCGTCCAAAACCTGTCTCTCCAATTTCCCTGTATACACCCGGTTTCTTCCGTTTGGTTTGTTGTGTCGTCCCTCGCAAGCCTTTCTCCGGCTATGTTCCATCTCCGCTCTTTTCTGCCTGGTGTTCCTCTTCTGTGTGTGTGTGTGTGTGTGTGTATTGGTTTCGTGACTCCTTTCTGAACGTCCTGTACGTTTGTTTTTCTTGTATGCTCTCTCTCGCTCTTGCTCTCTCTCTCTCTTTTCTTTCTCTCTCTCTCTCTCTCCTTCCCTTATAGACTGCATCACCGTTGATTAATTTAAACTCCGCCTAGACAAATATCTCGCATCAAACCCGCGACTGACTGCGTTTGTAAATGAATAACTTTATTTTATCCCCCCCTCAGTTACTAACCCATCTGTCCCCTACTAACTTCCTAATCCTGCCACGGACATTAGTTCCAGGGCAGTAATTCCCTTTCTAATGTTCCCTTACCCACTCTAAACCACTGTTTGGACACTTGATCCTCAGTGTTTTGGAGGACAAGCAACCTAGAAGGGTCACTAGACCTGTTGTTGCTTGCTTTCCATTGTACTCCCCACCTGTGCAGCACCATCTCCGCTCCGCAGTATACCTGTTCTATATACCTCGGAATCATGACACATTTCCAATGGTCGTATTTGGCTTATCCCTCCTCGCCCTCCTTCTCCTCTGACTCTACTTTCTCCTTTGCTTATTGGTATGCATTGCTTTATGCTTTTTCTTCTTCTATTGTTTCATATATTAAGTAACACCCCGTTCTTAACATTAATCATCAATTACAAACCCCAATGCACATGAATAAACTAATGAAAGCATATGGTCCTCTCGGGATTCGAACTCGGGACACCATACCCAGAACATAAGCATCTAAACCATTACACCACGAACACAGTTAAAGGTTGAGTACACGATCACGATTAATATCCATTTTCGAATTTTGGATATCAATCTAATCATGTACTCAGACCCAACTGCATTATGGAAAGCGTAATGTTTTAGTGAGAGGAAAGAACATTACCAGTGTGTTTGTTTTTAATTCTTTATATATTTGTTTCACTCTCCAATGCCACCTTTGTCTTGCTTTATTCCATTCCACCTACTATAATTTCAGGAACCCAGTTCAATTGTCATGTATGAATATTCTTTACTTTTTCCCTCCCATTACTTTCTTCACCGTATGCAATCATTGGTTTACGGTACTTTTCCCCCGTGTCCTCCTATTCCCTTTACCAGAACTGTCTAAATGATTTCCAGCTCCCCAATACACATTTTTCTCCTCCTTTGTTTTCATTTTGCTACTGCCCCATCTCCGACATACTCTCCTTTCTTCGTATACTGTTCCCGTAGTTCCATAATCCATATATTACACTATTTGTTTACTTCCGCCTCACCCATTCTCCGGTGCGTTTTCTTTACCGTCTCTCTCCCTTCACGGTCTTTTCACCAACCTTGAGAGGTATCTCATGGGCGATGGCATCTTCCGGCAATTTTTTATGAGCAATTTTGCTCGTAATATTTTGAGGCTCTTTCGCATTGGCATCGAAAACTAGATCGACGCTGGATTATCTATATTATATTAATTTCACCACAACACCCAATGTTAGATAGTTTAAGTCTTATGAAACTTTAATTTTGAAGACTACAATTGCCCATAAAATTTGACGGATAAATCACTTGTGTGACACCACCTTTAAGGGAATCACACGACCACTGTTCCTAACTTTTATCAGCAACCCTAATCTGGCAGCTTCTGAAGTATACTATTGTTACAATTGCATCAACTGTAATAACCTATCGTCAATTTAGTTTCCGATACCAATGCAAAATAGTCTCAACAAGTTGCTAGAAAGAAATATAGCGGATCAAAAGTTGCTGGAAAAAGGTCTGGTGTAAATCCATCTTTAGGGGTACAGAAGGCGGCAATCTCTGTGTGTTGACGATAAAAATTGATGGTAAAAGCGCTCGTGTGACACCGGTTCGAGTCCCCCCCCCCCACTGTCCACTTCCAATTTATTTCATGTATCCAATTCTCCAGGGTCTTTTCTTGTTCTTCATTTTTGGTTCTGTTCTCCCTCCTTCGCTCTTTTGCATGTCTCACAGTACACCCCCCTTGCTCTTGCTCTTTGTCTCACTCTCACACACTATCTCTCGATTACTCTCTCTCTCTCTCTCTAGTTTACCTGTACGACAATGAGTTTCAAGGGATTGATTCAAAATATTTCATAGGTGATTGATTGTACTTTACCACCCTAGCTAGCTTACTGAATTTAGCTTAAGTAATACCTCAAATAATGACATGAAAAGGGAACAGAATTTTCCAATCAATAGTTCGAATAACAAAACAAAACAAAATATAATAAAAGTAATACAAAAAATGCATCATCGTACGGAAGGGGTTAATAAATAAGCCTCGCCTTGTTCCCTCTCTGTTCTTATACTCGTTACCTTCATTTGTATTAAGCCGGTATCACACGAGCGCTTTTTCCCCTCAACATTTATCCTCAACACTGGTCTGGCAGCTTATGAGGTCAACATTTACAATATTTCGGTCACCTACATTAATCTCTCGTATGATACCGGCTTAAGGGGAGATTTCCACTTGAGGGATTTGTTCTTGACTCCTTTCTCCCTCATGTTTAGCCCCATTGCTTTTCTAATTTTAAGACGTTCGCCCCATTATTTTGGCGATTTAAAAAACTTTCGACCCATATCTGTCAATTTTAAGACCTTGCGTGCCATTTAGGTGTCGATTTTTTCCTGGCGAGCGATAGCGAGCCTGTAATTTGAGGGGAACCGGCCTTCGGCCGGGACATTTTTCTACCGAAAAATGTACAAATTTATCTTGAAAGGGGGTCAAGGGGGAGTAATTTTAAGCTTGATGGAAGTCTAGGGAATCAACTAAAAACCTCCCCTTAACTTCCCCTCTTTTCACCTCTCTTGTATGTGTTCTTGCCCCCGTTCCTCTTCTTGCATGTGTGTATGAATTTATTGACTCTTATCATTTTTCCTTCCTCTTTCAACTCCCCCATTTGCTCACTTACTGTCTCCTTCTTTCTCCTTCCTCCTCACTTCTTCTGCTTCTTCTCCTCCCAACTTTATTATCTACTGGCTGCTTCCCCTTTCTCTTGCGTTCCTTTCTTTGTGTCTGTCCCTTTTCACTCGCTTTTCCTTCCTTCTTCCTCTTCCTTCCTCCCTCCTTCTTCTCCTCCCATCTTTATCCTTTACTAGCCAATTATCCTTTCTCTTCCTTGCTTTGTTCTTTTTCTTTGTCCATTCCTTCGCTTCTTTTCCTTGTCCCTCCTTCTCCTCACTTCCTCTCTCTCCTCCCTCCTTCTTCTGCTTCCTCTCTTCCCATCTTTATCACATACTGCCCACTTCTCCTTTCTCTTCTGTTTCTTTGTTGTTCGTTTCCTTGTCTTTGTTTTTCCTTGGTTCTGCTCCATTTCTCCTTTCTTCTCCCTCCTCCCTTCTTCTGCTTCCTCTCCTCCCATCTTTATCACATACTGCCCACTTCTTCTTTCTCTCTTGTTCCTTTTTCTTACCTTCTCATCCTTTCTTCTCCCTCCCTTCTTCTGCTCTCCCTCCTCCCATCTTTATCATCTACTGGCCACTTCTCCTTTCTCCTTTGTTTTCTTCTCATCCTTTCTCCTCCCTTCCCACTTCTTCTCCTTCCCCTCCTCACATCTTTATCATCTATCACCCACTTCTCCTTTCTCTGTTGTTTCTTTGTTTTCCTTCGTTCTGCTCCATTTCTCCTTTCTTCTCCCCCCTCCCTTCTTCTGTTTCCTCTCTTCCCATCTTTATCAACTACTGGCCACTTCTCCTTTCTCTTGTTTCTTTCTCTTTCCTTCTCATCCTTTCTCCTTTCTTCTCCCTTTCCCCTTCTTTTGCTTCCTCTCCTCCCATCTTTATCACATACTGACCACTTCTCCTTTCTCTCTTGTTTCTTTTTCTTTACTTCTCATCCTTTCTTCTTCCTCCTCCCATCTTGATCATCTATCGCCCACTTCTCTTTGTCTTGTATATATTTATCCCTCCTTCTCATCCTTTCTCCTTTCTTCTCCCTCCTCCCATCTTCTGCTTCTCCCTCCTCCCATCGTTATCATCTACCGCCCACTTCTCCTTTCTCTTCCTTGTTGTGTTGTGCGTTTCCTTGTGTCCTTTTTTTTTACCTTCCGCCTCAAACTCTCCCTGCTCCCGATCCTTTGTTCTCCCTCCCTCGCTCTCGCTCTCGCTCTCTCTCTCTCTCTCTCTCAAACATATGCACAAACACACACGCACTAACCATATACAGTTACCATTATGAACGAAGGAGACATGACCAAATAATAGTATATATGCAACAAATATTAACTCGAACGTGATTATATATATATATATATATATATATATATATATATATATATATATATATATATATTAGGAAACTAATGCTTCCCCAAAAAGAGTAACGACATACGCTAAAATTAGAGTCGCCTTCAGAAGTCAAGTTACACAATCACAACCTCACATGCATTTTCCTCTCTTGATATACAGGTAAATACTCCAACACAAAGGAAGAAAGCTAGAATATAAAGCTGTGTTTTGGTGCGGTGACGACTATTTATATATTAGCAACGGGAAAAGCTAAACAAAATCGAAATTATGTATAAACCGGTCACGATTCTTGTGCACGAATGTTCTTTTAAGGGGAGGGTTTCTGGTCCCCCTTCTGCCTCCTGTTTAGCCCCATTAGTGTTTTATATTTTAAGACGTTCGGACCATTAGTTTGGGCTATTTGAAGACCTTTTGCCCTATTTCGTTGTCAATTTTAAGACCTTTCGTGCCATTTAGGTGTTGATTTTTTTTCCTGGCGAGCGAAAGCGAGCCTCTAATTATTAGAGGAACCGGCCTTCGGCCGGGAAATTTTTCTACCGAAAAATGTACAAAATTATCTTGAAGGGGGGGGGGGGGTTCTAAGCTTGATGGAGGTCTAGCGAGGAAACTAAACAATAAATAAATAAATTAATTAACATACCAAAAAAAAACAGCCACTACCCCCTTAATACACACACGCTGAGACATTAATCCTGGCCTAATACATATGATCCTTAGTTACTTAGTTAAAATAGGACTTCAGAGGCTATCAACCCTTCTGGATTATTAAGCCAGCACACTGTAAGTCAAGAATAATGTCAGGACTGGAGCCCCTTTTCGAGAGCTCCAGTCCCTTGCTTATGATCACTCGAGCAACAAAACGAACCTGACTGAATTGTATATATTCGGTAAATATTTAATTAGGAGATTCGATTCAGCTCGGCCGGATAGCTTCGAAAACGTAAGATCCCGATTTATGTCCTAGAATGCAAGTGATGTTTTTGTTTAATTATATACAATTAGGAAATATCAAGTCGTCCAAAGCAAAAGCATAATCACGAAGCTAAGCCCCCAAGCAGCAACTAGGGAACGGTGGGAGTTGAAAGAAAAACAAAAATGCGTCCATGAAAAAAACATTTACGAAGAGACTATACGTTCAAAGCGAAGGGCACGTCTATCTTTCGCTGCAAATTCACTAACAGAGAAAGACCTTGGGGGAGTGGTGTATACGCTTTGCTTGAGAGAAATTCTTTTTAGATAACCCCAAACAATTCAATGAGAAATATACCTGGGGGGCTAAAAAAAAAAAAAAAAAAAGTGGTTATATATAAAACAGTGGTGCCGAGACGCTTTGATGGACAATTCGCATCTTTTGAGCGGAGTCGAAAAGCTGTAAACTGTGCCTTCCATTACGGAAAAAAGCCGCCGGAAAAAAAGGGACCATTGAGAGAGAGGCTTTGATGTTGACTGAAAATGGCCTCCTTTCGCAATAAAAGTCGCCAATAAAAGTCCCCAAGGCAAAGAGCGGACAAAACAGCGGTTCTTGGAGGCCGGAGCTCGACTTGGCGTACAGTCGCAGTCATAAATACTGGCTATTCATTCTCGGGCTGCATTGACTCTTCCTATTAATTCTGCACCTGCTATTTGTAATGATATTGATTCTCGATTTAAGGGCTGGGTGGGCTGGCACAATAAACCCTGTTTACAGTGTGGGTCAAGCCGCAGTGGCCCCCCAGGAAGGAGGTCCAACCATTATGGACCCAGAGGAGCAGCAACAATCCATGAAAAAAATCGACACCTGGATGGGGATAAACGTCTTAAAACAGTATGCTGAATGGGGCCGAATAGATACAAGCCAGAGAAAGAGAGAAAAGGAGAGAAAAAAAAAAGAAGGTGATCCCCCTTAAAGTTTATGGGTGGAGGTCCAAACGGTGTGATTATATACAAGAAACAATTTGGTATAACAACATAAAATAACAACTTAAAACGATGCTAGCCGTCCGGCTAGCTCAATTGATAACGTCCCAACCTACCACCCAGCAGACTGGGGCTCAATCCTCACTCAGGTTGAAGTTTTTCTGAGATATAGCCATCGGTTACCGTCTTTCCTTGAGTAAGGGAGATGGACAATGGTCTCTGGTTGATTAATGTACTAAAGCACTTGTGAATCCTCGAAACAGGAGACATGGGCGTTATATAAGTAATCAGATGAATAACATTATTGTAATTAATTATTGCATACAAATTATACTTCAAATTAATTCATGGTAAATTTCCTATTTACGCTAATTAATTCATAGTAACTTTCCTATTTACGCTATCATTTCAAGCTATTTATATATTATGGCAATCATGAGAATGCAGTCTTAAACTTATTATTATTTATGTAATATTTTAGTTTTCTTTTCCATGCAGCATAATTAAATGTAACCCTGTACCCGGTTGACGTGTGGCCAACTGTACACATTCCTAAGCTTTCACCGCGCCAGCAACTAATTCCACAACAGGATTATAACTCCAGAAGTTCCCTAGGCTAATACAGTTTACGTCGTTTTGTGGTTGGGCCTTATTAATTCCCAGAGTATCATCAAACTCAACATATATTATCAGGAAAATTGTGCAGGTTCTCTCTCTCTCTCTCTCTCTCTCTCTCTCTCTCTCTGTCTCTCTCTCTCTCTCTCCATTATTTACGCTCTTCACACCGTTCAACAAAACTTACAAGAACAGAGAGAGAGCTGAGAGAGATGAGGGTGGACGAAGGACGAGAGAGAGGGAGAGAGAGAGAGAGAGAGAGAGGAAAGAAAGAGAGAGAGGCGAGAGAGAGGAGGCGAGAGAGAGGAGGCGAGAGAGAGGAGGAGAGAGAGGAGGCGAGAGAGAGGAGGAGAGAGAGAGGAGGAGAGAGAGAGAGAGAGAGAGAGAGAGAGAGAGAGAGAGAGAGAGAGAGAGAGAGAGAGAGAGAGAGGGATCTACTATGTCTTCTGCCGCTGCGTTGCTCATTCCTCATAATGTCCCACAGGAAGTATTTAACACAATTGAAATTACATAAGCACAGTCATTACCGGTACTTCACAACATAACCACAACAACCACGCTCTCCAAAAACACAATCGATCGTAAACCCTAGTAACTCTTCACTTCATCCCCATACCACGACCTCACCACAACCCCATCTTGTCCCAAATCCCTCACACCTCAATCAAACCCCCTTCTTCTTTCACAACATAACTCATTTAAACACACCCTCTCACTCCCAATCACCACAACACAATCCCATCAGATTCCAAATCCTTCACACCTCAATCAAACCCAATCCTTTTTTCACTACATACCTAAATAATCCCTCTTACTCCCAATCACCAACACAATCCCATCAGATCCCAAACCTCTCCCACCTCAATAACGCCTTCTCCTTCCCTCACAACATATCTAAACAATCCCTTTCATTCCCAATCACCACGACCCCATCCTATTCCAAAACCTCTCCCACTTCAATAACGCCTTCTCTTTCCCTCACACACATAACTAAACACACCCTCTCACTCCCAATCACCACAATACAATCCCATCACATCCCAAACCTCTCCCACCTCAATCAAACTCAATCCTTCTTTCACAACATAACTAAACACACACTCTCACTCCCAATCACCACAACACAATCCCATCACATCCCAAACCCCTACAACCTCAATAACGCCTTTTCCTTCCCTCATAACATATATAAACACATCCTCTCACTCCCAATCACCACCACACAATCCCATCACACCCCAAACCCCTCTCACCTCAATATCACCTTCTCATTCCCTCACAACATATCTAAACAATCCCTCTCACTCCCAATCACCATAACAAAACCTCATCCCATCGCAAACCCCTCTCGCCCCAACCACACCCTCTCCCTCCTCCACCGCCCACTCACAATTACAGTACTTCCATCCCGTCACTAAACACCCCAAAATAATAAAAACAATGAGAAAGGGCCCGCCATGTCTTCTGCCGTGTTGTTGCGCTGGTCGTCCCCCTCCTAATGTCTCTCCGAGGAAATTAGCACTGTTTACCGAGCTTCCAGGGACCACCATTACTATTTCAGAAAACATACATTACGCCCAATCGTATTTCACTTCCCAAGGACCCCTTGTATAGCGGCTGGGGCGCTGGGATGGGTTTTTTTCTGCAACCGGAATGGGCAGGTTCGTCAGTTTACTCGCGATCATTAATGATCTTATGTATTCGATGCTATGTTAGACATCAGCATCATACTAGTTGTTTATCTTTCACCAGTTTGATCATTCAAAATGCGCCATAATTATTGGCAGTGACTATGTGGCTATATTTACAAAACTGCTGAATTGCATGATACACAAAGCACAACCTATCACCAAGTTGACTATTTCCACATACACAGTAAATATAGTAATTTGAGAAGCTACATTTTTGTAAATGTGGAAAACAAATTATGTTGGGAACGAAGACTAGACTGCCCGTTGGCTCGTCGCTCATCTTGGTACCTTTGCCCTTAGGAGCCTGTGGTAGGTGAGTTACCCAGCCTGCTCCCGTACTTCTATCCACTATTAGGAGAATAGAGACGTTGGTTGTGAGGAAGCTGCCCATCCATTTCTCCCTGCCTGGGAATCAAACCTGGAACTTTCAATTGCAAGCCGAAACTGCTAGTCCACAACAGGCCTCACTATGGAATAGTTTAGAGTAAATTAGACTGCCTAAAGTTAGATCAGGCTGCGTTGATAATTATCACTACAAAATCTAGAAGCCATCCAGGAGTGAACAAACAAATATGCTCATGAATTCCAAATCTGGATTGTCCATTTCAGAGCTTTACGTATGCCATTCGAGGGCTCAATATGGGCCAGAATTAGTGTCCGCCAATGTACGAACTGCCTCAATTCGGTTGCACGTAATACCCGTGCCGCCCTACACACATAAACAACAAAAAAATCCCGACATTATTGTATATTGAGAAATTATCCTTACGGCTTGTGAGTGTGCGGAATGTTTCACCGGCCGGACTTTAGGAGGTCATAAACGCCTGGTCCGGGGGGGGGGGGGGGGGGGGGTTTCCAGCTGGGTTGTTTACTTGTAGCCCCCTGCTCACCTTTCCTACAGTCGCGCTCAATAATTCCGATAAACTTTGATATCTCCAATTGATTAACTCCTTCACTACCATGCCGCCTTTTTACCTTTGATTCTGGACAAAATGTAGACTATTTTATGCCGTCTATGAAGGATCTATGTTATTCAGAGGGTTTATTGAGATCGTATTTACCCATTTGAGTCGTAGCGGTAGATTGTATTCTACAGAAAATCGTCTACGGGCAACCAGAATGGATGACCATTACGGCATGGTGCTGAAGGGGTTAACCTATGAGAAGCACCGGTGACGTCCTTCTCATTATAGCCTGGCAACTATTAGAAGATAATATGCAGTTTATGTCCAAGAGTGTACCAAGTGAAGTGTGTGTGTGTGTGTGTGTGTGTGTGTGTGTGTGTGTGTGTGTGTGTGTGTGTAAAAACAGGGTGGGGGGGGGGGGGGGCTTATTGTGTTTGCGGCCAGTTTTCCAAGGTGTTGAATAGCCTCGTCGTGTTCGGTAATTAAACTCATCACTGCGGGAGGATACGGCCTTTGTGGGGCGCACCGAGGGAGATCTGGTGGATTTTTTTTGTTTTGGGGGGGGGGGGGGGGGGGGGGACGAGGAGATGGTGTGGGAGGAATAAGCGAAGGGGTGGAGGATTGAGTATGTGAATGATATGAGGGAGAATGGCAAGTGGAGTGTTTTGAGAAAGAGGAAATGTAAATGGCTGTAGGGTAAAAGAAGAACATGGGAAGAGATGAAGAGAATAGAAGAAGAAGAAGAAGAAGAGGAATATACGTTAGAGAAAGAGGAAGAGATCCGGTGGGACTTTTGGGGGTAGAGGAGACGGTGTGGGAGGGAATAAGATAAAGGAGGAGAAGAAGAAGGAGAGGTGAGAGAAGACCAAGTTGAGGATGAAACAATGGGGGGATAGTGGGAGGTACAGTCGCGGTCAAGCATCCATGAACACCACCCTATTAACCCCTTCTGTACCGGTGACGTCTCTTGCATTTGATTTCAGCTAGATTTAGACGATTTCATGTAGCTTAGGAAGGATATATGGTAGCTAAAAGGATTAATTGAGATAGTCTATAGTTTACTAAATGGTAGACATCCTTCCTAAACTGAATACAATCGTCTAATAGTAGCCAAAATAAAGTGAAAAGAACGTCGTCGGTATAGAAGGAGTTAACGATGCGAACAAGACGGTGAGCGCTAACTAGTGAATCCTATTAAGGGGAGATGGGTCGTTATTCTGTAGCCCCTTCTCCCTCATGTTTAGCCCTTTTAGTTTTTCACATTTTTAGACGTTCGGCCCATTATTTTGGCGATGTTAAGACTTTTCGCCCCGTTTTCTTGTCATCATTCAAACTTATCATACAATTTAGGTGTCGATTTTAACCTGGAGAGCGATAGCGTACCTGTAATTTAAGAACAATCGGCCTTCGCCCGAGACTTTTTTCTATCGAAAAAATTATATATTAATCTTGAAGGGGGTCTTGAGGGTGTTTCATTAAGCTTGATGGAGGTCTACGGAGGAAACTACAACAATAATAGAAAACTACAACAACAATAGGAAACTACAACAATAATAGAAAACTACAACAATAATAGGAAACTACAACAATAATAGAAAACTACAACAATAATAGGAAACTACAACAATAATAGAAAACTACAACAATAATAGGAAACTACAACAATAATAGGAAACTACAACAATAATAGAAAACTACAACAATAATAGAAAACTACAACAATAATAGGAAACTACAACAATAATAGAAAACTACAACAATAATAGGAAACTACAACAATAATAGAAAACTAATACAATAATAGAAAACTAATACAATAATAGAAAACTAATACAATAATAGAAAACTAATACAATAATAGAAAACTAATACAATAATAGAAAACTAATACAATAATAGAAAACTACAACAATAATAGGAAACTACAACAATAATAGAAAACTACAACAATAATAGAAAACTACAACAATAATAGAAAACTAAATTAATAAGCAAATAAATAGGCTTAATTAAGTAGTTTATCAGAATAGTTCGCCAGTGTATCATAAATTATTGTACCACTCAAAACTGTCCAATTCTTGACCCCGACTGTACATTATGAGGAGAGAGGGCAGCACGAAGATTAGGTGGATGATAACGAAGGGTCACCCCTTCGGGGATCACGGCGTCAGGCAATAGATAGATAGATAGATAGATAACGAAGGGTGTGGAAGAGAGGAGGAGAAGATGAGTATGAGATAGAAGGAGAAGAAGAAGAGATGAGTGAAGAATAAGAGGAAGAGGAGGAGGAAGAAGAGGAAGAAGAATATGGAAGAGGAGGATGAATAAGAGGAGGAGGGGGGAGGGGAGGAAGAAACAGCTGAGAAGAGTAAGGAGGAGGAGGAGGAGGAGGAGGACGAGGAGAAAAGAAGGAAGAAAGAAAAGAGAGGGAGAAGAGAAGGAAGGGAGAAGGGGAGGTAGATATAGAAGAAAAAGAAGGAGAGAAGAGGAAGAAGAAAAAGAAGGGGAGAAGAGGAAGAAGAAAAAGAAGGGGAGAAAAGAAAGAAGGAAGAGTAGGAGAGAAGGAGGAAGAAGAAAAAGAGGGACAGATGCAGAGGAGGGGATAGATTTTTATGTCCCAAGGTGGTGAAGATACAGGCTTGAGTTTGGTAATTAAAGTGATCACTGCGGGAGGATAATGTGGCCTGGGTGGGGCGCAATGGGCAGGTCTGGGGGAAGTTTGCTGTGGACGAGGAGGAAGAGGAGAGGAAGAAAGGAGGTGTGGGAGGAGGAGAGGAAGAAAGGAGGTGTGGGAGGAGGAGAGGGAGAAAGGAGGTGTGGGAGGAGGAGAGGAAGAAAGGAGGTGTGCGAGGAAGATAAATGAAGGAGGTGTGGGAAGAAGAGAGGAAGGAAGAGGTGTAGGAAGAGAGGATAGAGGTGTAGGAGGAGAAGGATGAAGAGAGGAATGGGGTGTGGGAGGAAGAGGAGGGAGGTGTGGGAGGAAGAGAGAAATTCGAAGGAGAGAAAAAGGGCAAATAAAATGACAATTGTATGAAACGTAAAATGAGGAGGAAGGGAAGACCAAACGATTAGTTAGAGGAAAATATAGAACACGGGGAAGAGGAGGAGGAGAATGGAGAACACGGAAGAGAAGGAGGAAAATAAAGAACACGGAGAAGAGGAGGAAAATAGAGAACACGGAGAAGAGAAGGTGGAGAATGAAAAACACGGGGAAGAGGAAGAGGAAGGAAAACATTAGGAGGAAGAAGACTGAGAAGATTGAGGTGAAGATGAGGAGGAAGATTATTGTGACCCAAAGTGGTGAACACACAGGCGTGTGTTTGATAAATATACTAGCCACTGTGGGAGGATACTGTGGCCTTTGTGGGACCCCCTTGGATATACTGTGGCCTTTGTGGGACCCCCTTGGATATACTATGGCCTTTGTGGGACCCCCTTGGATATACTGTGGCCTTTGTGGGACCCCCTTGGGTATACTGTGGCCTTTGTGGGACCCCTTTGGATATACTGTGGCCTTTGTGGGACCCCCTTGGATATCTTGTGAGAGTTTTGGGGTGCGTGGGGTTGCCAGGAGGAGGAGGAGGAGAGAGAAGATGAGTAGAGGGAGCAGGAAAAGGAGTAAAAAGGAAATCAAGCAACACAAATGTCTAGAAACCCCTCGAGGCTGCTTGTCCTCCACAACACTGAGGATCAAGTTTCCAAACAGTGGTTAGAGTGGGTAAGGGAAAATTGGAAAGGGAACTACTGATCTGGAGCTATTTTCCATGGCAAGATGAGGAGGAAGAAATGGAGGAGAGATGAAGGAGGAAGGTGGAAAATGAGGAGTAGATGAAGGAGGGAGGTGAAAAAGGAGTAGATGGAGGAGGGAGGTGGAAAATAAGGAGTAGATGAAGGAGGGAGGTGGAAAAAGTGGAGATATGAAGGAGGGAGGTGGAAAATGAGGAGTAGATGAAGGAGGGAAGTGGAAAATGAGGAGTAGAAGGTGGAGTAAAAGGGTTACGAGGACAAGGAAGGTTTAACCCCTTCAGCACAATAAAGTAATGTAAATTAATGTTCATCTTATTCTGGCTACCATTAGACGATTTTTTTAGCGTATAATCTACCTCTAGGACTCAAAGGGGTAAATACCATCTCATTACACTTCAGAATAGCATAGGTCCTTCCATGCTGCATATCATCGTTTAACATTATTTTATTTTTTTATTTTTTTTTACAAAGGTGTCATCGTGCTGAAAGGGTTAGAGGGTAGGGGGGAGGGGGATGGTGTCTGGGATTAAGGGGAGATTTCCACCTGGAGGATTTTTTTCTGGACCCCTTTCTCCCTCATGTTTAGCCCCATTGCTTTTGAGATTTTAAGACGTTCGCCCCATTAGTTTGGCGATTTTAAGAACCTTCGCCCCATTTCTGTCAATTTTAAGACCATTCGTGCCATTTAGGTGTCGATTTTTTCCTGGCGAGCGATAGCGAGCCTGTAATTTAAGGGGAATCGGCCATTTTTCTACCGAAAAATGTACAAATTTATCTTGAAAGGGGGTCTAGGGGGAGTAATTTTAAGTTTGATGGAGGTCTAGGGAATAATCAACTAAAAACCTTCCCTTAAGGAACGTACGAAAAGCCCTAATGAAAAGGTATATTGGTAGTGCTATAATAATATACAAACCTATTATTAGACTATCTTATTAAGATTAGAAAGGATTTGTGAGAGCTACAAGAATATCCGAGAGAGAATTTACCTATGCGATTATTAGATATGTTTCTGAAGCTGAATACAATTGTGTATAGTGTTAGCAATAATGAAATATACGAAGACAAAAAATCCAGCTCAATTAGATAATTTAATACACCGTCAAATGTATATATATATATATATATAACAAAAGGATGACGTAACATTATATATTAGGTATTTCAAACATGAAACCAACACAGTCGAATACAAATTACAAAGAGTATCACGTCTTCTCACATTACAAACAAAATGTGAAACACCAATTTGAACCACTCATTAAGGGGAGACAGACCGTTTTTCTGGACCCCCTTCTCCCTAATGTTTAGCCCCACTACTTTTGAGATTTTAAGACGTTGGTCACTATAGTTTGGGGATTTTATGACCTTTCGCCACATTTCGTTGTCAATTGTAAGACCTTTTATGCCATTTAGGTGTCGATTATTTCCTGGCGAGCGAAAGCGAGCCTGAAATGTTAAGAGGAATCGGCCTTCGGCCGGGACATTTTTCTACCGAAAAATTTACAAATTTATCTTGAAGGGGGGTCTAGGGGGGGTTTTTCTAAGCTTGATGGAGGTCTAGCGAGAAAACTAAGAAATAAAGGAATACATTAATTAATAATAAAAAAAAAAAAAAAACCCGTCTCCCCTTAAATACCACTCGCTGTTTCCAGACACGTTTCATAGCCACAACAAGAAACATTTATTCTGTAATATTATATGCTGCCCACGAGCCCGGAAATAATACATGGTGTGTTGTTTTACACTGCTATTTATTGTGGCAGTAAATGGGGCTTGAGTTACCTTCTCTCTCTCTCTCTCTCTCATATTTTCCTTTTTGACTGCCTTCAGGAGGCAGGACATGTTATCTAAGACACTCTAATTTTCAAAAAATAGAGTGTAATGTATCTCCTCTCCTTTCTTTCACTACCCTCGCTCTCGCCCCCCCCCCCCCCCCCTCTCTCTTTCTCTCTGTATGTATGTATGTATGTATGTATGTATGTATGTATGTATCTATGTATCTCTCTCTCTCTCTCTCTCTCTCTCTCTCTCTCTCTCTCTCTCTCTCTCTCTCTCTCTCTCTCTCTCTCTCTCTCTCTCTCTCTCTCTCTCTCTCTCAAAACATGCTGTCACAACCAGGGCTAAAACTTATAACCATCTCTCTCTTCCATGTTATTTTAGGTCTGACATAAAAGATGGTAAATATTCTGGGTTTTGACTCGAAATGAAGGGCTCGTCAGGAATCGTGAACACGGTGTTTATATATATAAATATATATATATATATATATATATATATATATATATATATATATATATATATATATATATATATATATACTTATCTTTTACAGGGCTTTATATTTAATGTCCTAAAAGCAAATTATAGATAGATAGATAGATAGATAGATAGATAGATATATATACATCTGCATCATACTAATAACATCTTTTCATAACTGATAATATAATACATCATAAACAATTGTAGCAGAGCAATCTATTATAATGATACAATACACTGGGGTATTAACATACAATACACTGGGGTATTAACATTAAAAACATTACAGTAACCTGAACGAGAATTAAAATACTTTTACTTATTTGGGCTGTCATGTAATTTAGTTTGATGGGATAGTTTTATATACTGTATATTTACAAAACACTCAGGATTACTACCGTGTTAAACTATTTGTTTACGCTTCAGAGCCATGAAAGCTTTATTTTTTTAAAGCTAACTGGCTACTGTCAGATATTTAGTAAAACAGTGATTATTTGTTATCACTCAAACATGTTTTTGTCATATTTTTTCTTCGTTTTCTATACAATTCGACATTGAATTGTATTTACTTAAGAAGCAGACGACGTTATATTTTCACATATCCTCTTCATACCTCTGCGGTAAAATAATGGGTTTACAGAAACTGTGGAAAGGGTATTGATGGTGTATATACTAATTTAACCTTTAAGGGGATATATCCCTGCGAGGGATTTTTTTTCTGGACCCCTTTCTCCCTCATGTTTAGCTCCATTGCTTTTGAGATTTTAAGACGTTCGCCCCATTAATTTGGCGATTTTAAGAACTTTCGCCCGATTTCAGTCAATGTTAAGACCGTTCGTGCCATTTAGGTGTCAATTTTTTCCTGGCGAGCGATAGCGAGCCTGTAATTGAAGAGGAACCAGCCTTCGCCGGAATATTTTCCTACCGAAACATGTACACATTTATCTTGAAAGGGGGTCTAGGGGGTGCAATTATAAGCTTCATGGAGGTCTAAAGAACAACTTTAAAAACCTCCCTTTAAGGTTTGTTGGTTGTGATAGGCCCATCTCAAATACGGATAGAGAGGTATGTTAAGTGATATGATAAGATGGCACCTATGTTTTCAAAGCTTAAATATAATTAACACAATATTCACCATAGTTATCAAATGCAAGAAGCACAAATAACCACGCTTGTGTATTCAATGAAACCGGGCTTTCCAAAGATAACTTCAAGATTAGCATAAAATCGTGTGTAAACTTCACAATGACGACGGCACTATTCACTATATCCTGGATATCTTTTGGAGAATTAAATCAGTTTCGGAAGTACCTGATACGTTTTTTCAGTCAAAGGTAATTTTGCATTTGTGTACAGGTTAGGAAAGTTCTCTAGCAATCAAACAGGCAAGCGTTGTCACTCGTTTGGCTTAGGGGAGACACTCGTTACAGGCAACCTGCCTTTTGTCTCTTCCATACACAGAACACAAAGCGTAATCGTTAAAAAATAAACTTCACAGATCCATCCAAAGCTTAAGGGGAGATTTTTAGTTGATTCCCTAGACTTCCATCAAGCTTAAAATTACTCCCCCTAGACCCCCTTTCAAGATAAATTTGTACATTTTTCGGTAGAAAAATGTCCCGGCAGTAGGCCGGTTCCCCTTAAATTACAGGCTCGCTATCGCTCGCCAGGAAAAAATCGACACCTAAATGGCACGAATGGTCTTAAAATTGACTTAAATGGGGCGAGGGTTCTTAAAATCGTCAAACTAATGGGGCGAACGTCTTAAAATCTCAAAAGCAATGGGGCTAAACATGAGGCAACCTGCCTTTTGTCTCTTCCATACACAGAACACAAAGCGTAATCGTTAAAAAATAAACTTCACAGATCCATCCAAAGCTTAAGGGGAGATTTTTAGTTGATTCCCTAGACTTCCATCAAGCTTAAAATTACTCCCCCTAGACCCCCTTTCAAGATAAATTTGTACATTTTTCGGTAGAAAAATGTCCCGGCAGTAGGCCGGTTCCCCTTAAATTACAGGCTCGCTATCGCTCGCCAGGAAAAAATCGACACCTAAATGGCACGAATGGTCTTAAAATTGACTTAAATGGGGCGAGGGTTCTTAAAATCGTCAAACTAATGGGGCGAACGTCTTAAAATCTCAAAAGCAATGGGGCTAAACATGAGGGAGAAAGGGGTCAAGAAAAAAATCCCTCAAGTGGAAATCTCCCCTTAACAAAGATCGTCTAATCCCTAGCCAGACTATAATGAGAGCGTGTGCCAAGGGATACTGGTTAAGGGGAGGTATTTAGTTTGTTCCCTAGACCTCCATCAAGCTTAAAATTACACCCCCTTGAGTCCCTTTCAAGATAAATTTGTACATTTTTCGGTAGAAAAATTTCCCGGCCGAAGGCCGGTTCCTCTTAAATTACAGGCTCGCTATCGCTCGCCAGGATAAAATCGACACCTGAATTGCACGAAAGTTCTTAATATGGGGTGAAAGTTCTTAAAATCGCTAAACTAATGGGGCAAACGTTTTATAATATCAAAAGCAATGGGGCTAAACATGAGGGAGGAAGGGGTCAAGAAAAAACTCCCTCAAGTGGAAACCTCCCCTTAAATCGACCTCGAATAACCCTTTCAAATCAATGATAACTTATTTCCCTGTCTTCTGGCCGACGCAAGACAATTTCATTTAACTCAGAAAAGGCCTTTCATAGACAAAGACGGATTTCAACATGGAGTTTTAACGGTACATTATACACAATGATGGGTATGCAATGAGTATGAACAGTGTATTTAAATTGTCCATAATAATGTATTCTTCAAAAAAAAATACATTAGTTTTAATAAACCAAACGGATAACAAGTAAATAAATATCAATATACCCAAATGTTGCATATATTGTTGACGCATTTTATTGAATGTTAGCAGCGTAGTCAATTTATACCATAAAGGGCCCTTCCTAGTGAAAGAATAAGTTCATTACCGACTCTCAGCTGTATGCCAAATGGTGGGCCAATTTCCCAAGTGGTGTAGTGCAAGTAACGACCCAGCTGATAATTCAAGAGACACTTCTTTCGGCAAGCAACTCTCGCAATTTGGTTTAAGGGGGAGGTATATATAGTTGCTTTTTTCTGGACCCTTTTCTCTCTTTCTCTGGCTTGAATCCATTTGGCCCCATTCAGCCTACTGTTTTAAGACGTTTATCCCCATCCAGGTGCCGATATTTTACTGGTGATCGGTAGCGAGCCAGCATATTCTTTAATGTTTTTGACAGCAGGCTAAATTTGTACATTTTTCGATAGAAAAAGTTCTCCGGCGAGCCGGATTTCTTCATTTAATGCTGGCTCGCTATCGCTCGCCAGGAAGAAATTGACACCTAGATAGGTATAAACGTCTTAAAATAGTTGGCTGAATGGGGCCGAATGGATACAAACCAGAGAAAGAGAGAAAAGGAGAGAAATTAAAAAAAAAAGCAGGTGAAGGTATAGTTGCTTTTTTCTGGACCCTTTCCTCCCTCATGTTTACAACGCAAGTTTGGATATTTTAAGACGATAGCCCCATTAGTTTGTCGATTTAAAAGGCCTTTCATCCCTCGCTCGCAATCGCTCGCCAGGAAAAAATCGACACCTAAATGACACGCTAAGTCATACTATTGAAAATGAAATGGGGCGAAAGGTCTAGAAATCGCCAAACTAATGAGCCGAACGTCTCAAAATCTGTAAACTAATGGGGCTAAACATGAGGAAGAAGCTGGACCAGAAAAACCAAGGCACGGCAAATAACAACCCATTTCGGGAACCGGTATTGGAAACTAAACTTGAGGTACATTACGTTACAGGGCCGAGTTCTTGAGGTACATTACGTTACAGGGCCGAGTTCTTGAGGTACATTACGTTACAGGGCCGAGTTCTTGAGGTACATTACGTTACAGGGCCGAGTTCTTGAGGTACATTACGTTACAGGGCCGAGTTCTTGAGGTACATTACGTTACAGGGCCGAGTTCTTGCAATACTTTGATTACATTATTTCACACTAGAATTGCCGAAAAACATTGACAAATAATGCCGTCTTTCTTTGCTTTTGAAAACTCTTAAGATGACGAATGTGTTAACTGTTATGTTCTGATTATTATTAAGGGGAGGTATTTAGTTTGTTCCCTAGACCTCCATCAAGCTTAAAATTACACCCCCTTGATTCCCTTTCAAGATTAATTTGTACATTTTTCGGTAGAAAAATGTCCCGGCCGAAGGCCGGTTCCTCTTAAATTACAGGCTCGCTATCGCTCGCCAGGATAAAATCGACACCTGAATTGCACGAAAGGTCTTAATATGGGGTGAAAGTTGTTAAAATCGCTAAACTAATGGGGCAAACGTTTTATAATATCAAAAGCAATGGGGCTAAACATGAGGGAGGAAGGGGTCAAGAAAAAACTCCCTCAAGTGGAAACCTCCCCTTAAACGATCATTGTAGACCGACATACAGCTTCGGAAAGACCTTTATATGTTCAACGTATAAATAATATATTGTGTTTACCCCATTTTTACCCCATTTTTACCCCATTTCATACACAGCAAACCTTCACTAGGTAAAACAAACTATAATGATGACCTAACGATTATAAAAAGTTTACAAAGGACGGATTGAATTCCAAAGTTAAGGGGAGGTTTCCACTTGAGAGATTTTTTTCTTGACCCCTTTCTCCCTCATGTTTAGCCCCATTGCTTTTGATATTATAAAACGTTTGCCCCATTAGTTTAGCGATTTTAAGAACTTTCACCCCATATTAAGACCTTTCGTGCAATTCAGGTGTCGATTTTATCCTGGCGAGCGATAGCGAGCCTGTAATTTAAGATGAACCGGCCTTCGGCCGGGACATTTTTCTACCGAAAAATGTACAAATTTATCTTGAAAGGGACTCAAGGGGGTGTTAATTTTAAGCTTGATGGAGGTCTAGGGAACACACTAAATACCTCCCCTTAATGTAGAAGATTTGTTTAGCATTTGATTCCAAGGTCTTCGTTATGTGAGTGGAATTCTCTATTAAATAGACATAATGAAAGGATGAACGGTGTACTGAATTACTACACCAACTTGTGTTCTAGTTAAGGGGAGACTTCCACCTGGAGGATTTTTTTCTGGACCTCTTTCACCCTCATGTTTAGCCCCATTGCTTTTGAGATTTTAAGACTTTCGCCCCATTAGTTTGACGATCTTAAGAACTTTCGCCCCATTTCTGTCAATTTTAAGACCTTTCGTGCAAATTAGGTGTCGATTTTTTTCCTGGCGAGCGATAGCGAGCCTGTAATGTAAGAGGACCCGGCCTTCGGCCGGGAAATTTTTCTACCAAAAAATGTACAAATTTATCTTGAAAGGGGGTCTATAGGGTGTAATCGTAAGCTTGATGAAAATATAGGGAACAAACTAAAAACCTCCCCTTAACTCTATAGACGATAGTATTCAACCCAGGAAAGCCTATCAATGTTTTAAGGGATCATCTAACGGTAGCCAGAATAAAATTAATTAATGAGGAATCGTATACTGAAAGGGTTAAGGGGTTAAAATGGAAAGGGGGGGGGGGGTTCTGGACCCCCTTCTTCCTCATGATTAGCCCCTTTAGTTTTGACATTTTAATATATCCGCCCCATTGGTGTGGTGATATCAAGACCTCTCGAGCCATTTAGGTGTCGATGTTATCCTGGCAATTTATGAGGGACCGGCCTTTGGGCGGAGGTTATTTTTAAAAATCTTGATGAAGGTCTAGGGAGGAAACTAAAAAAAAATAGTAACACTAATAATATATAAATGCATAAACACAAAAACTAAGATCCTCCTTAAGGAGATCGTGTGCCCTGCAGGTGTGAATGTTCTCACCTGGCCCGTAATACACCGCAGATAATTACCTTGCTCATTACAAACATCTCATTACAATCTCTCTCTCTCTCTCTCTCTCTCTCTCTCTCTCTCTCTCTCTCTCTCTCTCTCTCTCTCTGTGTCTTGTCATTGCATAACAAACGCGTTTTCGCATACCGAAAGAATTAATGCAGTAACTATTCCTTGCACTCCGAGCGATAAACGTTAAGAATTTCAATACGTACACACTAATAACAAAATCGTCCAGAAATTCCTACAAAATAATAGACGAACGCGAACATCACGAACATAATTAATGCGGTAACTATTGCTAGCACTCCGAGTGATAAGCATTATACATTTCAATACGTCCACAGCAAAAACAACCAAATCGTCGAGTAATTCCAACAAAATAATACAAACTCGCGTCTTTCTATCACGAAATTAATTAATGCGGTAACTATTGCTTGCACTCCCGCACGAAAAACATTAAGGATTTCAATAGGTTCTTAACTCCATACTAAAATCAATAAACTCGTAGAATGCTTGCAAGTATGACATAATAAAAGAACGGATCTTTGTCTGTCTTAAGAATTAATGCGGTGACTATTGCTAGCACTCAGAGCGATAAGCATTATAAATTGCAATACGTCCACAGCAAAAACAACCAAATCGTCGAGTAACTCCAACAAAATCATAAAAACTCGCGGCTTTCTATCACGAAAGAAATTAATGCGGTAACTATTGCTTGCACTCTCGCACACTAAGCACTCAGGCACCCTCCCATTTAGGTGCCAAGTTGGGAATATACGAGGTGCTTAGTTCGGGCCAAAATTATGCGAGGGGAGGATTACATAATTAAAAATGCATTCTTAACGCCGCGGATATCTGCTGCAGGGAGGAGGAGGAGGAGGAGGAGGAGGAGGAGGAGGAGGAGGAGGAGGAGGAGGAGGAGGAGGAGGAGGAGGAGGAGGAGGGAGGGAGGGAGGGAGGGAGAGAGAGAGAGAGAGAAAGCGAGAACGAGTGAGAGTGAGTGTGTGTGTGTGTGTGTGTGTGTGTGTGTGTGTGTGTGTGTGTGTGAGATTAGAGTAAGGAGGATACAATGCATACTAAATGACAATACAGCGATATGAAAAGTTACAAAAGTTACAAAACGATAATATAATATGCAAGAACAAGACAGACAGAGAGAGAGAGAGAGTGTGTGTGTGTGTGTGTGTGTGTGTGTGTGTGTGTGTGTGTGTGTGTGTGTGTGTGTGTGTGTGTGTGTGATTAGTGAAAGAAAGAAGGATACAATGCATACTTAATGACAATACAGAGATATGAGAAGTTACAAAAGGATAATGCAAAAATGCAAGAACAAAAGCAAGAAACAGAGAGAGAGAGAGAATCTTCATTTCATTGCAAATTGAAGCAAGCGAAAAATGTGAGGTATAAACTTGCCTGGAATAATCTGGCACTAGCAGAGGACCCGAGTCTTTTAAGGGGTCATGGGCCGGTTTTCTGGACCACTTTCTCCCTCATGTTTAGCCCCATTAGTTTTCATATGTTAATATGTTTGCCCCATTAATTAGTCGATTATAAGACCTTTCGCCCAATTTCTTCGTCAATATTTAGACCTTTCGTGTTATTTAGGTGTCGATTTTTTCTTTGGCGAACGATAGTGAGCCTGTAATATATATATATATATATATATATATATATATATATATATATATATATATAATGGATCTTATTATATATTTTTAGTTAGTAAGTTATCATTTCATCTATTTCTTTACTTACCGGTATAAAAAGGCCTGTGTGGGTGTGTGTTTGTGTGGTGTGGTGTGGTGTGGTGTGGTGTGGTGTGTGGTGTGTATGTATGTCTGTGAATGTTGCCTGTAGGGTATACGTATAGCGGTCGTCAGTGGTAAAGCCCCGCCATCTCTCACCCCCGAAGCGGAACTATCAGTATTTATTTGGCCGGGCCCCTGGTCTGAATAATGTATAACAAGCCTGCCAGTCAACCCCTACGCTCACTCCGGCCCCAGTGTTTAATAATGGACAGTCGGAAAACACCCACTTATACAGTATGTATATTCTAAAAATATTCATTGGTAAAGAAGATAACAAATTTATAAATTTTCATTTGTGTTCTCGTATGTGCATTCTAAAATACCTGTAAAGAACACTGTTATCTATTCATGTGTTATCATGTGGAGAACAATGCGTTATACGTACATTTTTTTATATTCTTGAAATAGTCCATGGGGTACGGTTGAGGTTAATAAGTGTTGTTAGATATTTCACAAAGTTTCGGACACTGACTAATACTCTGAGGGATAAGCACTTTTCCCAGTAACTATAAAGATACCAATAACACTTGTTGAGCGAAAACCACTGGAATCTATGACAACACTTAATACCCCCGATCGTACATGAACATAGCCACTGCCCCCTTAAGGGGAGATATCCACTTGAGGGATTTTTTTCTGGACCCCTTTCTCCCTCATGTTTAGCCCCATTGCTTTTGAGATTTTAAGACGTTCGCCCTAGTAGTTTGGATATTTAAGACATTTTGCCCCATTTCTGTCAATTTTAAGACCTTTCGTGCCATTAAGGTGTCGATTTTTTCCTGGCGAGCGATAGCGAGCCTGTAATTTAAGAGCAACCGGCCTACGGCCTGGACATTTTTCTACCGAAAAATGTACAAATTTATCTTGAAAGGGGGTCTACGGGGTGTAATTTTAAGCTTGATGAAAACGTAGGGAACAAACTAAATACCTCCCCTTAAACCAGTAGTTATAACTCGCATGGTAATCATCTGGTATGTTTATTTGGCCACAAGTTACAAGCATACTGTATATATATATATCTTCCACCATTATTCAAGCGCACGAAACGTACTGTTCAATAGCCTTCGTAGCTCTAGCGGTGGTGGTGTCTGGTGAATGGACCTTAAGAGAGAGGGGGGGGGGGGGGGGGGGGGGGGGGGGGGGGGGCGGAGGGGGGGGGCGGAGGGGGGGGGCGGAGGGGGGGGGGGAGTGTTTGTTTATTGGTCGGTGTATATATTTATGTATTATTTTTTTTAGCTTCCTCCCTAGACTTCCCCCAAGCTTAGAAAAACACCCAATGGACTTCCCTTCAAGATAAATTTGTAGTTTTCGGTAGAAAAATGTCCAGGCTGAAGGCCGGTTACTCTTAACATTTTCTCGCTCGCTATCGCTCGCCAGGGAAAAATCGACACCTAAATTGCACGAAAGGTCTTAAAATTGACAACGAAATGGGGCGAAAGGTGTTTAAATTGCCTAACTAAGGGGCTGAACGTCTTAAAATCTCAAAACTAATATGCTAAACATGAGGGAGAAGGGTATCCAGAAAAAGCGACTACCTCCCCCTTAAAATAAATTAAAGCGAAATACACAGGCCTGTACCCTGTTCCAAATAGGTAGGCCAGAAATCGTGAAACATAACCTTAATAACTCAAAATGTCCACGCCTATTCCTTGGCTGACCCTTCCTAAATGGTAGAAATATTAGCTCGATTACTCTAGTCGTTTGCGAGTTCTAGAGGTTAATGTTCAAGAGTTTTGGTTAATGTTCAAGAGTTTTGGTTGATGTTCAAGAGTTTTGGTTAATGTTCAAGAGTTTTGGTTAATGTTCAAGAGTTTTGGTTAATGTTCAAGAGTTTTGGTTAATGTTCAAGAGTTTTGGTTAATGTTCAAGAGTTTTGGTTGGTGTTCAAGAGTTTTGGTTAATGTTCAAGAGTTTTGGCCTATTTATTTGGAACAGGGTATAGTATTCAGGTTTTGGATGTACTGTACAGCCAAAATCAAAAGTACGTGACAATCTTGCTCCTAAACTGTGTATTTCAAATAGCTATAATTTGTCCTTGCCATTCCTAAAGTGCTTCTAATAGCCTGTGCAAGGACTTATCATTCGTTGTATAACATGAATATCCATAACATTAATTTTAAATGAAGATGAAGATATGAACTATGGGATACGTGGAAACAATAGTGGGAAAATCGTATTTGTAACTGCACATTTATATTCACGACATATATTTCACGTATATACATGAAATAAACAGTCAAAATGCTTCATAATACTCAAGGGGTTAAACTCATAGTTTTGCTTGAGATAAAAACAAAAGAACAAATACAAAATTAGAAACAAACTAACTGTGGTCCATTTAGTTTATCACGAAGATTGAAAGATGCGTAGGGGTGTAGCACGACTTTTAGCATGCGACTGTACTCCCTCGGTCATAATCTTATAAGCAGTCCCCTTAATTGCCCGGGGGTGGGTGCGAACTTCAGACCCCCCCCCCCCCCCAGTCCCCCAACTCCTACCCCCAATCCCCCCCCCCCTACCTTGCTCATACGCCACCCTCCCTGATTAGTAATATGAGAGATTGGCTTTATTTGTTTTCGGATATTAGCTCGGTGCCTTACTGATCAAACAAGTGGGTGTTATTTTATTTTATTTATTTTAATCATGTAAAGTTTGTATTCAAAAATCTCTCTCTCTCTCTCTCTCTTAATATTACTGCGCAAACAGAGGCTAAGGACACCCAAGGAGATTGACCGATCTCTGTTAGTATAAAGTTTCTAATTCTCCCCCCCCCCCCCACACCCCCTTCCCCCTTACACCCCCTCACTCTTAGCCTCCACTCCTACCCCCTCACCCTCAGCGCCTCCCCTCCCCCCCCCCCCCCCCTCCTTCTCGTTAATGACTCGCCCAATTCCCTCCCCCCACACTTCCCTCGACTCTAATCATCAGCCTAATTATCACCCCGTCTTCTTGCTTCGTCTTTAACCTCCCTAATTCACCGCCACTACCTCGTCCTTCTCCTTCTTTCTCTTCTTTTTCTTCTTCTTCTTCTTCTTCTTCTTCTTCTTCAGCTATATAATGTATTCTCCTTTTTGTCTTTCTTCCCTTAATGTCTTCTCTCCTTTCCTTCTTTGTCAGTTATCATGGTCCACTTCCCTCCTCCTCTCTTTATTATAATAACTCCCTTTTATCACCAGTGCTTCTTCTGTCATTGTTTGTACCGTATTATCTCTTTTTCTCCTTGCCTCTTCTTTTTCATTTTCAGTTATCATGGTCCATTTCCCTCGTCCTCCTCTTCTCTTTATTATAACAACTCCCTATTATCATCAGTATTTCTTCTTTATCTTTACTTTATTATCTTCTCTTCTTCTTCTTCTTCTTCTTCTTCTTCTGTTATCATGGTCCATTTCCCTCCTTCTCTCTTAATTAAAACATCTCCCTATTATCACCAGTGCTTCTTCCGACTTCATCTTTAAAGTAACGTCTCTCCATCTCCGTTATCTTTCTAGCTCGTATCATTATATAATCGCCTATTCTTCATATATATTTTACAATGATGTTCCTTAACCCTATTTGGTCCGGAGGGGGGGGGGGGGGGGGATTGGACTTCCCCAGTTTCGCTCAATTTGTTTGTAGATTTTAAGATGTTTCACCCCATTAGTCTGCCTATATTAAAACGCTTTACACCATGGAGGTGTTGATTTTTATCTGGACAAATGATAGCAAGCCTGCAACATAGAGAAGAAACCGGCCATCGGCCGGAACCATTTCTAATTAGAAAATGTACAAATTAACTTGAAGGGGGTATGGGTGGAAAATATTTTTAGTTTGAAAGACGTCTTGGCAGGCGTATTTGTTAGCCTAGGGGACAAACTATAATACATTGCTTGAAAATGGTAAAACCAAGCGAAATCCTCAATAATAATTAAACAATATATTCAATAACTAACAAGACGTCAGACCAGATACGAGTAAAGTAATGTCTGTTCATCTCCGCTCTCCTTCTCTATTCCTTATATTATCGACTATGCTTCATACTTCTCTTTCTGTATAATTCTCCCT
>CM064508.1:36074079-36084079 GCA_032716605.1 Paralithodes platypus
ATAAACAGGCCTCAATGTAAGTAGTAAAAACGGTGCAAGTTTACCAGAAACATTTGTTTTTATCCCAACCTACTCAGTATATTATAAAGAGAGGAGACTGGCCGTTCTTGTTTGGCTCTCTTAATACATGTATATCATATTTTTTTTTGTAGTTTCCTCCTCCTCCCTAGACCTCCATCAACGCTTAGCAAAACCCCCCCTAGCCCCCCACTATTCAAGATAAATGGGGTGTACATTTTTTTCGGTAGAAAAAATGTCTTGAACCGGAAGGCTTGGTTCCCCTCTTAAAATTGCATGCTCGGCCTCCTCTTTTCCCGTTCCCGCCGCGGCGGCGCTCCTCGCTCGCCAGGAAACAATCGACAACTAAATGGCACGAAAGGTCTTAAAATTGACAACAAAATGGGGCGAAAGGTGTTAAAATCGACAAACTAATGGGTCGAACGTCTTATAATCTCAAAAGTAGTGGGGATAAACATTAGGGAGAAGGGAGTCCAGAAAAACGGTCTTCCTCCCCTTAATCATGTAGTGTCAATATTTTGACACTCCAAAGTTTTAATGAAAAATAAAGATGAGGGTATCAGGGAGACTGTGATTAAACATTATATATATTTTATTTTTATTGAGAGCAGTCTTCACATAATAATTAATTGTGTATATTATATTCCTAAATATTACAGAAAGTTTCGCTATATATATATATATATATATATATATATATATATATATATATATATATATATATATATACAGTCTATATTTTGTTATTAAGGACAATTAAATATATAATGTTTATTCCAATATAATCCCACCTTACGATGCATATTTCGCTATATTATTTGAACACAACCATTATACAAGCATTTTTGTTTTTTATGTGGATGAGGGAGACAAACGGCAAAACTGCCTGTGACGAGTGCCTCCCCCAGAGTTAAAAGAGTAACAGGGCCAAATAAAGGAAAGTAAGAGCCAAATTCACACGGAGTTTGAAGTAATTTAAGTCATAGGATGAGAGAAAGACTTAATGAACTTCAATATATATTTCGATACATGTTTTGATTAACATAATCATCACGTTTAAATGTTCACTGTTCATTCCAAAATAGTATGCTACATTAGGCTCTATTTATGAGGGAGGGTTTTTATGGACTCCGTTCTTCTTCATGTTTAGCCTTATTAATTTCGAGATTTTAAAACGTTCGCCCCATTAGCTTAGTGATCTTAATACCTTTCACCCTATTTCATTGTCAATGTTAAGACGTTTCGTGCGATACGACCCAGCAACGTAGGAGGATCCGGCCTTCGGCCAGTGCATTTTTATCTCGAAGGGAGGTCTTGGGGATATTTCTAAGCTGATTAAAATTGCTTAATGGTAACCACAATAAGATTAATAAAGGCGTCCTAATAATGAAGGATAATATCAACATAATTAACATATTATAAACTACAGTGTTTAATCCTAAAAAAACAAAAACAAAAAACACGCGCGCGCTCATTCAGTATTTCTGAATATGCAGAGGCATCATCCAATAACGTAAAGTGTTCAATCTAAAATATCCCGCTCTGGGCTTGGCTTTATTACACACCATTTTTAACAACAAACATGGGGATAGTATTATGATTTAAGGTGTTTATTCCAAAATATAATATTACGTTGTGATATACCTCTAATAAACATAGCCAGGTTAGAATTAGGTGTTTGTTAAAAAATATATTAGGCTATTTTATCCTATATAGTGTGACATATTGCGGTACAATTTTATAAAGCACAGTCATACTGATATAAAGCACAGTCATACTGGTATAAAGCACAGTCATACTGGTATAAAGCACAGTCATACTGGTATAAAGCACAGTCATACTGGTATAAAGCACAGTCATACTGGTATAAAGCACAGTCATACTGATATAAAGCACAGTCATACTGGTATAAAGCACAGTCATACTGGTATAAAGCACAGTCATACTGATATAATCTACTGTACATTGTATATTTCAAAGTATCATGCTACATTTTTAATAAGCAGTCCTAATATTGTAGTTTATACTGTTTAGTCCAAAAGCGTATGGAATAATGGATAACTATATATATTTGTTTTTTCTCTATGGGAATGAGGAAAACAAAAGGCAGAACTGCCTGCAGCGAGTGCCTCCCCCAGAGTTGAAAGAGTGACAGGGCCAAAATCAAGAGACGTTCGGGCTAAAATGCTCTGACAACAGAACCACACGGAGTTGGGAAAAAAGAGGTGCAATTTTTTAAGCTCATAGGAAGAGGGAAATATATATGTGTATATATATATATATATATATATATATATATATATATATATATATATATATATATGGCTTACTTCAAAATACATGTACTAGGCTACATATTTAGCCCTTTATGTACCAGTGAAATTATTTTGTATTATATTCTGGCAACTATTATACCATTAAATTCAGCTTAGGAAGGATATCCATCACTTTTACAGGCTACAGACTATCTCAATTAATCATTTTAGTTACCTTATATCCTTCCTAAGCTTCATAAAATCGTCTAAATGTAGCTAGAAAATGTGAAAAAAGACGTCGCCGGTACAGAGAGAGTTAATAAGCTCATAATGTAATAACCTTCACTGTTTAATACAACAAATATTCTAAGCACTATCTATAAATATATACAATAATGCTCATTCAAACCTATTAGGCTACACTTTTAATGAGCACAGTCGTAATGTTTATAATCTAAAGTTTATTAAAAAGTAGTGTACATATACTACGCTATATTAGGATAAGCATGTTGAAAACGTTATAACCTGCACTGATATGATCACAATATGATCAACATATTTACTAAGCATAATTTATATTCCAAAAAAACTACGCTAAAGTTTGATAAGCATCATCATAATGTTAAATTAAACACTATATTTCAAAATGTTATCAATAAAGATGAAATTAGCACAGTTTATGCTAAAATACTTTACAATGGTATGGTATATTTAATAACCCTTTTAAGATCCAACTACGCATTTATTGTCAGTTTCTGGCTATTATAAGGGGGTATTATTCAGATTCGGAAGGGTATGTGGGAGTTAGAGGGTTAATTGAGATTGCCGTTACCCTACTAATTCCCACAAAATCATCCTGAACCGTCACAAATCGTCTAATGATAGCCCAAATATAGTATCATCACCTTCAAAGGGTTGAGCACAGTATTAATGTTATACTCTTCACTTCATTTCAAAACATTGCCTACATATTAAATAAACACTGTTTCTCCTAATATGTTATCAGCATTATATAATTAGCACAGTTCCAAAATATTCCAAAATAGTATGACATATATTTAGCACAGTATTTATATTATAATTAACACTTTATATACAAAATACCATCAACATATATACAGTATTTAACCCTTTGAAGATTATAATTTATTTGACATTATACTCTGGCTATCATTAGATGATTTTATACAGCTTAAGAAGGATCAGCGGGAATTATAAGGGTAAACCCTATCCCCATTAACCGTCTGACTTCCATATAGCCTTCCTAATCTGAATGAAATCGTCTACTAATAGCCAAAAACATCAGAGAGGAAATTCGTCATCGTATCGTGAAAGGGTAAATAAGCCCTGAAAATAATGTTGTAATCTTCACTGTTTATTCTAAAAAAATATCAGAATATATAATTAGCACCGTCCTAACATTCTAACCTGCAATGTTTATCCCAAAATATCGCGCTCCATTTTTAATAAGCAAGCACAAATTCGTAGTGTTTATTCTGAAATACAACACAGTTGATGTTCATTAACAAAAATACATAAAATCTAATTCAGCAAGCTTTCAAAACATTACAAGTTCGCATGATATTTGTATGTATGCTGAATAGTGATGTATACGGCTCCATCTTCCTTACAGGCCGAAATCGAAAGTGGTAAATTAAAGGTGTTCTTCTGGACCCCTTCTCTCTTATGTTTAGCCCCATTAGTTTTGAGAATATAAGAAGTTCGCCCCATTAATTTGGCGATTTTAAGACCTTTCACTCATTTCTTTGTCAATTTTCAGACCTTTCGTGCCAGTTAGTTGTCGATATGTTCCTGCCGAGCGAGAGCGAGGCTGCAAGTTAGGAGGATCCGGCCATCGGCCGCTGTATTTTTCTATTGAATAATGCACAAATTTATCAAAAATAGAGATCAGGGGGGTATTTTGTAAAGCTCGACGGAGGTCAAAGGAGGAAACGTAAGGAACAAAAAACTAATAATAATAATAATAATAAGAAGAATAAAATGAAGCAATGTAATCATGATATATTCTGCCCTCAATCCCTTCAACACCATTACGCAATGTTCATCATATGCTGGTCACCATTAGACGATTATCTTTAGTTTGTATTCTACCTATACGATTAAAATGGGGAAACGATCTCAATAAACCCTCTTAGTAACATAGGTCCTTCTTAAGCTGCATAAAATAATATAATTTTAACCAGAATCAACGGTAAAAGGGCGTCATGGTGCTGAAGGGCTTAAGGCACCAAAATGGCGACCAAAGACAAAGCTGGCCACATTCTCTCTCACTACAGGCTCTCTCTCTCTCTCTCTGTCTATGCCCGCCCGGTTTGCGATAATGATATACAAATAGTTATTTTTACTTCCCGGCACAGCTTCATGCATATTTTATACAAACAGGTGTAGCTGACGGCTGCGACTTAAAGCGGAGGGACTGTGATGACGCTCCCGATGAATCCGGGTACTGTGTGTTGGTTTCCTGTCGGGATGGGGCAGTTGCTACATGGTATTTGTAGTTGGTTTTCTGTCTGGTTGGGGTAGGGGCGGTTTGTGCAGTGAAAATAAAAGCAACGAATCCGAATCCTATTAGTTCCCAATGAATCCAGGCCCTGGTTTTTGGTTTCCTGTCAGGTTGGGGAGGTTCATGCATGGTTCTAGTGGTTAGTTTTCTGCCTAGATGAGGCTTTACAACGGAGGGAATGTGACGCTCACAATGAATCCGGGTCCTGGGTGTTAGTTTCCCGTCTGGTTGGGGCGGTTCGTGCAGGGTTCTAGTGGTTGGTTTCCCGTCTGGTTGGGGTTGTTCGTACGGGCTTATGATAGTTGGTTTCCTGTGTAGATAGGGCGGTTTCTGTAGTGAAAATAAGGAAAAATAAAGGCAAAAGTATCTGGGTCCTACTAGTTGGTTGGGGCGGTTCGTACGGGGTTCTAGTAGTTGGTTTCCCGTCTGGTTGGGGCGGTTCGTACAAGGTTCTACCAGTTGGTTTAATAAAGAAAGTAAAGATGAGGAAAGAAACAAGAACATATGAAATGAGAAAGGAGAATCATTAGGAAGAAGTTTTTGCTTTAGTTATATTTTCTGCCTGGTCGGCACTGTTTGTGTAGAAAAATTATGGAAAAGGAAAGGAAAATTTAGGACAACCATTAGGAGGCTGTTATCGCTATTAGTTTATTTTCCTGCCTGGCTGGGATGGTTTGTGTAATTAAATTTAGGAAAAGGAAAGGAAACTAAAGGACAATCATTTGGAGGCCGTTATTGCTCTTAGTGTTGCTGCCTCTGCGACGGCTTATATGCACTGAACATAATGAAAAAAAAAGGAAAAGGAAAGCATGGAAGGAGAAGTTAAAACAATTATGAAAGGGAGGACTATTATGCAGTGATAATAAATAATTGATATAGTAATTAATACAAAATAATAAATACTAAAACATACAGGATAACGAAAGTAAGGATGACCATTAACCCTCTCACGTTCTTGACGCAATGTTGAGCCTATTAGGGATACTTTAAAGCCTTTGTTGCCATCAGGGGTATTTAGAAACCTTTAGTTTAGTTACTTCAACCTCTGCAGTTGTCTTTGAGTTAGCTGTGGGCAGAAAACTAATTTTGGTGAGGTAATTATAAGAGTGAGATAACTCTATTTCTTATTGCTCATCTGGCAACCTCTGCGTCATAAAAGCGTGAAAGAGTTAAGAGGCAGTTATTTCTATTGCAATTGCCCTGCCTAGATGGGAAGGTTTGAACAGTAAAACTTACGGAAAACAAAAGAAAAATAAAGCTATAATAGATAATATTCACGACCATTAAATACATGGTTGATTATCCTTATATTGTGATAGGATTTGTCACGAAAATATAATTAATTAAGATGTGTGTGTCATGCCCCAGCCAGGGTTCAAACCCAGGCCAGTAATGCAGCACTCCAGCACTTAAACCACTAGACCACCGAGGAGCTTAAAAGTAGTGTCTTCATAATCCAGATAATTTACACCTGTATCACTTTTAGGGGTCCATTTCATGCTTAGTAAAATTATATGGTAATAACATAAAACAAATAATTTGATCGTTGTCTAATCGAAGGACTTAAAAGCGGAGAGACCATTACGCTTGGGGCTAATCCGGGTGCTATTATACAGTTTTCCTCACTAGTTGGGGCAATAGAGCAATGTTTTATCCCGATTTAAGCTGCTGAATTATTCCTAGGTTTTCATAGCCAAGAGGTTGTTCATGTTTTTAAACTTAGACTTGTAGAATTTTATTTTGTTATGAGTGGGTGTATCGCAAGTATCGCTTCGGGTGGATGGGACTCGTTAGCCTTGGTCGGCAACCCATCTAGGGGAGACAACCTTATACAAATCCGGGTGGATGGGACTCGTCAGCCTTGGTCGGCCACCTGTCTAGGGGAGATAACCTGATACAAATCCGTACTGCTTACCTAAGGGTAAGGCAGGTTAGTGGATGGATTAGCCGAACACCACTGTAGAAAAATAGTGCTAACAAGATACACAGAGGGCCTCGGAGTCGGACGGACGGATCCTAAATTGAGTGGTCAATCCTGTAAGTCCTTCAGTAAACTGGCTCGGGTTGTCCCTCTTACAGGGAATAGGTCCGCTTGGGGGCATTCTGTGTATGACCACCCTCATTAAGGAGAGTAAGGCGTCTGGCAATAGATAGATAGATAGTATCGCAAGTAAGCACTTATCTATTTATCTAGCTATCTGTGTAAATTGTAAGCACGATATTCCATGGTCAGACACATCAAAACTTGGGGAAGGGGAGAGCACCCCTTCCCTCAACGTGGTTCAAGTGGTGCTTAAAACCTTTTAAGGAACCTTCTCATAACCCGTTGAAGGATTCACCTCATTTGCTCTAAAACTGTTGCGATTAGCTTGAAATAATTAAAAACACTAATATATACTGTATATATATATATATATATATATTATTGCCTCATCTAGTCTGGGAAATATCGCGCGATCCCAAACATCACATCCTTCAAAATAGCAAATATGACTATGCCCTTCAACTATCATTAAAACTGACGCTTGCAAAAAATAAAACATATATAAATAAATAAACAAATAAATATAAAACCAATATTCGTGCCCTCAAATATTGTTCACTGGGCATACGATTCACAAACAAGATTAACCACATTATGTATTATCATTTAAATTAACAAAGTGTCAAAAAGCTGTTGCCACACTTACGAAATTGCTGCAATTTTGTTTTATCAATGGTATTCAGCATAAACCTATATTGCAAGTCAAAATGAAATAGTTTACGGTTATATTTGACACTACACGCAAGAATAAGTTTCAATAGTAACCTTAATTAATCATGCAGGTTCATTAACGTTCGTAATATAGTATTACATACAAAAAACACACTCACATATTTACATATACAAACACTTACATACACCCACACATACATACACCCACACTTACATACACCCACACTTACATACACCCACACTTACATACACCCACACTTACATACACCCACACTTACATACACCCACACTTTCATACACCCACACTTACATACACCCACACTTACATACACCCACACTTACATACACCCACACTTACATACACCCACACTTACATATACACACGCAGGTACACAAACACAAATACTCACACACACAAACTAACAACTCTCTCTCTCTCTCTCTCTCTCTCTCTCTAGACACACACACACAAGTACGCAGATTCATTCACGTGTGAATATATAATGAAAAAACTGTTTACCTCCAATATTAATTTGTTCACGACATTCTCTATATTGCAAAATGAAGGACGGGTTGTTTTAAATATAACTCTCCCTTTGAAGCTGAATATCAACTTCACTGCACTAATAATTTTGGGAAAATGTAATTCATAGCAATTCATAGCATGCATCAATTACTGTAATTTGGACCTCGATGAAGCAAGTGAATCTCGGAGCGGAGGCAAGAGAAAAATGACGCTTAATAGAAAAACCCGGAATTTATTATTATTATTATTATTATTATTACAATGAAAGAATTATTTTAATTGTTTGAATCTGATTTTACTTAATTTTCGATGGATTACTACTTTGTATTTACAATATTTATTCTATTTTACTTTATTTTATTGTTTACTTTGACTGTACTTTATTGTCTTATTTATAGTTTACGTTACTGTTTTACTAATATATGTTTACTATATTTTTCATTCATATTTTACTTCATTATTTTACTTTTATTTGAAACTTGTATTTTGTACTTTCCACTTTTCCACTTTACATATTTACTTTAGCTAGCTCGGTATCCCAGCTCTCGTTTCCTCCGTTTATTGTGGCTACCAATAGGTGATTCTATTCAGCTTAGTAAGGGACTGTGGGCGTCAGAGGGGTAATTGAGAGATACTTTACCCCTGTGATTCCCAGAGGGCGTTCCCAAAGTAAATACAAATCGTCGACTGTTAGCCAGAAAATAGCAAAAAAAGGTTTTCGAATACTGAAAGAGTTAACTTACTCAAACATCGCAATGAAGTATTATTAGGGGGAGATGGGTCGCTTTTCTGGTCCCCCTTCTTCCTCACGTTTAGCCCCATTAGTTTTAAAATTTTAAGACGTTTGCCCCATTAGTTCGTCTATTTTAAAACCTTTCATCGCCTGTATATATCAATATCAAGACTTGTATTTCTGGCTATAATGCAACGATTTTGTGCAGTTCAGGAAGAATCTATGGGAGACCAGAGGATAAATTGAGATAATGTATACCCCTTTGAACCCTAAACGTCCTTCCCAAGCTGAATTATATTGCCTGGTGATAATCCTAATGAAAGAAGAAAAAAAAAGTGCCATCGTACTGAAATTATTAAAGAAGAAAGTCGTATAATTGTTACTCATGTATCATGAAGCCATTTAGCCTAATTGGTAGTCTATGAAAACCAATATATTTTAACGATACTTTGAATTTATCCTATTTCATTATTCGAATTTATTAGTTTTATGAGTATGTAACGACGGGATTCGTTAGCCTTGGTCGGCAACCTGTTTTGGGGAAGTAAACCTGATACAAATCCGTACTGCTTACTTAAGGGGAGATTTCCACTTGAGGGACTTTTTACTTGACCCCTTTCTCCCTCATGTCTAGCCCCATTGCTTTTGAGATTTTAAGACGTTTGCCCCCATTAGTTTGGTGATTTTTAAGAATTTCCGCCCCATTCTGTCAATTTTAAGACCTTTCGTGCCATTTAGGTGTCGATTTTATCCTGGCGAGCGACAGCGAGCCTGTAATTTAAGAGTAATCGGCCTTTGGCCGGAACATTTTTCTACCGAAAAATGTACAAATTTATTTTGAAAGGGGGTCTAGGGGGTGTAATTTTAAGCTTGATGAAAACGTAGGGAACAAACTAAATACCTCCCCTTAAGGTGAAGCAGGTTAGTGGATGGACTAGCCGAACACCACTATAGAAAAACAGTGCTAACAAGATACATAGAGGGCATAGGGGTCGGACGGTCCGGACCGTAAATTGAGTGGTCAATCCTGTAAGTCCTTCAGTAAACTGGCCTGGGTGGTCCCTCTTATAGGGGATAGGTCCATTTGGGTGTATGGCCACCCTCATTAAGGGGAGTAAGGCGTCTGGCAATAAATAGATAGATAGATAGATAGATAGATAGATAGATAGATAGATAGATAGATAGATAGATAGATAGATAGATAGATAGATAGATAGATAGATAGATA
>CM064508.1:36089079-36094079 GCA_032716605.1 Paralithodes platypus
TCGGAATGTTTGGACTTGTGTAGGCTTGTTTAAACGTGTGTGTTTGTGTAGGTTTGGTTGTACGTGTTTGTGTGTGTGTCGTTTTGTGTTCCCGTTGGTTTTTGTGTATGGGTGTGTGTGCAGGTGTCAATGTGTGTGTGTTGGTCTGTGTGTGTGTGTGTTGGTTTGTGTGTGTGTGTTTGTGGGGAGAGGGTTAATTAGGCCTTAGAGTACATGTATGTGTGTGTTGATGTGTACGTATACGTGTGTGTGTGTGTGTGTGTGTGTGTGTGTGTGTGTGTGTGTGTGTGTGTGTGTGTGTGTGTGTGTGCGCGTGCCAATTACTGTATTTTGGTTCGTTAAATACGTGTGTGTAGTGTGTGTAGTGTGTGAGTGTATCTGTAGGTGTGTGTGTGTGTGTGCTCCTGTGTGCGTGTGCGTGTGTGTTTATACAATCCTTACATCATATACCTTCCCTTTGTACCTGGGACCCGAGCCATTATACCCCACGCCTCTATCCTCGGCTTTCTGTTATTGTTAACCCGGGACAGTTAAGGGGCTGGGGTTTTTTTCTGGGACCCCTTCTCCCTCAGGTTTCGGTCCAATAGTTTTGACACTTTAAGATGTTTTCCCTATTAGTTTGGCGATTTTAAGACCATTCTCCTAATTTCTTTGTCAATTTTAATACATTTTATGCCACTTAGGTGTCTATTTCTTTTCTTGGCGAGCAATAGCGAACCTGCAATTTAGGAGGACGCCCTTCGGCCATGATATCTTTCTATTGATAATGCACAACATTTATCTCGAACGGGAGTCTTGGGGATGTCTTTTAAAGCTTGATGGAGATCTTGGAAATAAAAATAAAAATAAATTAATAATAATAATAATAATTCAGAAAGAAATACAATAACCTGGCTGCAGTTTTGCCATCTTAGCTACTTTCCATCAAGATCTAGAGGTATTTACTTTTACATTTAGCGGCAATGTTTACATCTAGCTACATTTTTCGTAGCGATATTCTAGACATTATTACATTTTTCCATCAACCAACTTCACCTCTAAACTCAATTAATGAAATCAACAAATACATGTGGCACTCCAAGAACTCGAACCTAGGACACTCACATCGAAATTCCGCGCACTTATCAGACATTTTAGAACGCTATTCTAGATATTGTAGCATTATTATATTGATTTTCGGCATTAATTTACTATCTAGCGGCTTTCTAGCGACTTTCGAGCACGGATCTAGCGGTAGATTGTTATAATGACTTAGTAACCCTGCATGCCTGGCCTTTGTGTACTGCTCCCTGATTTGTTCTGTTATGGGGGGGGGGGGGGGTCCTGCCCTCTTTGTTGATGTCACCATTATTTTGCCTGCGAATTTGGATAAACAAGGGACTGGATTTCTCGAAAAGGGGCTACAGTCATGATGGGGGTCCAGAGAAAAGCACCACCTTAAGTTACTCTCCCCTTTCCTTGCCAATCCTCTTGTGTTTTAAACTGATTTCATGATACATAAGAAGAATTATATATGAAATGCAAAGGCCTGGAAAAATGTTCGAATTTTTAAGCAGAACAATTAGTGCGCACTCAATTATGCGTTCCAATTGCATGTTACAGTAGAGACAGATAGATAGATTGAAATATATGTGTGTGTGTAAATGTGTGTGTGTAGGGGGGTGGGTTTATATTCCATATTGCACCCACCAATATTCCAGCGTAGTCCTTTACATTTCCCGTCTTAGAAATGTCAACTTAATCTCACACCAATCAAGATAAGCAAAGAACTCTTAACTCCGACTGTACATTATTTATATACCTGTTGCTGTGGTTGTAAGGCTTAGTGGTGACGTAACAGGGGGGTTAATGAGACGAGTTCCTGGAATCCTGGAGGCTGGAGGCTGGAGGCTCTCTCTCTCTCTCTCTCTCTCTCTCTCTCTCTCTCTCTCTCTCTCTCTCTCTCTCTCTCTCTCTCTCTCTCTCTCTCTCTCTCTCTCTCTCTCTCTCCTCTCTCTCTCTCTCTCTCTCTCTCTCTCTCTCTCTCTCTCTCTCTCTCTCTCTCTCTCTCTCTCTCTCTCTCTCTCTCTCTCTCTCTCTCTCTCTCTCTCTCTCTCTCTCTCATACGCACTATTCCAAAGCTTAATCTATTCTGGATATTATTAGACGGTTATATGCAAGTGTCGAAACTCGACAGTATTAACTTATTACAGTTTAGTTACACTTTAATTTATGTTTTGTGTTACATCAGGTTACTCCATTTTCTATTGTGTAACCATCCAGTTACATTATATATATATATATATATATATATATATATATATATATATATATATATATATATATATAACATTCATAATAGAAGTTTGTATATATATAATTATATTATATATTAGCAGGTTATTTGCTAAGAATTAGAATACAGTACTGTACTTACACACCGAAATATATAGCAATTGCTCTTATCAGGTTAATTTATGCATATGCTAAATGTATTCAATGTTTAAACAATAAACTCTAATTTGGTTAATTATAATATATCTGGTCATCGTATATCAATCCAAAGCTGTGACTAAGAAGTATATAATTTATAACCTAGGTAAGTTCCCGGATGTGAATAACCCAACACTCACTCTCTCTCTCAAGTAAACACACGAGAATCAAGTCCGTCTCTGACCAAATTAATCATCAATAATCCCAGCCATCCAGCCTTCAATAAGCTTCTCTCCTCTACCTAACAGCTAAGATTCTTATGTAGTATAATCACTGGGCCTATATTATGTACTTAAGATATTCTAGACTATGAAATTAACGTCAATAAAGAAGGCAAATTTTAAGTATTCATTCTGCTCTATGTTCCTATTATTTGCTATACTATTTGCTGTAACAGTCCCAACAGCAGGTTAGGAAGAACCTAGAGGAAATCTCAGATTCTAGTTGCCCTTCCTAAGCTGAATAAAACTGTCTAAACGTAATCTGCATAAAAGAAAACAAATATAGCAACCACTCTAAACCACTGTTTGACATTTGACCATCAGTGTTTTGGAGGGCAAGCAGCCTTGAGGGGTCGCTGGATCTGTTGTTGCTTGATTTCCTTTGTACTCCTTCGTACATGAATAAAGGTTGTACTAGTCTTCTATTCCATTTGTTTATAATGTTCTGTGACGGCCCTCGATCTTGACAAGCATTCCAGAATATTATTCTGGTAATAATCAAGGCACCTCTCTTCACCTTAATTTGGGTTATATTAAACGACTTTATTCAAAATTAAGAAAGCCCTGTGAGGAACAGAGGACAAACGGAGGACTACTTTCCAGTTGTCCTTCCTATGCTGAAAATTAACGTCTAATCTTAGCCCGAAATACAATCTCTAATGCAGGGAAGTGTTACCCCCTTGAAGATTGTGTCGCGTTTTGATAGTATATTCTGGCTATCATTAGGTGATTTATACAGCTTAAGAAGGATCTGAGGGATTTAAAAGTGTATACAGACCATCTGAATTAACCCTCTGACTTCCATATACCCGTCCTTATCTGAATAACATCGTCTAATAATAGCTAGAAAATCGAAACAAATGCATCATCGTATCTCGAAACTGTTTTAATCTATTCTATAACCTGTTGGCAACGTCAGCCACTTGTATGTGTAGACAAGCCTCCCAGACTCAGATTCTCCCCCTCACCTTTCTTGAGGAGCGACAAAAGTGTTGGCCAAGGCACCTTTCTTCGATATAGTATGGGTAGTATTAAGGGGAGATTTCTACCTGGAGGATTTTTTTCTGAACCTCTTTCTCCCTCATGTTTAGCCCCATTGCTTGTGAGATTTAAAGACGCTTGCCCCATTAGTTTGGCGATTTTAAGAACTCTCGCCTCATTTCTGTCAAATTTAAGACCATTCGTGCCATTTAGGTGTCGATTTTTTCCTGGCGAGCGATAGCGAGCCTGTAATTTAAGGGCCACCGGCCTTTGGCCGGGAAATTTTTCTACCGAAAAATTTACAAATTTATCTTGAAAGGGGGTCAAGGGGGAGTAATTTTAAGCTTGATGGAAGTCTAGGGAATCAACTAAAAACCTCCCCTTAAACGATTGTATTCAGACTTGGGAAAATCTGTGAGAGTCAGAGGGTCACAGGAGATATTATTAGCTCTTTCGTTCTCAGTGGTCCTTCTTAAGCTGAATACAATAGCTTAATCGTAGGCTGAATAAAACGAAAAATTACCGGCACCGTACAAGGAGTGTGTTAAAATCCATGAACTGTAGACAACACCACAGCTTGTGGGTCTAGACAAGCCTCCCAGAATCAGAATTCCCCTCTTCCCTTTCTTGAGGACCGAAACTTGTGTTAGTCAAGGCGCCTTTCTTCGATAGAGTATGGGTAGTATGAGGCGATAGAGTATGGGTAGTATGAGGCGATAGAGTATGGGTAGTATGAGGCGATAGAGTATGGGTAGTATGAGGCGATAGAGTATGGGTAGTATGAGGCGATAGAGTATGGGTAGTATGAGGCGATAGAGTATGAGTAGTATGAGGCGATAGAGTATGGGTAGTATGAGGCGATAGAGTATGGGTAGTATGAGGCGATAGAGTATGGGTAGTATGAGGCGATAGAGTATGGGTAGTATGAGGCGATAGAGTATGGGTAGTATGAGGCGATAGAGTATAGGTAGTATGAGGCGATAGAGTATGGGTAGTATGAGGCGATAGAGTATGGGTAGTATGAGGCGATTTTATTCAGATTAAGAGAAACAAATCAGAATCAGGGGGTCAAATGACATAGTATTAAGGGGGGTGACCTGTTTTTGTTCTGTCCTTTCCTATCTTTCTCTGGCTTGTATCCATTTGGCCCCATTCAGCCTACTGTTTTAAGACGTTTATCCCCATCCAGGTGTCAATTTTTTACTGGTGAGCGGTAGCGAGCCAGCATATTTTTTATTTTTGTTTGACAGCAGGCTAAATTTGTACATTTTTCGATAGAAAAATGTCTCCGGCGAAGCCGGATTTCTTCATATAATGCTGGCTCGC
>CM064508.1:36096579-36151579 GCA_032716605.1 Paralithodes platypus
AGATATGAGGATGGTAAGCTTAGTTTACAAACAAAATAAATAAATACAATAATGATGCATGTGCAGAATACAAATTATCATAAAATATTCTGCACATGCATCATTATTGTATTTATTTATTGTGTGTGTGTGTGTGTGTGTGTGTGCGTGCGTGCGTGTGTGTCATTCTAATATGCGAGGAAATTTTTAAGAGGGATTAAGAATAAGTTTGTCCGTTTAAATCTTTCAAAAGAAGTTATCTCTCTCTCTCTCTCTCTCTCAATCTTCCTCGTTTGTTTTAACCTCTACACTTTAATAACTTGGATATGAAAAGAATTTAAAGCGTTCATAAGAAGACACCCTTATAGAAATAATTGGTTGACAAAACAAAACGTGTAATAACCGTATAGAAAGTAAAAACACTATGAACATACCCAATGACTGTACTGTATATACCTTTTTATACATTCGATTTCTTACAGTGTAGAATCGTAATCCATTTCGCCAAAAAAATAGAGCGAAAGAAAGAAAAGAAAGAAAGAAAAACTAAGAAATGTGACTGCAACAAACTTGGTTAACAATTTAAGCAGATAATGAAAACAAGATAAACATCGTCATTAATTTGGCCATTATTATATAATATATTAATGTTGTATCAATTATGCGTTATCAAAGCCTGCAAATATGTTAGAAGAATGTGCCCAACGCTTACTGCATAGGCTACTCATTTGTGTATCAGTTTTGTTACAGTGTCATGTGTTCTCTACTGTTCTCAAGATATTTGCTGATATATATATTACTGATATAATTTATACAGAATGTGGTTTTGGCACATCCAAAGCGAACGTGAAAGACAATCTGTTAAATACGCAGTAAAGATAAACAACACATTTTAGTTGTTAATTGCTGAACTAATAAGATGCCTTGTGTTTTGGATTTTTGGATTTTGTATGTATATTTTTGTTTTCTTTTTATTGTTTATACCAGATGTTATTTTTCTCCTAAGCTCTGTTGAATGTACATAACTAGTGTCATGCATTCATGAGGACATGTATAGCCTATGCCGAATCGCATCAGTACCTCGTTGTCACAGAAACTTTTGTAAATTATATTATACAAAATGTCAGCATGAATGAAATAGTAACAATACAGATTTCTAACTAAAATTTGAATTTAATTTTGTTTTAAATAAACCGCCATTTGAGGGAGGAGCACTTTCCTGCCAACGTTTTGCTATCTGCGAAACGTTGTCAAGAAAGTGCTCGAGGAAGTTGTTAATCAGTTAGTGTACTCTACCTCGCTACACTGGTTCCGTAACATACAAACCATCTTATTAACATTCCTTTACGTACCTTCACCGGCAACGTTCGACGACCCGTATTTAATAAGGGGAGATATATTTTCATTAAATTATGTATTATTGTTTCAAGTTTCCTCCCTAGACTTCCATCAAAATATATCCCCAAACATTCCCCTTCGAGATAAATGTGCTCATTGTTCGGTAGAAATGTCTCCTAAATTCCAGGCGAGCGGTAATCGACACCCACCTGGCACGAACAGTCTTAAAATCGCCAAACTAATGGGGCAAGTTTTTTTTTTCTTAATCTCAGAACTACTGGGGCTAAACATAAGGGAGAAGGGGGTCCAGAAAAACCCTAAAACCTCCCCTTAAAAACAGATTGGTAATAATAAACCCATCTAATACAAACATAAAAAGTTAAACCCATTGCTTGTATAATTTATCATACCCTTTTGGTTTAATCTAGTTTAAGGGGAGATGGGCCGTTTATCTGGTCCCCCCTTCTTCCTCATGCTTAGCCCCATTAGTTTTCAGATTTGATGACGTTCGGCCCATTAGTTTGGCGATTTTAAGACCGTTCGTCCCATTTCTTTGTCAATATTAAGACTTTTCGAGTCATTTAGGTGTTGATTTTTTTCCTGGCGAGCGATAGCGAGCCTGTAATTTAAGAGGAACCGGCCAGGATATTTTGTTTTATCGAAAAAATTATACATTTATCTTGAAGGAGGGGAGGGTCTTGGGGAGTGTTTTGCTTAAGGTTAATGAAAGGGGAGGAAACTAAACAATTATTAAAAATATATATAAATGAGAAAATAAATACGCCCATCCCCCCTTAATCTAGTTTAACCCTATTTGGTCCGAAAGCGTCTTTTATTAATCTCCCCTGCTTCGTTTCATAAATTTGGAGATTTTAAGACGTTTCATCTCAATAATTTGGCGATAATATGATTCTTCAACCATTCAAATGTCAAGAGTTTTTTTTCCTGGGCGAGCGACATAAAAATTGTGACTGGAAGGAAATAGGCCTTCCGGGACATTATTCTATCGAAAAATGTACACATTTAGCTTGAAGGGGGCCATTGTGGCTATTTTTCCACTTAATTGATGGTTCACTTTTTGGGCGATTTTTGCATGTATTATTTATTTTTCTACTTTGCTCCCTAGACCTCCATCAAATAAAATAAAAACATCCATTAGATCCCCCTTCTAAAATAATTTGTACATTTTTCGGTAGAAAAATTTCCCGGCCGAAGGCCGGTTATTCCAACATTACAGGCTCACTATCGTTCGCCAGGGAAAACGTCGACACCTAAATAGCATGAAAGGTCTAAATATTGACGAAGAAATGGGGCGAAAGGTCTTAAAATCGACAAACTAATGGGGTTAACATCTTAAAATCTGAAAAGTAATGGGGCTAAACATGAGGGAGAAAGTGGTCCAGAAAACCGGCCCATCTCCCCTTAAAGAAAGTCTTGGGAAGGTGTTTTTGTTGGCATACGGGACAACGTAAAATATATTGTCCAAAAAAAAAGGCAAAAGCGAGCATAATCCTCAATCATAAGAGAACAACGTATCATAATGACCCCCAAGACGTCGGATCAGTAAGTGTTAACCTACTCATTATATTTTGTATTTATAGTTATTTATCAGCATCATCATCATCATCATCATCATCAATATTATAATTATGTTTTTTCTTACTATTATGTTTTTTGTTTTTTCCTTAACATATTATTGTATTTAATTTTCATCCGGGCAACGTTCACCAACCCGTATTTAGCGAGAAGATTATTGTTTACCCTCACCGTGTAAAGAGGGGGGTATCACACGGGAGCTCTTATCCTCAACTATCTATCGTCAATATTTTTCTGGCAACTTTTCGAGGATCTTTTGCAGTGGTATCGGAAACTAGACCCTATGATAGATTAACCCCTTCAGCACCATGACACCTTTTTACCTTAATGAGATGATTGTATGCAGTTTAAAAAGGACCTATGTTACTAAGAGGGTCTCTTGAGATCGTATGTACCCATTTGAGTGGTGTTGGTAGATAAATAACTAAAGAAAATCGTGTTATGGTAACCAGAATATGATGACAATTACGTACTGGTGGTGAAAGGGTTGGGAGAATTGTTTACAAAGTTGACCTCGTAAGCTGCCAGACCAGTGTTGGTGATAAATGCTCGTGTGATACTGGTATAAAGAAGGCCAGGCAACCGAATGTTATTTTTATTGAAGGGAAGTACATTTTATATATTTTCTAAGACGCTCACATTGTTTGCTTTATTTTTTACTTTACCTACATCTGTATTTATTGGAGAAAAGTCAATTTTCATAAGACACATTGGTTTGCTTTAATAGTACTTTACTGATACTGACATTTATATTTTATATAAGAGAAATCCCTTTTATAAGACAGTCACATTTTTAGCTCTATTTTTGCTTTGTTTTACCCACATTATTTGAGAGAAGTCAGTTTTATAAGACAGACATATTCCTTTATGTTTGCTTTATGTTTACTATACACAGATTTGTATTTATTGGAGTGGGTTTCCCTTCTCCCTAACATAAATAGGATAGAAGGTTGAGTGTCTTTTAGACTGCCGTGGTGTAGTTGATTAAAGCGTCGGCTATCGTCTGACGGTCGACGGTTCGAACCCCACTGAGAGCTTGAAAACATTTAGTGGCTCACGTGTATTTGTGATATATACTTAATATATATATATATATATATATATATATATATATATATATATATACACAATAGATTTCAATAAATTGTTCGTGATAATTACTTCGCCTTTTTTTTCACAAGTCCATTGTTTTCAGTGGAGTAATCATTAGTAATATGAGAAGCCTTTAAATAAAACCTGCCCTGCCCTACACCAAGCGCCCCTCAGTTAACCAAAGCCTCTTCATCACTTCACACGAGTATGATTCCATTTAACAAGTTGGAAATGTAAAGAGTAGAGGCCAGAGAGTGTAAATATGGAGGAAGCTACTGATGATGATGATGATGTGTGTGTGTGTGTGTGTGTGTGTGTGTGTGTGTGTGTGTGTGTGTGTGTGTGTGTGTGTGTGTTAGAGAGAGAGTGAGAGTAGATCCTAACCAGTGTCTACCCAAACAGTTCTGTTAGATTAGGTTCGCTTAGGTTAGGACTTCAAATTGACACTGGTTGAAATGGTCTACTGATCGAAATGGTCGACTAATCAAAATGGCTTACTTTCTGAAATGGTCTTCTGGTGTAAATGGTTAATGGTCTTCTGGTTTAAATGGTCTACTAGCTGAAATGGTTTACCGGCTGAACTGATTAACCCAGCCTACTGGATGTTACATTTCAGCAACTATATAAAAATATTTCAATTAGTAAGGCATTTCAACCAGTCGATCATTTCAATAAGCAAACCGGGTAATAATAATAATAATAATAATAATAATAATGATAATAATAATAATTAATAAAAACAATCATTATAGCAATAAAACAAGTAAAGATAATATTAATAATATAAATAATCAAAATCAAAATAACAACAATAATAATATTCATAATAATAATAGTAATAATAATAAACATTGGTTTATAACGAGCCGACAGCCAATGAAGCTAAACATATATAAATTTAAAGCCAGGATAAAAATTCGTCTACCGATTGGATTGACAGACCATGAAACGTGCAGTCTCCAGAACCAGACTGTAAGTAGCATCCGACCAAGTTACTGTAATTAAGCGGTGTAACTCCTTCATCAAATAGTGCATGTCTAAGTCATTGTCGGTGTAGGTGTAATGGCACTCTCGCATGTCGCTGATTTGGGGGGGCGGGGGTCTCCTCACGTTCTGGACCGCAAAGTTTGTATATACAATCATTTATTCGTTTATGCCCTTATTTAGTTTTGAAATGTATATTAGTAGCAATAAATTAAAGATTGTAAGTACATAATTAGTCACGAGCCGTGGCATAATCAGTAGAGCGTCGACTGTTGATCAAAGGATAGGGGGATTGAGCCCTCAATCAAAATATTATTGGTAGATGTTAAGCCCGAGAAACTTAACCTAGCGATAGGTGACACACGTCTAATGTTCATGGCCACCACTTCTCGGAAATTACGACGTCTGGCGAAGAAAACAAAAAATATATATATATATATATATATATATATATATATATATATATATATAAATATATATATATATATATATATATATATATAATACTAATAATAATAATTACTATCAATACACCCATTTAATGTATATACCCACTCTTCGAACTGCCTAAGCGAACTATCGAAACGCAAGTATAAGGTAAAGAATTAATGATAATATTGTATTCATTCCATAACATCTTAGAAAATATACGAGTGGCATTAGTATCTTAAAATATACATTCTCTCTCTCTCTCTCTCTCTCTCTCTCTCTCTCTCTCTCTCTCTCTCTCTCTCTCTCATACACACCAAGTTCCTCTTGGGATCATGCCGAAAAATATCCTAATTAAGATTTTTTTTTTTTTTCCAAAACGACTGCACACAGCGGGGGATTATTGTGGACTCAACACTTTTTAAATGTCAACTAAGTAAAATATACCTTTCCACTGAAAATGTTATATATATATATATATATATATATATATATATATATATATATATATATATATATACCGTATATGTATACCTACTGTATATATGTACAACACCCAGCGTAGTTTTAAACCTTTAACTCTGATACCCAAAACCTAAGACCCATGAAAATCGCCTTGTGCTAGGCAGAAAAAAATCATAAATATAAAAAGGCGTGTTCTCACTCAAGGATTAATGTTTCATGGGATTGTCTTTTTACGATCATGCCCGAGAGATTAAACTGGAATAATCGACAGTGGCGTGTTTATGTAGCGGGCAGCTCGACATTTATTACAATCATGGTAATCTGCAGGAGGGGGCAGGAAGGCAATAAACTACATCAATCTTAAGCTGAAATTAGTACATGGAGACTTATTAATTTTACCTTCCGTATAATTTATACTACTGATATTATTATTTGTTCACTAATCTCGAGAAAATTATTTAATAAAATAGGAAACAGTCCAAAAATATATATTATATAATAATAAATAAATTAATAGAATAATAAATAATTTAATAAACAATATATATATATATATATATATATATATATATATATATATATATATATATATATATATATATACTGTATATATATATAAATAAATTATACTGCTTTTGGCCCCGACTGAACACACGTTGAACCAGGAACTCGTTGCTTTTCAGGTCACGTAGCGCTTTGGCAAATCATCGAGCCCCCCCCCCCCCCCCCCGCCGCCAACCCCCCCCCCCTCCCCTATACTCCCTTCCCCCTACTTTCCACTCTATCTCCTCCCCCCCCCCCATTCCCTCCAGCATCCCTCCCGTCGAGAATCATTGGGCAAATCGGCCTGCATGTAAATCACCTGTAAAACCGCTAACACTGACGATCATCCCCTTCGGTGTACGGTGAAGCCTTAGTTGGAGATTGTTCTGGTCAGATAAGCGATATCGTAAAGCTTAGGAAAGACCTGTTGAAGGGAAAATTATATTTTCAAAATACTCCCTTTGAACTGCTGTGATCCGTATGAATTACGATGATAGCAAGCTATCTCCTCTAATACGATGACGATTTCATTAGATTTATACGAATGTACTCCTCATTTTTTTTCCTTTTAGGCGGAGGTAACCTACACAATAAATAAAAACAAGAAATTTGTTTTTTGTACTTATTGGCTGATATGAGAGCAACTCGACCCGGGGAGTAACATTGGCTCCCTAAACCTAGTAAAGCTTCCAGCCATTGCCTGTATATGTTAACTGGTAATATGCTTTAGATGTGCAGAGCATATAGCAATATAAAGATGTATTTACCTATTTTTACTTGAACGCAAGTTTAGTGAGCCTGTCAACCAAATAGATCAAACAGGGCTGCCGGGCGTTGCCCGTGCCCACGCCAAGGAGTCGAAGGAGGGGTACCTAGCTGGTATGGGGGTAACTCAACCCGGGAATCAACGTATTGGCCATATCCCGTCGGCCTCTGAGACGGTTCGGAGGCTAGCCCTAACTATATAGCTATAACACATATGGCAAGCGAGAAAAACAAACATAGACATAGGACGTAAACAAACATACACATAGGACGTAAACAAACATACACATAGGACGTAAACAAACATACACATAGGACGTAAACAAACATACACATTTTTTTTTTTTTTTTTTTTTTTTTTTTTTCTATGTGATTGAGGGAGGCAAAAGGCATAACTGCCTATAGCGAGTGCCTCCCCCATAGTTGAAAGAGTGACAGGGCCAAAATCAAGGGACGTTCGAGCCAAAATGCCTGGACACACAGAGTTTGAAGCAATTTAAGTCATAGGAAGAGGGAAAGACTGATTCTGGGAGAGAGTTCCAGAGCTCAGACGTTGAGTAGAAGAAAGTTTGAGAGTAACGTTTCACTCTTGGGTTGGAGAGTTGCACAGAGTAGGGGTGGGATTGAGTTGCAAGACGGGTACCACGTGCCCTACGTAAAGGAGGTGGTATGCACTGGGATAGCTCTGAGGAACACTGATTATTATAGTAGCGATAGAATAGCGAGAGAGATGCAACATTGCGGCGGAGAGAGAGAGATTGCAGAGAGTTGGTGAGTGGACGGGAGTTAATGATACGAAAGGCCTTCCTTTCAACTTTGTCTAGGAGAGCAGTGTGAGAGGAACCTCCCCACACATGTGAACAATACTCAATACAATACTCAATACATAGGACGTAAACAAACATACACATAGGACGTAAACAAACATACACATAGGACGTAAACAAACATACACATAGGACGTAAACAAAGTACACATAGGACGTAAACAAACATACACATAGGACGTAAACAAACATACACATAGGACGTAAACAAACATACACATAGGACGTAAACAAACATACACATAGGACGTAAACAAAGTACACATAGGACGTAAACAAACATACACATAGGACGTAAACAAACATACACATAGGACGTAAACAAACATACACATAGGACGTAAACAAACATACACATAGGACGTAAACAAAGTACACATACGACGTAAACAAACATACACATAGGACGTAAAAAAACATACACATAGGACGTAAACAAACATACACATAGGACGTAAACAAACATACACATAGGACGTAAACAAAGTACACATAGGACGTAAACAAACATACACATAGGACGTAAACAAACATACACATAGGACGTAAACAAACATACACATAGGACGTAAACAAACATACACATAGGACGTAAACAAACATACACATAGGACGTAAACAAAGTACACATAGGACGTAAACAAACATACACATAGGACGTAAACAAACATACACATAGGACGTAAACAAACATACACATAGGACGTAAACAAACATAGACATAGGACGTAAACAAACATACACATAGGACGTAAACAAAATACACATAGGACGTAAACAAAGTACACATAGGACGTAAACAAACATACACATAGGACGTAAACAAACATACACATAGGACGTAAACAAACATACACATAGGACGTAAACAAGCATACACATAGGACGTAAACAAACATACACATAGGACGTAAACAAGCATACACATAGGACGTAAACAAACATACACATAGGACGTAAACAAACATACACATAGGACGTAAACAAACATACACATAGGACGTAAACAAACATACACATTGGACGTAAACAAAGTACACATAGGACGTAAACAAACATACACATAGGACGTAAACAAACATACACATAGGACGTAAACAAACATACACATAGTATCAATCAGTCCGCACATGAGACTGGCCGGGTCAATGGTCCGAACAGCAGCAAAAGTAGCGCCATAAAAAGGATTCATTACCACCATCCACCAATTAAACTGGTGCCGGACTGTGAGTGTGATGAACGGTACTAGAGAGGCGCACGGGAAATATTTGTCTTTAAGGGGGGGAGGGGGGGGGGGGTTCTCTGGTGCCCCTTCTCCCTCATTTTTCGCCCCACTAGTTTTTAGATTGTAAGACGTTCGCCCCATTAGTTTGTCTATTTTAAAACCTTTCGTCCCATTTTTATATGGTATCAATATCAAGACCTTTCATGCCATTTAGGTGTCGATTTTTTCCTGGCGAGCGATAGCGAGCCTATTATTTAAGGAGGAAACCGTCTTCTCTGGTCCCCTTTCTCCCTCATTTTTCGCCCAACTAATTTTTAGATTGTAAGACGTTCGCCCCATTAGTTTGTCTAGTTTAAAACCTTTCGTCCCATTTTTATATGGTATCAATATCAAGACCTTTCGTGCCATTTAGGTGTCGATTTTTCCTGACGAGCGATAGCGAGCCTATTATTTAAGGAGGAATCAGTCTTCGGCCGGGACATTTTTCTACCTAAAAATGTACAAATTTATCTTGAAGAGGGGGTCTAATGGGTGTTTTTTACAGTTTGATGGAGGTCTAGGGAGTAAGCTAAAATAATAATCTAATAATGATAATATAATAACAATAATATTATAAAGAAATATAAATGAGCCAATAAATACGGCCGGTGCCGGACAGTGAGCGTGATGGACGGTACAAGAGAGGTGGCGTAAAGGACAATACGGCCGGTGCCGGACAGTGAGCGTGATGGACGGTACAAGAGAGGTGGCGTAAAGGACAATACAATATTACCTTTTGTTACCTTCATGTTGTTAGGGTGACGAGTTTAGCTTGTGCTTAACCTTAATTACACTAATACGTTGTGTCATTATTAGTGTATGCAGGGACACTCGACCAAAAACCAATCTTTACACTGGTGAACTGTTAATAATCTAGTGTGAACGGAATGAATCGGGTGAAACATACGTCTGTGAGGTATTATCATAAGATTTCGACCCACTTCCAGAATGTTTAGAGCGTTAGTGTAAAGATTGTGTTTTGATCGAGTGTACAATCTGCCGTATAAGTGATGTTTCGGCACCAAGTATATTTTGATCAATAATTGGAATCATCCATATCTAAATTTTGACTTATTAATTTCGAGTGAGATAAACATGTTCCTACACTTACCCACCCTATTCAACATCTGGCAGACAATAATACATCCCGGAGGGAGGCCAAGGCAATGACTGGTGAGACATGACTTATCAGCGCTACTGTACTTTCGTCCATCCGTTATAGGTAGGCCAGAAATCGTGACTCGAGTAATCATGCTGATGTTTCTACTATTTAGGATGGGTCAGCCAGGGTAATAGGTGTGGACATTTACAGCCAATTTCCTCTAGCCATTTTTTAGTTATAGAGGTTAGGTGTCACGATTTCTGGCCTACCTATAATTAATATACTATTAATTAATGAACAAGTTGTTACACATTCCCCTTTAACCCCTTTAGTACCGAGTTGTTCTTGTCATTATAATCTGGATATTATTAGACGATTTTATCCAGCTTAGGGAGGACGTGTAGCAATTAAAAGGCTTCAAACTATCTCGATTATCCATTTTAAATACCACGATTTCCTCCTAAGCTGCATTGCATAAACTCCTCTAAATATAGCTGGAAGAAACCCCCACAAAATACATCCTCGGTAAGGAAGGGGTTAATATGAAATAACAATCTTAATTATCTTGTGAAAATGCTAATGGCAGGCATCTCATTACTAAGTGACCTTAAAAGTAACCGATAAATTTGAATACTACACCAATTTCGGAGTTAATCGAGTTACTGCAACTTGGACTTCCGGGGGTTATAGATTAGCACGATTATTGATGTGCCTGCAACTGAGCGGCCTGAAAGCTTCCCAATGTAACAGTGTGATAGATGGGCACTGTACGGTATATTATTAAGGGAGCCCACCTCACTTTTTTTGTTTCGCTTTCTCTCCCTGTCTCTCTTTGGCTTGTATCCATTCGGCCCCATTCAACCTACTGTTTTAAGACGCTTACCCCCATCCAGGTGTCAATATTTTCCTGGCGAGCGGTAGCGAGCCAGCATATATATATTTTTGTTTTGACAGCAAGCTAAATTTGTACATTTTTCGATAGAAAAATGTCTCCGGCGAAGCCGGATTTCTCCATACAATGCTGGCTCGCTATCGCTCGCCAGGAAAAAATCGAAACCTGGATGGGGATAAACGTCTTTAAACAGTTGGCTGAATGGGGCCGAATGGATACAAGCCAGGGAAAGAGAGAAAAGGAGAGAAAGATAAAACCAAAAAACAGTAACCCCCCCCCCCCCCTTACTAGCCAACAGGGTTTCTATTAGCGTGATAGTCTAATAGTTGAGTAGGACTATTACTTGCCTCCAACTGTGCGGCCCTCAAAAACTTCTCACTATAATGGTATACTAGAAATGGTCACTGTAGGAGAGTAATAGTAACGTCCAACTGGGTCTCTCTAATAGTCATCATGGTGGTTGATTAGTACTATTGTTCGCCTCCAACTGTGCGGCCCTCAAAAGCTTCTCACTATAACGGTATGATAAATGGTGGCACAGTATTAGTATTGGTATTAGTATTGGTTGGTTGGATCGATCATTGTGTACTGGAGCTCATTCATTTCCTCCTTTGTCGGTTAAGGGGAGACAGACCGTTTTTCTGGGCCCCCTTTCTCCCTCGTGTTTAGCCCCATTAGTTTTGAGGTTATAAGACCTTCGGCCCATTAGTTTGGCGATTTTAACACCTTTCGCCCCATTTCGTTGTCAATTTTAAGACCTTTCGAGCCATTTAGGTGTCGATTATTTCCTGACGAGCGATAGCGAGCCTGCAATTTTAAGAGGAACCGGAATTTTTTTTACCGAAAAATGTATAAATTAATCTTGAAGGGGGATCTAGGGGGTGTTTTTCTAAGCTTGATGAAGGTCTAGGGAGGAAACTAAAAAATATGTGAATCAATTAATTAATGGACCAAACAGACAGCCAGTCTCCCCTTAATATATAGGCATGGATTTGGACATCCTTTGAGGAGGAATACTTTGTTGACGATTTCTTTATAGCTACTTCGTCACTGTACTACCGTTCAAAAATGCATCCTTACTCACGCAAACGCAGGATTCCATTGTGTCGAGCGATTCACACAGTGTAATTTCAATATTTCGCCGTCCGTTGTGTCAAAATGACTCCCGTTACATTCGTAAGGATATTTTGTTAACGATAATAAATGTTCCAAATAAACTCAAATGTAATATATTAAATTAGTATTCCTTACTTCGAATGATTTGTGTAAGCTTGATGAACACTTTTACGGATATCCCTAATCTAAGAAAAAGGAAGCAAACTAATTTAAGTGAGATACTAAAAGTAATCTTACACGCGTTGACAATTAAATTTGACTACATACGGTACCGGTGTTATATTAAGCATAACAGAAAATGGTATAGTACTGAAATAGTGAGTCATTTTTGCTTTGCTACTCCAGGGATAATTAATTTTGATTGTTATGTAAATTACGTTTTAAATTAATTGATATGTGAGAGAGAGAGAGAGAGAGAGAGAGAGAGAGAGAGAGAGAGAGAGAGAGAGAGAGAGAGAGAAAGAGGCTATAATTATGGTAAGATTATGTTCTTCGTAACCTCTGACCTTAAAGTGAATATACCCCCACTACTTCATGGCCTCACATTAATATACTCTCTCTCTCTCTCTCTCTCTCTCTCTCTCTCTCTCTCTCTCTCTCTCTCTCTCTCTCTCTCTCTCTCTCTCTCTCTCAATAGAACAGTTCAAGAAGAGAGTAGGTAGCAGATTGCACACTTTGTAATGAGTGTAGTTATATCCTTCCACTTCCAGTATCTCCCCGGAATGGACCGCAAGGTCTCCGAGATACTAACTATTCATTCCTAGTAGCCCACTCTCTCACGCTCACACACACTCTCTCTCTCGATCTCATTCTCCCTCCCTCTTCATCCTCTCTCTCTCTCTCTCTCTCTCTCTCTCTCTCTCTCTCTTTCACTCTCTTCACCTCTCTCTCTCTCTCTCTCTCTCTCTCTCTCTCTATCTCACTCTCTTCACCTCTCTCTCTCTCTCTCTCACTCTCTCTATCTCTCTCTCTCTCTCTCTCTCTCTCTGTCTCACCCCCCCCCCCCCCCCCGGAACAAGCCCTAATATGCCTGGTTGGGCCTGCTCAAGACACTGTAAAATTGGGACTCCATTGCATCGTCTTGTCCCACTCACGGCTTAAAGGGAGATGGGCCGGTTTTCTGGACCACTTTCTCCCTCATGTTTAGTCCCATTAGTTTTCAGATGTTAAGATGTTTGCCCCCATTAGTTAGTCGATTTTAAGACCTTTCGCCCCATTTCTTCGTCAATATTTAGACCTTTCGTGCTATTTAGGTGTCGATTTTTTTCCCTGGCGAACGAAAGTGAGCCTGTAATGTTGGAAGAACCGGCCTTTGGCCAGGACATTTTTCTACCGAAAAATGTACAAATTAATCTAGAAGGGGGATCTAATGGATTTTTTTTTTTTTTTAATTTGATGGAGGTCTAGGGAGGAAACTAGAAAAATAATGAATACATGCATAAATCGCCCAAAAAGTGAAGCATCCCCCCTTTAAATCAATACTGGGGAGAGATATTCGAAAAGATGGGGGAAATAATGGGTTGCGCTTTTGTGATGGGATATGATAGTATTTTGTCACTTTATTTACTCTTTTTCTAGTATGTTATTGTTTACATCAATAAATACAAATACGAAATGTTGGGAAACATAATTGTGTAACGCTTTTGTTAATATGATACGATTTTTATTTTTTTTTATTTTTTTTTTTTTTACTCTAATTTCCTGATTTCTGGAATGCCTGTAGTTCAAAACGGCTCGTTTCTCTGTGCTTAAGTCAATACTGAGACCGTTTTTCGCAAAGTTGGGTGAAATAATGCATTCCCATTTTTGTGATGGGATTATGAGTATATTTTTTAACTTAATTTACTTTTTTCTAGTATATGTGTCTCTCGTTTCTATAAGGATACTCTTAATGTGTACATCAATACATAAATATATATACAAAGGAGTACAAAGGAGTACAAAGGAAATCAAGCAACAACAGATCTAGTGACCCTTCTAGGTTGCTTGTCCTCCAAAACACTGAGGATCAAGTGTCCAAACAGTGGTTTAGAGTGGGTAAGGGAACATTGGAAAGGGAATTACTGCCCTGGAACTAATGTCCGTGGCAGGATTAGGAAGTTAGTAGAGGACAGATGGGTTAGTAACTGAGGGGGAGGGGGGGGGGGTAAAATAAAGTTATTCATTGACAAACGCAGTCAGTCGCGGGTTTGATGAGAGATATTTGTCTCTTTGTCAACCTTGGGAGCAATAATATGTTGTGCCTTTTTAAATTATGATTATATTTTGTTTTTGTAACTTGGTCTATTCTTGTCTAGTAAGTGTATTGTTTCCATATGAATAAATACCCTTAAGGGGAGGTGTCCACTTGAGGGATTTTTTTCTTGACTCCTTTCTCCCTCATGTTTAGCCCCATTGTTTTTCTAATTTTAAGACGTTGGCCCCATTATTTTGACGATTTTAAGAACTTTCAACCCATTTCTGTCAATTTTAAGACCTTTCGTGTCATTTAGGTGTCGATTTTATCCAGGCGAGCGATAGCGAGCCTGTAATTTAAGAGGAACCGGCTTTCAGCCGGGACATTTTTCTACCGAAAAATGTAAAAATTTATCTTGAAAGAGACTCAAGGGGGTGTAATGTTAAGCTTGATGGATATCTAGGGACCAAACTAAAAACCTCCCCTTAAGGTTTACGTCAATAAATATATGTACGAACAGTTGGGATAAATAATGTGTTGCCCAATTGTAATATCACACGATGTTATTGTGTTACCCAATTTACTATTTTCTACCATATTGGCGAAAAGGATACCTGGGGGGAGGGGGGGGGGGGGGAGATAGTCGAAAAGTTGGGATAAATATTGTGTTGCGTTATTATAATATGATTTTCTGTTATTTTGCTACTTAATTAAGGGAAGGTTTTTAGTGTGTTTCCTAGACTTCCATCAAGCTTGAAAATTACACCCCCTTTGACCCCCTTTCAAGATAAATTTGTACATTTTTCGGTAGAAAAATGTCCCGGCCCCGAAGGCCGATTCCTCTTAAATTGCAGGCTCGCTATCGCTCGCCAGGAAAAAATTGACACCTAAATGGGACGAAAGGTCTTAAAAGTTACATAAATTGGGTGAAAGTTCTTAAAATCGCCAAACTAATGGGGCAAACGTCTTAAAATCTCAAAAGCAATGGGGCTAAACATGAGGGAGAAGGGGGGTAAAGAAAAAAATCCCTTAAGTGGAAATCTCCCCTTAATTCACTCTTTTCTTTATTTCTTTATTTTTATTTTATTTATTATTATTAAAACTCTACTATTAGGGTTGTATACTATTTTGGGTATTCAATATACTCAATTTTCTGGAATTGTGTTGGTGGTGTAATGGATTAGATGCTTACGTTCTGGGTGTGGTGTCCCGAGTTCGAATCCCGGGAGGATCATAATTATGCTTTCTAGTACATTGGAGTTTTGTAATGGAGGATTAATGTTAAGATTAAGGAACACCCCGTTCCTTAATGTTAATTAAAGTATAATTAAGGAACACCCCGTTCCTTAATTATACTAAATAGGATTTCATATTATTTTGGGTACTCGACTTAGTCTTTTCTGGCATGTCGCTATTCTAACAAGATACTGTGTTGTCAATGTGTACAGTATATCAATGCATAAATATACGCATTTTTGGGAGAAACAATAGATTGGTCTTATATAGCTTAAGGGCTTAAGGTGAGGTATTTAGTGTATTTCCTAGACTTCCATCAACCTTGAAATTACACCCCCTTAACCCCCTTTCAAGATAAATTTGTACATTTTTCGGTAGAAAAATGTCCCGGCCAAAGGCCGATTCCTCTTAAATTACAGGCTCGCTATCGCTCGCCAGGATAAAATCGACACCTGAATTGCACGAAAGGTCTTAATATGGGGTGAAAGTTCTTAAAATCACTAAACTAATGGGGCAAACGTTGTATAATATCAAAAGCAATGGGGCTAAACATGAGGGGGGAGAAAGGGGTCAAGAAAAAATCCCTCAAGTGGAGATCTCCCCTTAATATGATTCAATAATATTTTGGCACTCAATGTACTCTTTTTCTGGAATTATATGATTTGGATTATATATAAAGTTGGTATTCAATTTACACTTTTAGGAATTATACTCAGGGTTATCTTCATACCATTAATGTACTCTGTTCTGGTATGTTGCTATTCTAAGAGTATATACGACATTCTGCTTTCCAGTATATTATATCAGTTCATATTGCTCATCCAGTACCGGTGATTTCCTTTTCATTATATTTTGGCAACTAGTAGACGGCTTTATACAGCTTAGAAAGGATGTCTACCCGTTAAAGGGATTAATGACTATCTCGGTTAATCCTTTTTGTTACCATATAGCGGATAATGTATCACATGTTATGAAGGAAGCAGGAGTCGAAACAATTGGAACAGGAAATGTCACCATTGGTAGTATTGTGAAAAGGGTAAATAAACGCAAAAATGACAACAGCGAAGCAGGTGAATACAAAATACCATGTACCACGTGTAATGGAGTATATATAGGCGAAACGTACCGAGGCCTACAGAAAAGAATAAAAGAACATGACACCGATATGAAGAAATTTAGGTTAAGCAACGCCATGGTCATTCATAGACTAGATACCGGCCACAGAATGAAATATAATGAAGCTAAATTGATAAAATGTGAAACAAATACTGTTAAACGTAGATGCTTTGAATCAGCTCATATCGTAATGAATGATACCATGAACTTAAATAAAGGTTCCTTTTCACTAGCCAAACCACTTGCATATTTATTAACGAGTCGAGAACCAGACTAAACTAATTGAACATTTCATGCTCTTGTTTTTGTTGTGTTGTTTCCTTATGGTAAGAGATAAGTTTTGTTGACTGTCCTCCCCTACTGTGTGTTATTCCTGAAGAAGCCTACATGGCGAAACGTTGAATAAACTGGGTACCTGCTCTGCAATTGTGTCTTAATTCCCACATATGTCGCAGTCAATGCTGTTTCCTCCCAACATATACCTTAATAATATATATGGGTGTCAACTTAATGTTTTTGTTCGGTGTGTTGGTTCTGTTACATCAAGCATGAGAGAGAGAGAGAGAGGTGTGCATTTTGTGTGAGTGACTGACTCGTGTGTGAGTATGCATATTATAGTAAGTAAGGTGCCAGTGTGAGTTAATAACGAGGAAAGGTTAGTATGTGCGAGTAAGCGCGCGCGCGCGCGTGTGTGTGTGTGTGTGTGTGTGTGTGTGTGTGTGTGTGTGTGTGTGTGTGTGTGTGTGTGTGTGTGTGTGTGTGTGTGTGTGTGTGTGTGTGTGTGTGTGTGTGTGTGTGAACGCGTGCCGGTAGTTGTGTTCTTGTGTGCAAGTAGGTGTATTATGTGTACGCGTATACAGTATATGTGTGTGTGTGTGTGTGTGTGTGTGTGTGTGTGTGTGTGTGTGTGAGAGAGTAGGTGTATTATGTGTACGCGTATACAGTATATGTGTGTGTTTTCCGTCGTCTGGTAATTAGATAAAAGCACTGCTTAAATGAATACCAAGCAGTTTCCTCCACCATCCCTCTTTCCTCACACACACACATGTACAGTCGCGACCATTAATGCTGAGACATGTATTTTCGAAGCTGCCTTTGGTTGAATTGGAGCTTCCTTTTAATTCATTACCCGATATTAATGTATTTTGGAAGTTTCTTTTAATTTGCTAGAGCCTTCAAACTTTATCAGAATTAATAACCGTGACTGTACATTATACAATATAACAGAGAGAGTACAAAGGAGGAGTACAAAGGAAATCAAGCATCAACAGATCTAGTGACCCTTCTAGGTTGCTTGTCCTCCAAAACACTGAGGATCAAGTGTCCAAACAGTGGTTTAGAGTGGGTAAGGGAACATTGGAAAGGGAATTACTGCCCTGGAACTAATGTCCGTGGCAGGATTAGGAAGTTAGTAGGGGACAGATGGGTTAGTAACTGAGGGGGGGATAAAATAAAGTTATTCATTTACAAACGCAGTCAGTCGCGGGTTTGATGCGAGATATTTGTCTAGGCGGAGTTTAAATGAATCAACGGTGATGCAGTCTATAACGTTTCGGGAAGCCCATTCCACAAGTTGACAACTCGATTGAAGAAGAAATTCTTAGATTCGTGTGAGTTAAAAGATTTACCAATAATTTTGCAACCGTTTCCCCGCGTGTAATTAGATTGGTCGATAGTGAAGTACTTACTACAGTTCATATTGTCGATGCCTTTGATGATTTTGAACACTTGAATTAAGTCACCTCTTAATCTGCGCTGGGTTAAAGGAAATAGATTTAATTCTCTAAGACGCTCTTCGTATGGTTTGTTCTTTAGGCTAGGTATCATTTTGGTAACTCTACGTTGAACTCGTTCTAGCTTGTTTATATCTTTTTGGTAATAAGGGCACCAGGATTGAACGCAGTATTCCAGAAGAGGGCGGACTAATGAATTGTAAAGGGTTAGGATAACTTCTTTGGATTTATGCTCAAATGACCTGCCTATAAAGCCAATTATTTTGTTTGCCTTCTTAACAACTTCTGAACATTGTTGACTCGGTTTTAGGTTACTCGATATTAAGAGAGAGAGAGAGAGAGAGAGAGAGAGAGAGAGAGAGAGAGAGAGAGAGAGAGAGAGAGAGATTACTCTTGATAAAAAGCGTTGTTTGCCTAGTTCACGTATTATGACCAGAATATATAGCAGTGACAATATACCTACATTCTTTTACAAAATGGTTAATATATTGAGCGAAAACACGATTTACTCATATATATATATATATATATATATATATATATATATACAGTATACTGTATATACAGTATATATATATATAAAGTTGCATTTCAGTTTTTATGTTGCTTTTGCTCTCCGACATTCTCTTTCTCCTGAAATAAAGTCTAAAAAAAGAGGTGCAGACTTACAGTATGCCCGAGAAGAGAGGGATGGTGGAAACTGCATTATATACATTTACCCAGTGCTTTTACTTAATTAGCAGACGACGCGCTAGCACACACACACACAGACACACACACACACGCGCGCGCGCGCGCGCGCGCGCGAAGACAAATTTAAAGTACCATAATTGTGTACACATAACACTAGATAAAACCATTCCTAAAATAGTTTAATTTTAGTCATTACGATAACATGTGCGAAATTATACTTATGCTTTATAATTATCATTAAGAGGGTAGGGCTTGCTTTTTGGGTTAGGATATATAGTGTGTTTTTTTTTGGTTTTTTTTTTTGTTTTTTTTTTCCCTCGCTAGACCTCCATAAAGCTTAACAAACCCCTCCCCCCCCCCCCACACCCTAGACCCCCTTTCAAGACAAATTTGTAAATTTTTCGGTAGACAAATTTCCCGGCCGAAGGCCGATTTCCTCTAAAATTACAGCTTCGCTATCGCTCGCCTGGAAGAAATCAACACCTTCATGACACGAAAGGTTTTAATATTGACAAAGAAACGGAGCGTAAGGTCTTAAAATCGTCAAAGTAATGGACTGAACGTCTTAAAATTTGAAAGCTAATGGAGCTAAGCATGAGGGAGAAGGGTGTCCAGAAAAAGCGACTACCTCCCCCTTAAGGCTTTGGGAGTGATGAATGGCCTAAAGTCCTAAACGACGCAATGTCCTGCTAAGTGTCCGGTACCGGTATTTCTTCCCATACTCATCCCAATCTTAACCCTTTCAAGCTCTGATGCGTTTTAGCAGTTTATTTTGGCTATCATTAAACGATTTTATGCAGCTTAGGAAGTATATGTGGGTATATTAAAAGGGTAAATACTATCTCAATCAACCCTCTGACTTCCATATACCGTTACTAATCTGCATAAAATCGTCTAATAGTAGCCAGAAACAGAACAGAAACGCGTATTGGAGCTTGAAAGGGTTAACACTACAATTTCAGGGCTTGATACACACTAAGCTAACAATCCTGTCCCAATATGAAACCTATAATTGCATAAACAAGTCTGCGAAATGTAAATATTAAGTGAAGAATTAAATAAAAGATTCGATTCACTTCAGGATATTAATAGATTAAAAACCGGTAATTTGTTTACCGTGTGATAGCAAAAGGTTTTAACACATACCATATACAGTATATATACTGTGTGTGTGTATATATATACATATATATATAATTATATATATATATATACTGTATATATATTCATTGTTTATTTTATTTTTATTTGATATATGGTGTTGCTGTACAGAAAGGAATGCAGGAAATGAGTGTTTGCCTATTATCTAACAATGTATAGGTTAAACACAGCCCCCACTTGTGGGGAGGGCTATGAAGATCATGGTTAAAGAGGGTAAAAAAGGAAAAAATAAGCTCTATTTACCTGCAATAACCGTTTGCCGTGGAATACAGAGTTACTTGAGGGTAGGGGGCAAAAATCCTTTATAATACATATCCGACAGTACAGACATATATGCTAATGTATTACGTGATATGACACTTCCGTAAGCCACACAAATATCGATGGGTCTCGCGGCTGCCACACCGTAAAATCTTACCTAAAAACCTTAAGACCAAAATGTATGTCCTCAAGTGCACTAGACTTCAAGGGGAGTCGTAATTCCTTGCCTGTTTACTCTTTGTTATAGGGTATACGGCCTTCACAGAAAGAAGAAGAAGAAGAAAAAATGTCAACACGATTCTTGAGGCGCGACATTGTTGACTTTTAATTTCAGTCTCCCAACGAGTTAGACACACACTTCTCCTTACCTTACGTAACTTTGTGAAACGCGCCCCCCTGTCGGTGGAAGGTTGGAGGATGCTGTACACTCTGGGCCTTTAATCGTGTTTTTTTTTTTTGTATCTGGCATCCCTTCTCCCTCATGTTTAGCCCCAAGAAGTGTACACATCAACACACTAATACCGCCGCTTTAAATTGTCAAATATACCGCGGACTGGATCGATTTTGTTTTCATTATCTACTCGATATATTCACTACGGAGTTTCTTGTATGCAGTTTGAGATGCTTTAAACCAGAAATTGTGCCCTTGAGCGTACAAAAGTATATCATCATCCCACCTGCCACGTCCTTCCTAAGCTGAATAAAATCATCTAGTAGTGGCCAGAATATATTGAAAAAAAAAAGACGCCAAAAGACGTAATCTGAATAACATTATAGGTGCTTTTTCTGGACCCCCTTCTTCCTCATGTTTAGCATATTTTTTTTTTATATTTCAAGACGTTCGTTCCGCTAGTTTGGCGATTTTTTTTAGACCTTTCGCCTCATTTCTTTGTTAATATTAAGGCCTTTAGTGCCATTTACTATGGGTTTCAGAGGCCGTCTGGCATCGTTTTTCGGGAATAACCTTTTAACAAACAGTTGGATCAGTATGATATTTTGACACAGCTTTGTTCACATCATGCCCTAATTTTTGTCAATATAGTGCATTACCAAAAGTGTAGAATTAAGCCACTTGTCCCTGTGTCATGAGGTTAAAGTCGCACAGTAACGACTAAGAAACGGACAAGGTTACCGTGGCTTAGCTGTGAGAACCACCAAACCATTATTGCTAACCTGCATCAAACACGGTAGTTATCAGCCACCACCACATACCCTATTATCGCCTTTAAATTCAAGTAATCTGTCAATATCAAGTAATCTGTCAATATCAAGTAATCTGTCAATATCAAGTAATCTGTCAATATCAAGTAATCTGTCAATATCAAGTATAAATATACAAAAATACATACCAATGGATAAAAGCCAAAGACAGAGGGAGAGAAGGAGAAAAAAAGCGAGGTGGGCTCCCTTAAGGGGGGTGACCTGTTTTTTTTATTTCTGTCCTTTTCTCTCTTTCTCTGGCTTGTATCCATTCGGCCCCATTCAGCCAACTATTTTAAGACGTTTATCCCCATCTAGGTGTCGATTTCTTCCTGGCGAGCGATAGCGAGCCAGCATTATATGAAGAAATTCGGCTTCGCCGGAGAAATTTTTCTATCGAAAAATGTACAAATGTAGCCTGCTGTCAAACAAAAATAAAAAATATGCTGGCTCGCTACCGCTCATCAGTAAAAAATTGACACCTGGATGGTGATAAACGTCTTAAAACAGTAGGCTGAATGGGGCCAAATGGATACAAGCCAGAGAAAGATAGAAAAGGCCAGAATAAAAACAGGTGACCCCCCTTAAAGAATATATAATACAAGTGTACTCTATTACGCGATAACCACCCCAGAGCCGCTATAGTGCAAGTTATGTGTGTTATAACGGCGAGATAATTATGTTTATTAGCATAATTCCGTAGTAACCCACCTCATGTTTGCATATTAGACTCTTGAGGCTTTTTTTTGTTTTATGCTCGGAGAATTATTTTATTTTTAAATTTTTAAATTACATAACACTTTTTAGGTCCTCGTTGGCCCTCACGACATGGTGTACTTGATTAACCAGTTCAGTACCCGTGACGACATTTTAATTATATTCTGCATGGTAACTATTTGACGATTTTATTCAGCATAGGAGGCCGTCTATTAATCAAAAGGCTACTCACTTAGGAGGCCGTCTATTTATTAAAAGGTTACAGACTATAAATTAATTCTTTTAGCTACCATACATCTTTCCTAAGCTTCATAAAATCGTCTAAATGTAGTCTCAACCTAGTTCTGACAAACATTGAGAGCACTCATAACAGTTTGTACTTGTGTGGTTGTTGTTGTTGTTGTTCCCCAAGCTGCCTGGCCGAACAGCCCCAAGGCCCCGAGCAATTCCAAGGCCATAACCGAGCGCCCCCACAGAACCCTCCCTGCCGACCACAATAAAGCCTGGGTGACCGAAGCCACTCCATGGCGGGGAGCTGAGGAGGGTGCGGAAACGCCCGGGGAACCAAAGCCATGGTTATAGATATTAGTTCTATTGGCTTACTGGTTCTGGAGAAATTAAAATCATAAGACAAAAAATGTGTCATCGTAAAATGTACTAAAAGCGGTAGAATGTTGGGCTGTTACTGGTATGATTATATTTATTCATTTTTCCAGCTGATAGTAAAATTGAATGTCTTTGTAGATTTTGTTTCAATAGTTATTGGATAAATATGAAACTACTGCGTCTCAGCGTCGTCACATTAATACCAAGTTGTCATAATTAGCCACATATGTCACTGATAAATCTCCACAATACCTGGATAATCAAAATACGAACAGGGCCATTGACCGTCAACAAAATTAAAATAAAACGAACTCTAGTGTATTCTCTATTACAGACTACAACGTAATACAAAGTTAATTACACAAAAAAAAGACATCCTTCCCATGCTATTCCAATGGTCAAATCGGTGTACTATAACGAGCGTCATCCATCCCATTTTTTGTTAAGAGACTCTAAAACACCGAAAACAATGCTGAGGTAATTCTGTGTGTGTGTGGGTTTTTTTTTTTTTTTTTTTTTTTTTTTTTTTGAGTGGGGTGAAGGGGTGGAGGGAGAGGGGGGGGGGCAAGCGAGAACAAAAGGAAAGAGGTAAACAGATGGATTTTTCTCCTCTCTTACCGGTGCGCACGAGAGAGATCCTGTGAGTCAAGAGAGTGGCCATCATATCTCTTTGGGGACGCCATTTTGGTACCCACAATTATATAAAAACACGAAGTAATATATTGTTCTGAACTATATTATATTATGTACCAGTATTGCCCAATGTTGATTAACCCTTTCTGTACCGGTGTCGTTTTTTTAGCTTTAGTCTGGCTACTATTAGACGATTGTATTCGGTTTAAAAAGGGCCTCCAGCAATTAAAAGCCTTCAAACTATCTCACTTAACCCTCATAACAACCACAGATCCTTGTTAAACTGCACAAAATCGTCTACATACAGCTATAATAAATCGTCTACATACAGCTATAATAAATCGTCTACATACAGCTATAATAAATCGTCTACATACAGCTATAATAAATCGTCTACATACAGCTATAATAAATCGTCTACATACAGCTATAATAAATCGTCTACATACAGCTATAATAATATAAAAAGAAGACGTCGCCGGTACAGAAGAGTTTATTAAGGGGAGATGTCCACTTGAGGGATTTTTTTTCTGGACTCCTTTCTCCCTCATGTTTAGCCCCATTGCTTTTCTAATTTTAAGACGTTGGCCCCATTATTTTGACGATTTTAAGAACTTTCAACCCACTTCTGTCAATTTTAAGACCTTTCATGCCATTTAGGTGTCGATTTTATCCTGGCGAGCGATAGCGAGCCTGTAATTTATGAGGAACCGGCTTTCAGCCGAGACATTTTTCTACCGAAAAATTTACAAATTTATCTTGAAAGGGGGTCAACGGGGTGTAATTTCAAGCTTGATGGAGGTCTAGGAAACACACTAAAAACCTCCCCTTAAGGGTATGGACCTATGTGTGTATCAAGAGAGGCTAATGACCCCCAGTGGCCCCAATATGGCGGAAGTACGCCGATCTCCGTGTCTAATAGGGTCTCCACTGCACACACGAAGTAGAAGCAGAGCAGGATATATAGATATAGACCCAGTATGACGTAGGATTTACACAGGCGCGCTTTTACCAGCAACTTCCATCCACAACTTTCATCCGGTATAGCTTCGGAAATAAACTTGATATATAGGAGTTCCGTCGCCTATGATGCTCCAATGTCAGTCTAATTGTCGATACCAGTTGAACATATTCCCAAAGTGTTGTTGGAAAAACAAAATGAAAATAGTATCAGTGTTGTTAGATGGAAAAAAAAAAAAAAAAAAAAGGATTGACAGTTGCCTGAGAAAGTCCTCGTTTAAATCCACCTTTACACAACCGGTGATTTTTTTCGGCTTATTTTCTCCGTAATTATTATCGTCTGAAAAGTTAGGAATTCGAGTTTGATAAGATTTTAGATGACTATGATAATTTAATCGATTTTTATCTTAGTTTTCGATATTCATGTGCAAAGAATCATGGATTGATGTCAAGGTAAAGTTGCTGAAATTAAGTTGTCGGAAAGATGGGTTAGTGTGACTCTGGGCCTTAAGGGGAGATTTCCACCTGAGGGATTTTTGTATGGACACCTTTCTCCCCCACGTGTAGCCCCACTGCTTTTGAGATTTAAAGATGATGTTCGCCCCACTAGTTTTGCGACTTTAAGAACTTCACCCCATGTTTGTCAATTTTAAGACCATTCGTGCCATTTAGGTGTCGATTTTTTTCGGGCGAACGATAGCAAGCCTGTAACGTAAGAGGAATCGGCCTTGGGCCGAGACAATTTTCTACCGAAAAATGTACAAATTTATCTTGAAAGGCGGTTTAGGGTGTGTAATTTTAAGCTTGATGGAGGTCTAGGGAATAAACTACAAACCCCTTAACCTAACCCCGCCCAGTTGAGAGCGGGGAGAATGGCTGTAGCTGTTTACTTTTACTCTCCCCACCCTTCCTGGTACACTCCCCATTTACCTCCCCCTCCCTCCCCGTGTCTATCCTCCCCACTCCTTCCCTCCTACTGATCTGGCTCCTCTCCCCCTGCCTGCCTATCCTCCCCGCCTCTTCCCTCTCTCTGATCCCCCTTCCCTCCCCATGCCTATCCTTCCACCTCCTTCCATCCATCTGATCCACAATCCCTCCCCATGACTATACTCCCCGCCCTTTCCATCCCCCTGGTCCACCTCCCCTCCCCATGACTATCCTCCCCGCTCCTTCCCTCTCCCTGATCCACATTCCCTCCACTCCCCCTGATCCACCAGACTATCCTCCCCGTTATTTTCCTCCCTTTGGTCCACCTTCCCTCCCTCTGCTTATCCTCCCTGTGTCCCTTCCCTCCCCCTGATCACCCCCCCCCCCCCCCCCCCCCCCCGCCTATCATGCCCACTAATCCTACCACAGATCCTTCCTAATCTGCATAACATCGTCTACATATAGCTAAAATATAATGTAACAGACGTCGCTGGTACAGAAAGGGATACTCCTCAAACCCTCCATCCATTATACCTCCCTTCCCTCCCCTTCTATTTAAGGGAGCCCACCTCGCCTGTTTTCTCTTTCTCTCCCTCTCTCTTTGGCTTGTATCCATTCGGCCCCATTCAGCCTACTGTTTTAAGACGTTTACCCCCATCCAGGTGTCAATATTTTCCTGGCAAGCGGTAGCGAGCCAGCATATATATTTTTTTGTTTTGACAGCAAGCTAAATTTGTACATTTTTAGATAAAAAAAATTCTCCTGGATCGCTATCGCTCGCCAGGAAGAAATCGACACCTGAATGGGGATAAACGTCTTAAAACAGTTGGCTGAATGGGGCCGAATGGATACAAGCCAGGGAAAGAGAGAAAAGGAGAGAAAGATAAAAAAGCCGGAAACCCCCCTTAATCACATTCTCGTCCCTATCCTGTCCTCTCCTCCCCTCCCTAATCTCATTCAATCACCTTCAACCCCCCTCCCCCACCCCATCCTCTTCCCAACCCTCCCTACTCTCATCCACCCCCAACCTACTCCCATCCACCTATTCCCCTCGTCAAATTCACTTTCCATTCTCTCTCCCCAACCCTCTCCTGTTCCTCTCCCCTCCCATCTATTATATCCACGCCCCCCACCCCCACACTCTCAACAACACTCCTCAATTCTCTCCCCTCTTATACCTCTCCCAGCTCCTCCATCCTCCACCCCACCTCCCCCACCCTTCTTCATCTTCTTCCATCCAATTACACCCACAAACCTCCCGAGCCCCCTCCACACCTCTCTCTCTCTCTCTACTTACCTCCTTCCACGGCCCTCCCCCCTGCCATTCATCCACCACCGCCCCTCCCCCATCCATCCACCACCGCCCTTCCCCATCCATACTCCTCCCCTTCAACCGTTTACACCTATCTTTTCAGCCCCCCCCCCCCCTCTCATCCACTTCCTTCTATATCACCTCGCACACACACCCTTTCATTCCTCCTTTCGTCTCCCCCTCCCTTTTTACGCCCCTTCCCGCCCCTCTCACACCCCTCGCCCCTCCCACTCCTCTGTCCTGCCCCACACCTTTACACACCTCTAACCTCTTCTGCCACACCCCCTTCCATACCCCACCTTCCCCTCACTCATCCCCTTCCCATCCATATACTACCCCATCCCCTTACACACCTCTAACCTCACCTGCCCCTCCCTCCCATCCCACCCCTTACCCTCCCCACCTTCTCCTACGCCCTAACCCCACCCCTCGTTTGTGCCCCCAACGGGGGCACATCGTTCCCCCGCCTCCATCCTCCTCCTTCTGCGCCCCCTTCATCTCCCACCCCTCGTTTATGTCCCCCACACCCCCCACCCCCTCCTCCGTCCGCTTCATCTCCCCTCTTTCTCTCCCACGCCCTAACCGCACCCCCACCCCCTCCTCCTTCTGAGCCCCGTCATCTCCTCCCCTCCTCCTCTCCCACGCCCTAACCCCACCCCTCGTTTATGCCCCCACGCCCCCCGCGTCCCCTCCTCCTTCTGCGCCCCCTTCATCTCCTCCCCTCTCCGAAATTGCTTGCGAGGTAAATAAAGGTTAAAGCAGCAACGGCCAGAGAAAAGTGGTCCGGGCGGTGCACAGGTAGAAGACGCAACCCTGTACACCTGCAACACACACACACACATACACACACATACACACATTCATACACATACACACACACACACACACATACATATACACATATACAGACACACACACACTCTCTCTCTCTCTCTCTCTCTCTCTTACACACACACACACACACACACACACACACACACACACACAGATACTCTCTCTTTTCTCTCTCTCTCACACACAGATACACACGCTCTATCTCTCTCTCTCTCTCTCTCACACACACACACATAATAAAGGTTAAAGCAGCAGCGACCAAAAGAAAGTGGTCCAGAGGCACAGGTAGACACACATACACACATACATACATAGACATACACACACAGGTAGAAGACGCAATCATGTACATCTTCAACCAGTACACACACATACACACATTACATACATACATACATACACACAGCCAAGCAAGCATACATACACATACAGTACATACACACAAACACAGGTTGAAGACGCAAACATGTACACATTCAACCAGTACACACAAACATACATACATATATTTTTTGTCTGTCACACAAATACATACACACAAACATACATACATATTTTGTTATCTATGTGGATGACGGAGACAAAAGGGAAAACTGCCTGTGACGAGTGCCTCCGCCAGAGTTGAAAGAGTGACAGGGCCAAATTCAAGGAACGTTCGAGCATACTCCAAATTAAAGCAACATAAGCCAAAGGGAAGTGGTCCATACATACACACATATACTGTATACAGCACAGTACACCAACATCACGCACACCAGTACATATACAGACACATATATACACAATCATACTACACCTCAAACAACACAGGCACACACCAATACATACTGTATACAGACTCTACACTGCAAGGAAAACTAACACATACACTCACATACTCTCCCTCTATCATATCCACACACACACACACACAACTACACCTAATCATCACCCACACACCACGCTCTTCGTCTTATCAGCTCTCATTTTATTAACTACCCTATATCTTTCCACTCGCAGCAATGCTGCATCACACTCTCTCTCTCTCTCTACACTCTTTCTCTCTCGCTCTCCACTCTCTCTCTCTCTCTCTCTCTCTCTCGCTCTCACACACACACACACACTCTCTCGCTATCTCATCTTTTTTCTCGCACACACCCTTTCTCTCTCTCTCTCTCTCTCTCTCTCTCTCTCTCTCTCTCTCTCTCTCTCTCTCTCTCTCTCTCTCTCTCTCTTTCCGCTATCGCCACCACAGACAACAAGGCACACCTCCGCGCTATCTCCGTGTATATACCTTCCACTCACGAACAATGAAAGGCACCCGTCTTTCATCTCATTGTCCTTATATTATATCCAACTGTCTAAGACAATTTTGAGCTGGTTTAAGTTTTTTTAAAGTTTATTTTTTCTGGGTTTATAATTGGTATATATTTTTTATTTTTTATGCTATTCTATCCAACTGTGTGTGTGTGTCTGTGTCTGTGTGTGTGTGTGTGTGTGTGTGTGTGTGTGTGTGTGTGTGTGTGTGTGTGTGTGTGTACGTATAGTGTGTGCGCACAGCTTTATCATAAGCGTCGTGAGTGTGCGTGTGTACTATGTCTGTATGAATTTGTATGTGCGTATGGTCTACGTGTATGTGATCTACATGTACCGGTACTATTCTTGGTTCCAAAGTAGGTTGGCCAGATATCCCGACCTCAACCTCTCATAACTCAAAAAGGGCTAGAGCAAATGGGCTGTCATCTTTCACACCTATTCCCTAGCTGACCCTTCCCAAATGGTAGACACATTAGCTCGATTACTCTAGTCGTTTGTGAGTTATAGAGGTTAATGATCAAGAGTTTTGGCCTACTTATCTGGAACAGGGTGTAGTCTAATAATAATAATAATAATAATAATAAACGGTTTATTAAAGAATATGCCTGGTGTGTGCCTCTATATATATGTGAATGAATATGTATGTATGATCTACGCTTATGTGATCTACGTGTAAGTGTCTGTGTAGGTATGATTGCGTGTATGTATGGTCTATGGTGTGCGTGTGGTGTGTGTGTGTGTGTGTGTGTGTGTGTGTGTGTGTGTGTGTGTGTGTGTGTGTGTGAATGGTTGGGTTATGTGGTTTAAGTATATGTGTGTATGATCTCCTCGCTCCATGTGTACCTATCAATCCATGTGTACCTACCAATCCATGTGTACCTCCCAATCCATGTACGTCTGGTGTGTGCGTCTATATACCCTTATCCCAACCGTTGTGAGTGTGCGTGTTGGGTCGCTATAAAGATACTACCCCCCCACCCCCCCCGACCCACCCCCGCCCCTAATTCCGCCCCCTCCGCCCCCCAGAGGGACCCCTCACTTTTTTGTTCCACCAGGGAGAAACAAATTTTTTATTTTTTTTACCCCCTTTTTCCTCTTTTTATCCGGGATATTATTTTGAAATCATGGTCTTGGTAATATCACTACTTTATTTTATACATATATATATATTTTGCTACATCTTCAATACGTGATCTCCACATAGTGATTTCGATAAGTTATTTTGTTTTAACCCCTTGAAGCTCTGACGCGTTTTAGCAGTTTATTTTGGTTATCATTAGACGATTTTATGCAGCTTAGGAAGGATCTGTGGGTATTAAAAGGGAAAAGACTCTCTCAATCAACCCTCTGACTTCCATATACCCTTCCTAATCTGAATAAAATCGTCTAATAATGACCAGAAAACATCAAAGAAATGAAAGGGTTAATATTGTGTGGCTCCTGTTTTGGTATGTTTGTTTTGCAAGCTTTACATTTTAGTTTGCTCCCTAGATCTCCACCAAGCTTAAAAAGATCTCCACCAAGCTTAAAAAGATCTCCACCAAGCTTAAAAAGATCTCCACCAAGCTTACAAAGATCTCCACCAAGCTTAAAAATATACCCACCAGACCCATTTTAGTTTGCTCCCTAGATCTCCACCAAGCTTAAAAAGATACCCACCAGACCCATTTTAGTTTGCTCCCTAGATCTCCACCAAGCTTAAAAAGATCTCCACCAAGCTTAAAAAGATACCCACCAGACCCATTTTAGTTTGCTCCCTAGATCTCCACCAAGCTTAAAAAGATACCCACCAGACCCATTTTCAAGATAAATGTGTACATTTTTCGGTAGAAAAAGATCCCGGCCAAAGGCCTGTTCCTCCTAAATTGCAAGCTTGTTATCGCTCCCCAGAAAAAATAGACACCTAAATGGCACGAAAGGTCTGGAATATAACAAAGAAATGAAGGGAACGTCTTGAAATGTCAAAACGAATGGGGCTAAAGATGAGCTCATTCTAGTACGCTGACGATATATTTTATTCTGGATATTTTTGGTAGTAACAGAGAGATTTTTCTTAAGTTATATTAACCCTTTTCAGAACTATGACTACTTTCCTATATTATATTACGTACAGTATAATATAACCCATTTTATTTAGCGAAAAAATAGGTTTGTGGCAGTCAAAATAATAAATTAGATAGATTTGACCTCCTTGATAGCTAGACGTCCTTCTTATGTTGTATAATATCGTCTAGTATTATCAAGAAAATATAATATAGAGACCCTGACACTGAAAGGGATAGACAGTCTTATTATGGCTATCATTTATTATGTTCCTTCCAACAACCAACCATACTCCTAAAATCGATTAATGAAATTTACAAACACATGTGGCAGTCCGTGGATTCGAACTCAGGATGCTCACACCGAAAATCAACACCTTATACATCGCACCACGAAGACAGTGTTGATGCCCTTTAGGAGGTTATTAGTGAGTCAAAGGGTTAATGGAGGCGATGTATACCCTTTGTGTGTGCGTGGGTGTGTGTGTGTGTGTGTCTCTCTCAGAATACTCCATCACCAATAGAGGTAACCAAGGCAATTAACCCGACCCATCACAACACTCGTGACCACACCACCACCGTCAACACTGCAGGATATTATGGAGATTAATATATTGTTTGTGTGCATTACTGATTATAGATGGATACATAATGGTAATAGTACACTCACACAAATAATATCACATGCCCATTTATATCACACACATATCACTCTTTCAACTAATGGTGGGACACTTGTTACAGGCTGTTATATTATTTGTCTCCTTTATATGAATAGAACAAATAACACACAAATCTACACTCACAAACGCACAAATCACAGGACACTTAATTGCTTAAATTGCTTCAAACTCCGTGTGTCCAGGCATTTTAGCTCGAATGTCCGTTGATTTTGGCCCTGTCACTCATTCAACTATGGGGGAGGAACTCGCTACAGGCAGTTCTGCCTTTTGTCTCCCTCACTCACATAGAAAATAAAACACACACACCCTCCCTCTCTCTCTCTCTCAAATACACACATAATCACAACACCCACTCTTTCTCTCTCTCTCTCTCTCTCTCTCTCTCTCTCTCTCTCTCTCTCTCTCTCTCTCTCTCTCTCTCTCTCTCAAATACACACAACACCCACTCTCTCTCTCTCTCTCTCTCTCAAATACACACATAATCACAACACCCACTCTCTCTCTCTCTCTCTCTCAAATACACACATAATCACAACACTCGTGATCACCTCTGTCAACACTGCTGCAGCCAATTAGCCAGATGAATATATTGCTTGCACGTGCCACCGGCCAAGGCACAACAAGCACTCCCTGCATTAAGGGGACTGACCTGTTTTTGTTCTGTCCTTTTCTATCTTTCTCTGGCTTGTATCCATTTGGCCCCATTCAGCCTACTGTTTTAAGACGTTTATCCCCATCCAGGTGTCAATTTTTTACTGGTGAGCGGTAGCGAGCCAGCATATTTTTTATTTTTGTTTGACAGCAGGCTAAATTTGTACATTTTTCGATAGAAAAATGTCTCCGGCGAAGCCGGATTTCTTCATATAATGCTGGCTCGCTATCGCTCGCCAGGAAGAAATCGACACCTAGATGGGGATAAACGTCTTAAAATAGTTGGCTGAATGGGGCCGAATGGATACAAGCCAGAGAAAGAGAGAACAGGACAGAAATAACAAAAAACCTGTGTGTGACCCCCCCTTAATGGATTATCAAATACTGAGGTTGAGGCCACCACCCGCCATTATATAATTATGTTAGTGGTCGTATGTGATCTGTCTTCTACAGTCTACAGTATATTAGACATCAAAACATTTATATATTTATTGCGAGATTATATAAAGGGGGTTACTGTTTTTTTTTTTTTTTTTTTTTATCTTTCTCTCCTTTTCTCTCTTTCCCTGGCTTGTATCCATTCGGTCCCATTCAGCCTACTGTTTTAAGACGTTTACCCCCATCCAGGTGTCAATATTTTCCTGGCGAGCGGTAGCGAGCCAGCATAGGCCTATATAAATATATTTGTTTTGACAGAAAGCTAAATTTGTACATTTTTCGATAGAAAAATGTCTTCGGCGAAGCCGGATTTGTCCATACAATGCTGGCTCGCTATCGCTCGCCAGGAAGAAATCGACACCTGGATGGGAATAAGCGTCTTAAAACAGTTGGCTGAATGGGGCCGAATGGATACAAGCCAGAGAAAGAGAGAAAAGGAGAGAAAGAGAAAAAAAAAACTGTGACCCCCCTTAACCACTGCCTACGAAACTACACTTTTTATTGAATCATGTGTTTATGTGGGCAACAGTACATGACAGTACCCCCAGGGGACCTATATAGAGCTGGCCCCTACTGTGACGTCACCAGCATAAACACACCAGGGTGGTTGGCAAGGGAGAGTCATGGAAGTCAGTTAGGGGTTGGCAAGGGAGAGTCAGTTAGGGGTTGGCAAGGGAGAGTCATGGAAGTCAGTTAGGGGTTGGCAAGGGAGAGTCAGTTAGGGGTTGGCAAGGGAGAGTCAGTTAGGGGTTGGCAAGGGAGAGTCATGGAAGTCAGTTAGGGGTTGGCAAGGGAGAATCAGTTAGGGATTGGCAAGGGAAAGTCATGGAAGTCAGTTAGGGGTTGGCAAGGGAGAGTCAGTTAGGGGTTGGCAAGGGAGAGTCAGTTAGGGGTTGGCAAGGGAGAGTCATGGAAGTCAGTTAGGGGTTGGCAAGGGAGAGTCAGTTAGGGGTTGGCAAGGGAGAGTCATGGAAGTCAGTTAGGGGTTGGCAAGGGAGAGTCAGTTAGGGGTTGGCAAGGGAGAGTCATGGAAGTCAGTTAGGGGTTGGCAAGGGAGAGTCATGGAAGTCAGTTAGGGGTTGGCAAGGGAGAGTCAGTTAGGGGTTGGCAAGGGAGAGTCAGTTAGGGGTTGGCAAGGGAGAGTCATGGAAGTCAGTTAGGGGTTGGCAAGGGAGAGTCAGTTAGGGGTTGGCAAGGGAGAGTCATGGAAGTCAGTTAGGGGTTGGCAAGGGAGAATCAGTTAGGGATTGGCAAGGGAGAGTCAGTTAGGGGTTGGCAAGGGAGAGTCAGTTAGGGGTTGGCAAGGGAGAGTCAGTTAGGGGTTGGCAAGGGAGAGTCATGGAAGTCAGTTAGGGGTTGGCAAGGGAGAGTCAGTTAGGGGTTGGCAAGGGAGAGTCATGGAAGTCAGTTAGGGGTTGGCAAGGGAGAATCAGTTAGGGATTGGCAAGGGAAAGTCATGGAAGTCAGTTAGGGGTTGGCAAGGGAGAGTCAGTTAGGGGTTGGCAAGGGAGAGTCAGTTAGGGGTTGGCAAGGGAGAGTCAGTTAGGGGTTGGCAAGGGAGAGTCAGTTAGGGGTTGGCAAGGGAGAGTCAGAGAGGGGGTGGCAAGGGAGAGGAAGTCAGTTAGGGGTTGGCAAGGGAGAGTCAGTTAGGGGTTGGCAAGGGAGAGTCATGGAAGTCAGTTAGGGGTTGGCAAGGGAGAGTCAGTTAGGGGTTGGCAAGGGAGAGTCATGGAAGTCAGTTAGGGGTTGACAAGGGAGAGTCAGTTAGGGGTTGGCAAGGGAGAGTCATGGAAGTCAGTTAGGGGTTGGCAAGGGAGAGTGGAAGTCAGTCAGTTAGGGGTTGGCAAGGGAGTCATGTCAGTTAGGGGTTGGCAAGGGCGAGTCATGGAAGTCAGTTAGGGGTTGGCAAGGGCGAGTCATGGAAGTCAGTTAGGGGTTGGCAAGGGAGAGTCAGTTAGGGGTTGGCAAGGGCGAGTCATGGAAGTCAGTTAGGGGTTGGCAAGGGCGAGTCATGGAAGTCAGTTAGGGGTTGGCAAGGGCGAGTCATGGAAGTCAGTTAGGGGTTGGCAAGGGAGAGTCATGGAAGTCAGTTAGGGGTTGGCAAGGGAGAGTCATGGAAGTCAGTTAGGGGTTGGCAAGGGAGAGTCATGGAAGTCAGTTAGGGGTTGGCAAGGGAGAGTCATGGAAGTCAGTTAGGGGTTGGCAAGGGAGAGTCATGGAAGTCAGTTAGGGGTTGGGCAGAGACTATAATAATAAGCTTGTATTCTTTAGGGGGGTCACTGTTTTTCTTTTATTTGTCTCTCCTTTTCTCTCTTTCCCTGGCTTGTATCCATTCCGCCCCATTCAGCCAACTGTTTTAAGAAGCTTATCCCCATCCAGGTGTCGATTTCTTCCTGGCGAGCGATAGCGAGCCAACATTGTATGGAGAAATCCGGCTTTGCTGGAGACATTTTTCTATCGAAAAATGTACAAATTTAGCTTGCTGTCAAAAACAAAAATATATATACTGTATGCTGGCTCGCTAGCACTCGCCAGGAAAATATTGTCACCTGGATGGGGGTAAACGTCTTAAAACAGTAGGCTGAATGGGGCCGAATGGATACAAGCCAAAGAGAGAGGGAGAGAAAGCGAGAAAAAAAAGCGAGGTGGGCTCCCTTAACCCTTTCAAGAATATGACGCACTTTGACAGTTTATTCTGGCTATCTTTAGACGATTTTATACCGTTCAGGAAGGATCTGTTATATATATATATATATATATATATATATATATATATATATTATTAGTGTGTGGTGTTGTTTCTCGGTAACCGGTCTTTACATTACGGCTCCCACGGGTCCCGCCCCCCTGTTGTGACGTCACCAGTATAAACAAGCTCCGTCTGGTTTGCAAGGAGAAATTTATGAAGGTTAGTTAATTGAAATTGAAATCCAAATAGAATCCATTCAATTCATGTGTACTGTACACTTGCCCAGTTGTTCTTCGTCGTGATCCTATGTGTGACAGTAAAATGAATATGAATGAATTGCGAATGTGGTTTCTCTTAATCACCAGTTGACTAATCAGATGAGTTAACCACGGCATAAGAAACTACACTCGTAATTCAATCATGCGCATTATATTTCCATGTATAAGATCACGGAGAGGAACAGAACTTATGTGGCCAACTGTACATTGAAATACACGAATTAGTCCTTTTGAGAGCAAGACTTAAAAAGGCACCTCAAGTTCTCCGACACAGTAACTTCCTTATTACACATGCATAACAATGTACACATATACACATATATACACACACATACACACATATACTGTATAGGCTATACAAATACATATTTATGGTAATTTGTCTTAAGTGTATTTATAAGAAATGCAACAATTACATATTAGTTGGATGTGCCTTGAGGGTTGGACAGAGACAAAAACGTTGACAATTATCTGTACTATAGTCCGTTCATGCTAAGTTGGGCAGAAATCGTAACTTCTAACCTCTGTAACTCAAAAAGGGCTAGAGCAAATAGGCTGTCAATGTATACACATATTCCCTAGCCAAGTCCTCCTATTTGGTAGAAATATTAGCTCGGTTACTCTAGTCCTTTTTGAGTTATGAGAGGTTAGGGGTTACGATTTTTGCCCAACCTAGAATGAACGGACTATAGGACTCCATATCGACTGATTATAAAGTGTCCAAAATACGAAAACACCTGGGTTTAGATTTATTGTTTTGTAATGAATAAAATTATATATATATGTGTGTGGTGTTGTTTCTGAGTACCACGTCTGTACATAACGGCCCCCGGGGGATTTGCCCCCTTCCGTGACGTCACCAGTATAAACACGCTCGGTCTGGTTGGGTGAGGAGCAGGTTCACTTCGCCAAAAGACCACTTCGCTTCAGTCATATCGCCTCATTACTATTTCCCTTCAGTCACTTCCTTATATAAGGTAGCGCCAACGAACTTGACACTAATCTTGATCCTTGACCTATCTGTAACTCAAAAGGGCCTAGAGCAAACTGGCTGTTAATATCCACACCTATTTCTTGGTGGACTCTTCCCAAATGATAGACACGTCAGCCTTGTGAACACTCTGCTTCATTCACTTCGCTTCACCACCACTTCGCCCTACGACCATTCCCCTTTACAACAAACCCTATACAACGCCTTCATACAAAACAATGCCATATATTCACTGTTTTCAAAACATTGTATTTGTATTTAGATTGTCGACTCTTTGGTGTATGGTGGCCATGATACTAAGTGGCCATGAAGGCAAAGTGGTCATTGGCAAAGTGATTACGAAGAGAAGTGGTTATGGAGAAAAGTAGTCATGAGGTGAATAGGTGGTGAGTGCATTGGTCATGAGGTAAAGTGGTCATGAGGTAAAGTTGTCATGAGGTAAAGTGGTCATGAGGCGAAGTGGTCATGAGGTAAAGTGGTCATGAGGTAAAGTGGTCATGAGGTGAAGTGGTCATGAGGTAAAGTGGTCATGAGGTAAAGTGGTCATGAGGTAAAGTGGTCATGAGGTAAAGTGGTCATGAGGTAAAGTGGTCATGAGGTAAAGTGGTCATGCGGTAAAGTGGTCATGCGGTAAAGTGGTCATGAGCTGAAGTGGTCATGAGCTAAAGTGGTCATGAGCTGAAGTGGTCATGAGGTGAAGTGGTCATGAGGTAAAGTGGTCATGAGGTGAAGTGGTCATGAGATGAAGTGGTCATGAGATGAAGTGGTCATGAGGTGAAGTGGTCATGAGGTGAAGTGGTCATGAGGTGAAGTGGTCATGAGGTGAAGTGGTCATGAGGTGAAGTGGTCATGAGATGAAGTGGTCATGAGGTGAAGTGGTCATGAGGTGAAGTGGTCATGAGGTGAAGTGGTCATGAGGTAAAGTGGTCATGAGGTAAAGTGGTCATGAGGTGAAGTGGTCATGAGGTGAAGTGGTCATGAAGTGAAGTGGTCATGAGGTGAAGTGGTCATGAGGTGAAGTGGTCATGAGGTAAAGTGGTCATGAGGTAAAGTGGTCATCAGGTGAAGTGGTCATGAGGTGAAGTGGTCATGAGGTCAAATGGTCATGAAATAAAATAGTCATGAAACAAAGTGGTCATAAAACAATGTGGTTATGAAACAATATAGTCATGAAGCAAAGTGCCTGGAGAGCGAAATGACTGGACAATGTTTGTTGTTGTCGTGTCAGGCTCTCTCTCTCTCTCTCTCTCTCTCTCTCTCTCTCTCTCTCTCTCTCTCTCTCTCTCTCTCTCGACAATGGCCCCCACGTAGCGCTGCAGTTTGTTGACACTTCCACAAAGAGGGAGGCTTAATTTATACACGGGAGTTAAGAGAGAGAGAGAGAGAGAGAGAGAGAGAGAGAGAGAGAGAGAGAGAGAGAGAGAGAGAGAGAGAGAGAGAGAGAGAGAGAGAGAGAGAGAGATAGAGAGAGAGCGAGCGAGAGTGAGTCTGTGTACAAAGAAATATAAGGAGAGGTAGAGTGGACGCCCCAAGGTATAAAAAACAGAAGCCACTACGAAGAAGGCGTATAGGGTAAAGTAGGTTGTACAGGATATTCTAGGAGTTTGTGAGCAAAGTATAATATATAGAGAGAGCTGAAGGACAAGGGATATGGCGAACAACAACACCTTTCTTCTCTATGTCGTTGTTCGCCGTGTCCCTTGTCCTTCTGTTCATCCTAAAGCCGGTATCACACGAGAGCTTTTATAGTCAACATTCGATGATCAACATTTCTGGGATATTTTGCCCTGGTATCGGAAACTAGACTGTTGATAGAAGAAAGTAGGTGACACAAATATATTAAATGTTCACTTCATAAGCTACCAGACCAGTGTTGAGGATAAATGTTGAGGGAGAAAGCGCTCGTGTGATACCGGCTTAAGACTTCGGTTCCCTACGACAAAACCTATCTCAGAAATATATTATAGAGTGTAAATATTTTGTTTGTGTAGGCCTGGCAACGTTGTGTTAGTAACCTATTTTATTGAGGGAGGTCTTAGTATTATTATGTTCAGGCTATCATAAAACAGTGTTATTCAGTTAATGGAGGGATGGGCGTATTTATTTACTTATTTACTTATCTTTGTTATTTTATATATTTTTTTAAATGTCCTACCTATATCTCCATCAAGCTTAAACAATATGTGTGTGTGTGTGTGCGTGTACTTACTCTAGTTGTATTGCGGGAGTGAGCATGCTCGTTATTTCCCGCCTCCTATATGTGTAGTGTTATATGTATCGTTGGAATGGCTGTGGATGTGTGTGTAGTCTGTATTTTTAGCCAATTGGCGACATCGGAAACGAAGGCTTAGGGTGGATCTGTATGGTACCATTCTCACTATAGACGGTACCGTCTCGACCCGAAGGCTTAGGTAGCCATCAGCTTAGGTGAACCATATGATACCCATCTCGCCTTGAACCATTTTTGCCAACCCCAGATGGGACGTCACAACGTCGTCCACTTATTCCAGGTACCTATTTACAGCTAGGTGAACTGAGGCTAACACATGAAAGGAGACAAGCCCAATTTGTCTCCGCCCGGCCGGGGATTGAACCCCCGACCCCTCGTGTGTGAGACGAGAGCTCTACCTACTAGGCTACGGGCTGTGTGTGTGTGTGTGTGTGTGTGTGTGTGTGTGTGTGTGTGATGTGTGTGTGTGTGTGTGTGTGTGTGTGTGTGTGTGTGTGTGTGTGTGTGTGTGTGTGTATGTATGTATGTACGTATGTGTGGGAGTACCTGGTGCCGTACTGACCACACCAACCCCTTGCTGTGCACCTCTACATATTTATGAGGGTGGCAATTGTTCCCTAGAGCGCCGTAACGTGGACAGCAAGGTACCTTTAGGAGGCAGGGCTAAGGCCAAGTATTTGTTGTTTTCTGAAGCCTCTTTGTCTTTCATGTTTAGCCCCATTACATTTCAAATCTTATGTCTTTCGCCCATTTCTTTGTCAATGTGCAGACCATTCGTGCCATTAGGCATTGATATTTTTCCTGGCGAGTCATAGCGAGTCTGTAATTTAGGAGGAAATTTTGTCTACCGAAAAATGTACAAATTCATCTCGAATCGGAGTCTTTGAAATGTTTTCCTTAGAAATAGATTGAGGTCTAGGGAGCAAAATGTAATAGATATATACAGTATACGGTATGTATGTATATATATATATATATGTATGTATGTATGTATGTATGTATGTATGTAAGTTTCCATCATAAGGCTAATTAAATCATGTTATTAAGCAAGTCGCACCTAATTAAAGAAGTTAATTAGTTTTCTGTTTATCAGAACATTTAATTGATATCAGTCAATTATTCGGTTTCTTATTTTGTGGAGAGATGGAGTCTGCTTTTTTGTTAAGAAATCTTTACTATTAAGGAAACGTCACTCACACGCACAAACACACTCTCTCTCTCTCTCTCTCTCTCAATCTTTCTTTCTTTCTTTCTCTCTCTCTCTCTCTCTCTCACTCACTCACTCACTCACTCACACAAAAACACACACACACACACACACACACAATATAAAATACGTTGTTATATTATTGATGAAGATTAACCTTTCTCTACTTATAATAGACGAGTTTATTACTACCGATACACCTTTATAGGCGCCTATTACGGTAGACCCGAACATTCCCCGTTTCCTACCTACTTTAAAACAATCATAGTTGACAGTATAGAATAAATAATTAACCCCTTTTGCACCGACGATGTTTTTTCAATTATATTCTAGCTATATTTAGACAATTTTATGAAGCTTAGGAAGGATATATGGTAGCTAAAAGGATTAATTGAGATAGTCAAGCCTTTTAATTGGTAAACATCCTTCCTTTGGTAGACATCCTCCCTAAGATGAATACAATTGCCTAAAAATAGCTAGAATAAACTTAATACCCGTCGTCGGTACAGCAGGGGTTAACCCAAAAAACGTCTAGTTGTTAATAACCTCTACTGTACCGTCTACTGTACCGTCGACTGTACCGTCGACTGTACCGTCTACTGTACCGTCGACTGTACCGTCTACTGTACCGTCGACTATACCGTCTACTGTACCGTCGACTGTACCGTCGACTATACCGTCTACTGTACCGTCGACTGTACCGTCTACTGTACCGTCGACTATACCGTCTACTGTACCGTCGACTATACCGTCTACTGTACCGTCTACTGTACCGTCGACTGTACCGTCGACTGTACCGTCTACTGTACCGTCGATTTTTTTTTATCATATTCTGACTTCTACTAATCGATTTTATTCAGATTACTAAGGATCTCTAGCAATTATGAAGGTTGGAACTATCTCAATCGACCCCAGATCCTTATTAAACTACACACAATCATGTTAATAGAGCTAGATGAAAATTACAAAGACGTTTCAGTTACCTCCCTAAACCATCAAGATTAAAACCAATACCCCAAGACCCCCCCCCCCCCTCCTTCAAGATCAATGTGTGTATTTTTCAGTTGAGTAAGTTTGCTCCCAAAGACCTCTATCAAGCCATAAATAAAAATACCCTAAGACCCCCTTCGATAAATATTTGTACATAACCCCATTAGCCTTGGGATTGTAAGACGTTCGCCCCATTAATTTGCCGATTTTAAGACATAGGGGAAGAACCGGCCTTCGGCCGGAACATTCAACCAAAAAATGTACAAATTTATCTAGAAGGGGGATCTTGGGGATGTATTTTCAATTTTGATGGAGGTCTAGGGAGAAAACTAAAACATTAAAATATTTAAAAAACATATAAATCGACCAATAAGTACACCCTTCCCCCTTAACAGTGCGTATTGCAAGTCTTACATCGCCCGGAACATCTCTCATCTAAATTCGCTTAACCTTCCGGTACTTTATGATACGCTGGAGAACCGTTCCCTTTGTTATTGCTGATAGAGAACGAACTATCATTCTCTCTCTCTCTCTCTCTCTCTCTCTCTCTCTCTCTCTCTCTCTCTCTCTCTCTCTCTCTCTCTCTCTCTCTCTCTCTCACCCAATAATAGTAATACAGTAATAAAGTAATAAAAATATCTCAATAGATGCATTTAAATTAAATCTAGAATCATACCACAGAGAAATAGGGATGGAGTAGGTAATAACCAATGATAGAACGATGTGGTAGTAACGAACACTGCTTCCAGTTGAAGAAAACTAACTGAGGGAAAAAAAAAAAAAAAAAAAAAAAAATATATATATATATATATATAACTACAAGTGAAGGTTTGCATGAAATTTCCTTTCCATTTCTAATTTTCTATAAATTCCTTCAGGCGGTTTCCAAGATCTGCAAGGTTATTCACTTCGAACTGTCTTCATGTACGGTAATTGCCGGAGGGAACGGAGGGTGGGGAGAGAGCCTTCTTCTTTGTTATTCTTTCCTTCCACCTTCCCTTATTCACGGGTTAGCTATCTCTAATAGAATTAAGTCCTGACCACCTCGCTGGGATCGTTAGGTCTGTGCGGTCAGTGTATCTATGCAAATCTATGTAAACCTCTCTCTCTCTCTCTTACACACACACACACACACACACACCATCTAACGTAAACACTCTACCTCCAATCATGAGAAATAAAAAACAATAATCGGTATTGAACTATTGTCGGTGGAAGATTGGATGAAAAAACTATTCTAAGAAAATCAATTCCCGAGGGAGTTGGTTCGGGGTATAATTGAGTTCTGAAGAAAAAAAAAAAAAAAAAAAAAAACATTTTGAAGTAGCCTCTAGAGTGAATCTCGAGTCAAGGATAATATTAAATTACTTGTAATAAATAGGCACCCATTGAAACGAATAATACACAGTTCATACACACATAATTACGTTCTTGAGGATTATGAAGTAATAAAAGATTATTCTCAAGGAATTCGACGATTTCTGCAGTTAGAGAAGAACCAATTAGAGTTAGAGAGTTAATTATGATCATTTGTACCACTTTGCATCCTAGAGAGTAGAGATTCTTCCTAAAATGCATAAAATCGTCTACTGATAACCAGAATAATATGCAAAAATGCGTCCGCAAATAATAAAAGGGTTAAGGGGAGGTATTTAGTTTATTCCCTAGACCTCCATCAAGCTTAAAATTAAACCTCCTTGACCCTCTTTCAAGATAAATTTGTAAATTTTTCGGTAGAAAAATGTCCCGGCCGAAGGCCGGTTCCTCTTAAATTACAGGCTCGCTATCGCTCGCCAGGAAAAAAGCGACACCTAAGTGTTACGAAAGGTCTTAAAATTGACAGAAATTGGGCGAACGTTCTTAAAATCGCCAAACTAATGGGGCGAACATCTTAAAAACTCAAAAGCAATGGGGCTAAACATGAGGGAGAAAGAGGTCAAGAAAAAGATCCCTCACGTGGAAATCTCCCCTTAAAGACTGACTGATCTATAAAGGAGTGAGTTGCATGTCCTAATGAATCCATTGACTGACTGATCTATAAAGGAGTGAGTTGCATGTCCTAATAAATCAATTGACTGACTGATCTATAAAGGAGTGAGTTGCATGTCCTAATGAATCAATTGACTGACTGATCTATAAAGGAGTGAGTTGCATGTCCTAATGAATCAATTGACTGACTGATCTATAAAGGAGTGAGTTGCATGTCCTAATGAATCAATTGACTGACTGATCTATAAAGGAGTGAGATGCATGTCCTAATGAATCACTTGACTGACTGAACTATAAAGGAGTGAGTTGCATGTCCTAATGTAACAATTGACTGTCTGACCTATAAAGGAGTGAGTTGCATGTCCTATTGAATCAATTGACTGATGATCTATAAAGGAGTGAGTTGCATGTCCTAATGAATCAATTGACTGAACTGATCTATAAAGGAGTGCGTTGCATGTCCTAATGAATCAATTGACTGACTGATCTATAAAGGAGTGAGATTGCATGTCCTAATGAATCAATTGACTGACTGATCTATAAAGGAGTGAGTTGCATGTCCTAATGAATCAATTGACTGACTGATCTATAAAGGAGTGAGTTGCATGTCCTAATGAATCAATTGACTGACTGATCTATAAAGGAGTGAGTTGCATGTCCTAATGAATCAATTGACTGACTGATCTATAAAGGAGTGAGTTACATGTCCTAATGAATCCATTGACTGACTGATCTATAAAGGAGTGAGTTGCATGTCCTAATGAATCAATTGACTGACTGATCTATAAAGGAGTGAGTTGCATGTCCTAATGAATCAATCAATTGACTGACCTGATCTATAAAGGAGTGAGTTGCATGTCCTAATGAATCAATTGACTGACTGATCTATAAAGGAGTGAGTTACCATGTCCTAATGAATCCATTGACTGACTGATCTATAAAGGAGTGAGTTGCATGTCCTAATGAATCAATTGACGGATGATCTATAAAGGAGTGAGTTGCATGTCCTAATGAATCAATTGACTGACTGATCTATAAAGGAGTGAGTTGCATGTCCTAATGAATCAATTGACTGACTGATCTATAAAGGAGTGAGTTGCATGTCCTAATGAATCAATTGACTGACTGATCTATAAAGGAGTGAGTTGCATGTCCTAAGGAGCAATTGACCTGACTGATCTATAAAGGAGTGAGTTGCATGTCTAATGAATCATTGACTGACTGATCTATCAGGAGTGGTTGCATGTCCTAATGAATCAATTGACTGACTGATCTATAAAGGAGTGAGTTACATGTCCTAATGCATCCATTGACTGACTGATCTATAAAGGAGTGAGTTGCATGTCCTAATGAAATCAATTGACGGACTGATCTATAAAGGAGTGAGTTGCATGTCCTAATGAATCAATTGACTGACTGATCTATAAAGGAGTGAGTTGCATGTCCTAATGAATCAATTGACTGACTGATCTATAAAGGAGTGAGTTGCATGTCCTAATGGAATCAATTGACTGACTGATCTATAAGGAGTGAGTTGCATGTCCTAATGAATCCATTGACTGACTGATCTATAAAGGAGTGAGTTGCATGTCCTAATGAATCAATTGACTGACTGGTCTATAAAGGAGTGAGTTGCATGTCCTAATGAAATCAATTGACTGACTGATCTATAAAGGAGTGAGTTACATGTCCTAATGCATCCATTGACTGACTGATCTATAAAGGAGTGAGTTGCATGTCCTAATGAATCAATTGACTGACTGATCTATAAAGGAGTGAGTTGCATGTCCTAATGAATCCATTGACTGACTGATCTATAAAGGAGTGAGTTGCATGTCCTAATGAATCAATTGACTGACTGATCTATAAAGGAGTGAGTTGCATGTCCTAATGAATCAATTGACTGACTGATCTATAAAGGAGTGAGTTGCATGTCCTAATGAATCAATTGACTGACTGATCTATAAAGGAGTGAGTTACATGTCCTAATGAATCCATTGACTGACTGATCTATAAAGGAGTGAGTTGCATGTCCTAATGAATCAATTGACTGACTGATCTATAAAGGAGTGAGTTGCATGTCCTAATGAATCCATTGACTGACTGATCTATAAAGGAGTGAGTTGCATGTCCTAATGAATCAATTGACTGACTGATCTATAAAGGAGTGAGTTGCATGTCCTAATGAATCCATTGACTGACTGATCTATAAAGGAGTGAGTTGCATGTCCTAGAGATGAATCAATTGACTGACTGATCTATAAAGGAGTATGGTTGCATGTCCTACTGAATCAATTGACTGACTGATCTATAAAGGAGTGAGTTGCATGTCCTAATGAATCAATTGACTGACTGATCTATAAAGGAGTATGTTGCATGTCCTAATGAATCAATTGACTGACTGATCTATAAAGGAGTGAGTTGCATGTCCTAATGAATCAATTGACTGACTGATCTATAAAGGAGTGAGTTGCATGTCCTAATGAATCAATTGACTGACTGATCTATAAAGGAGTGAGTTGCATGTCCTAATGAATCAATTGACTGACTGATCTATAAAGGAGTGAGTTGCATGTCCTAATAAATCAATTGATTATTATCAAGGGGCGTTTTTTCTGGACCCCCTTCTCCCTCATGTTTAGCCTATTCGTTTTGATATATTAAGACGTTCGTTCGTTAGGTTGGTGATTTTGAGACCTTTCGCCTCATTTATTTGTCAATATTAAGACCTTTCGTGCCATTAAGGTGTCGATTTTTTTCCTGGCGAGCGATAGCGAGCCTGTTATTATAGAGAGAACCGGCCTACAGCCGTGACATTTTCTACCGAAAAAATGTACAAATTTATCCTGAAAGGGAGTCTAGAGGGTGATTTGTATGCTTAATGGAGGTCTAGCGAAGAAACTCAAACATACAATGATGAACAAAATACTAATAACCAAGCACTAACCCATTAAGGGGAGATTTCCACTTGAGGGACTTTTTTCTTTACCCCTTTCTCCCTCATGTTTAGCCCCATTGCTTTTGAGATTTTAAGACATTCGCCCCATTAGTTTGGCGATTTTAAGAACTTTTACCCCGCTTGTCACTTTTAAGAGCTTTCGTCCCATTTAGGTGTCGATTTTTTCCTGGCGAGCGATAGCGAGCCTGTAATTTAAGAGGAACCGGCCTTCGGCCGGGAAATTTTTCTTCCGAAAACTGTACACATTTATCTTGAAAGGGGGTCTAGGGGGTGTAATTTCAAGATTGATGGAAGTCTAGGAAACACACTAAAAACCTCCCCTTAACCATAAACGTAGCCTTAAAAAAAAAAAATCAAGCACAATATTATTTCTTATCACACGTAAGCAAGTGGGGATTCTTATGTAATTATTTACATGTTGATATTCAAATTAACTCTTCCCTATTTTTCACCACCCCTCTCTATCTCTCTCTCTCTCTCTCTCTCTGCATAGTTCTCAGCATATATATAGTTACAGCAGTTCATATAATTAATTGAACCTTTAGAGACAAATTCTGAAGCATCTGGGCTATAATAATGTATTGTATTGTCTCGTTTGCGTTCGATACTGATTCATAATGGTTGAGTGCGATTTATCTTCTTGGCTGTATATTATCCAACTGAGAATGCACCTGACCTTTGTATATCATGGTTAGGTATTCGACAGTGAAGATTATACATACACTGTCAATACATTCAGTTTTCATGGACGCATTTAGAACCATTACATTTTACATAGGAACATTGAATTAAGCTTTACGTCAAGGGATACACCAACGACTTCAAATGTTGGAAATACAAAACTATTCATTCCACCAAAAGCTTCTTAGGATTCAGTTGGAATTTGTCCATTATTGAAGGAAATGCATTTGGCTATATTTGTATATTGAGGTTAACTAGATATGTTGTCTTTTCTAAAATATATCAACCTATAAATGTGGGGTATCGTAATACAGTATATATATTATATATATATATATATATATATATATATATATATATATATATATATATATATATATATATATGCAGTACATATGAAGATGAATAGGCATTTAAAACATATATGTAATTATATATGTATTAGTTAGAAGGATATGGATATATAGATAGACTAATATATATATATATATATATATATATATATATATATATATATATATATATATATATATATATATATATATATATATATATATATATATATATATATACATATATAATAATCAATAACACGAAACTTTCCGAAAAACGAGAAAGAGTTTGTGCCTCGGATAGTCACGACCATGAAATTCTTATTGTGAAGTAATAAATCTGAAGGATAACCCACCAAGCAATATTCTGTCCTCCTACCAGCCCAAGACCTTAGTTTTATGCAACCCACTTATGAACAGTTGCACAGTCACAAAGGAAAGTTTGTTAACCTCTTAATTTGTGCCTGCTGAGATGCGAATTATCTTGCAGATATTGTAGGTATGACCCACCAAATTGACGTCAATGCATTTGGCTATTTATGTATATATTGAGGTTAAGGGGGGTCACCTGCATTTGTTCTCTCGTTTTCTCTCTTTCTCTGGCTTTATATCCATTCGGCCCCATTCAGCCTACTGTTTTAGGGCGTTTATCCCCATCCAGGTGTCAACAAATTTCCTGGCGAGCAATAGCGAGCCAGCATTGTATGAAGAAATCCGGCTTCGCCGCCGGAGACATTTTTCCATCGAAAAATTTACAAATTTAACCTGCTGTCAAAAACATTAAAACAAAATGTTGGTTCGCTGCCGTTCGCCAAGAAAAAATAGACACCTGGATGGGGATAAACGTCTTAAAACAGTAGGCTGAATGGGGCCGAATGGAAACAACCCAGAGAGAGAGGGAGAGAGAGAACAAATAAATAAACGAGGTGGGCCCCCTTAACTAAGGAATCAATTACAAGATTCGGTTCCGACGGGATACCCTCGATAAAACGTCATGATTTACGTCCTAGGTTCGAGTCCTTGGAGTGCCACATGTATATGTTGATTTCATTAATTGAGTTTAGAGGTGAAGTTGGTTGGTGGAAAAAAAAACATAATAATACAAAGATTCAGAAATGGGTTGCAAATAAACAACTCGTCGACCGCCCGAGGAGAACGTCAGTGAAATGAGGAGGATTTATTGAAGGGCTCCGTGTGATTGCTTTCCGTGTATCAGTGATCAGGTCCCGGGGGTTATTATTTTGCTGGGACGCACAAGGGATAGGATATAAAAAAAATTACAAATTTATCTCGAAGGGGGTTCTTGAGGTTATTTTGTTAAGCTTGATGGAGGTATAAGGAGGAAAGTAAAAAAAAAAAAAATATATATACTGTATATATATATATATATATATATATATATACCGGTATATATATATATATATATATATATATATATATATATATATATATATTATGAATAAAATACGTCATGAATCGAAGTTTATTCATAACTCTTTGTGGTTCATGACCCGCTTTGACATTATATTCTTGCTCTCAGTAGACGATTATATTCAGCTTAGGAAGAACTTGTGGGAGGTAAAGGGTTAATTGGAATGGTATTAACCCCTTTGATTCCCATACGTTCTTCCTAAAGTGCGCAAAATCGTCTAATGATAGCCAGAATAAACTGTCAAAATGCGTCATAATCCTCAAGGGGTTAATGCAATTTTCCGTAAACAAATATATAATGACATCAGGTTGATCATAGTTTGGCTAACGCAAAGGAATTTTGCTCAGCTTAGCAAGGACCTCTAGTAATCAAACTTTATGGCGTCACTTAAACTATATTCTAAAAAAAGATGAGACAATGTTATATGCAGTGTAGGAAGGACCTCTAGCGATCAAACTCTCTCAACGAACCATTTGACGTCCATGGGTCCTTCCTAAGGTGAATATATTTGTATTTTTATTTTTTTTTCTATGTGATTGAGGGAGGCAAAAGGCATAACTGCCTATAGCGAGTGCCTCCCCCATAGTTGAAAGAGTGACAGGGTCAAAATCAAGGGACATTCGAGCCAAAATGCCAAAATTGTCTATTGACCGCCAGCAATAGGACATCATAATGAACTATATTTTTTATTAATTTCACCACAACACCAAACACCTCCATTGAAATTAATGAAAACATATATGTGATCCACCGGGATTCGAACCTGGGTTATCACACACACATTTGTAAACACTCTAACCATTACACTACCAGGACGGTTATGTTACTCGAGACGAAGGGTCCACACCAAGACCAAAGAAAATCGTCTAAGGTTAACCAGAACGGAAGAATGGAGGGCGTCAATACACTGAGAGGGTTAAATACGAGAGCATGGCCGAATAAAATCGTCTAATGATAACCAGAACAGGGCCAAGAAGGGCGTCAATACACTGAGAGGGTTAACCCCTTCTGTACCGGCGCTATTCTTGTAAATTTATTCTGGCTACTATTAAGCGATTTTATAAATTTGAAAAAAGGGCTTCCAGCAATAAACAGGCTTCGAACTATCTCACCTAACCATGTTATTACCACAGATCATTCTTAAACGGCACAAAATCGTCCGAAATATAGCTAGAATAAAGTTAAAGCGACATCGCCGGTACAGAAGGGGGTTAATGAAGAGAGCCTAGGACGTTCATAAGCCCAAGGGAGCAGCCGTAGGTCATCGCGGGTATTAAGGGGAGGTATTTAGTTTGTTCCCTAGACCTCCATCAAGCTTAAGATTACACCCCCTTGAGCCCCTTTCAAGATAAATGTGTACATTTTTCGGTAGAAAAATTTCCCGGCTGAAAGCCGGTTCCTCTTAAATTACAGGCTCGCTATCGCTCGCCAGGATAAAATCGACACCTAAATGGCACGAAAGGTCTTAAAATTGACAGAAATGGGTCGAAAGTTCTTAAAATCGTCAAAATAATGGGGCGAACGTCTTAAAAATAGAAAAGCAATGGGGCTATACATGAGGGAGAAAGGAGTCAAGAAAAAAATCCCTCAAGTGGAAACCTCCCATTAAGCGGGAGGTAGTCGCTTTTCCTAGACCCCCTTCTCCCTCATGATCAGCATAATACTTTTGAAATTTTAAGACCTTCGTTCCGTTAGTTTGGCGATTTTGAGACCTTTCGCCTAATTTCTTTATCAATATTCAGACCTTCCGTGCCATTTAGGTGGCATTTTATTCCTGGCGAGCGATAGCGAGCCTGTAATTTTAGAAGGAATCGGCCTTCGGCCAGGACATTTTTCTACCGAAAAATGTACAAATTTATCTTGAAAGGGGGTCTAGGAGCATTTTTTTCTCTTTTTTTTTAAAGCTTGATGGAGGTCTAGCGAGGAAACTAATATAAAAAATATATACATTATATAAACCGACCAAAATATAAACCCTATCCCCTTAATGAAGGGAGCCTAGGACGTTCATTAGCCCAAGGGAGCAGTGTGTCATCGCCAGTCTTAATTGGCCTAATTTACACGAGCGTATTAATCACTCGGGAAAGAAGGCGGGAGCATAAAGAGGAGGTGAAAAACAGAGGCGCAGGTATAATTAGGCGTTTGCTCTATTTAAGGGGAGGTATTTAGTTTGTTCCCTACGTTTTCATAAAGCTTAAAATTACACCCCCTAGACCCCCTTTCAAGATAAATTTGTAAATTTTTCGGTAGAAAAATGTCCCGGCCGGAGGCCGATTGCTCTTAAATTACAGGCTCGCTATCGCTCGCCAGGAAAAAATCGACACCTTAATGGCACGAAAGGTCTTAAAATTGACAGAAATGGGGCAAAATGTCTTAAAATGTCTAAACTACTAGGGCGAACGTCTTAAAATCTCAAAAGCAATGGGGCTAAACATGAGGGAGAAAGGGGGTCCAGAAAAAAATCCCTCAAGTGGAAATCTCCCCTTAATGCCAGGAGGCCTTTTTTCTGTTTCTTAGTTTGATGATTTAAAGACGGGTGGTTCCATTACTTTGGCGATTTTAAGACATTTCGCTCCATTTGGACACATTTTTGTTTTCCTGGCAAGCGACAGCATCCTTGCAATGTTGTTGGGAAAATTTATTTTTCTACCAACAAATTTACAAATTTACCTTGAAGGAGGTCTAGGGATTTTTTTTTCTTCTTTCTAGCTTGGAGAGGGTCCTAATCAAGGTGGCTTAGGATTGTGGCCGTTTAACCCTTTCAGACTCATATGTCGCAGAGGTTGCCAGATTAGCAATAAGAAATAGAGTTCTCTCACTCTTATAATTACCTCTCCAAAATTAGTTTTCTGCCCACAGCTAACTCAAAGACAACTGCAGAGGTTGAAGTAACTAAACTAAAGGTTTCTAAATACCCCTGATGGTAACAAAGGCTTTAAAGTATCCCTAATAGGCTCAAAATCGCGTCATATGCCGGAGAGGGTTAATAGTGGGCTAGGAGAGGGTATATTATTTAGGTCCATCTTACCCCTTTACCATAACTACAAGCTCTTCCTAAGTTGCAACAAAACAGTTGATAAATATGTATGAGCAAGAAACAAAGGGAAAAGACGCAACGAGTAGCCCAACATAATTAGTTAAGGGGAGATGGGCCGGTTAAGGGGGGATGGGCCGGTTAAGGGGGGATGGGCCGGTTAAGGGGGGATGGGCCGGTTAAGGGGGGATGGGCCGGTTTTCTGGACCACTATCTCCCTCATGTTTAGCCCCATTAGTTTTCAGATGTTTAAATGTTTGCCCCATTAGTTAGTCGATTTTAAGACCTATCGCCCCATTTCTTCGTCAATATTTAGACCTTTCGTGCTATTTAGGTGTTGATATTTTCCCTGGCGAACGATAGTGAGCCTGTTCTGTTGAAAGAAACGGCCTTCGGCCGGAAATTTGTTCTATCGAAAAATGTACAAATTAATCTAGAAGGGGGATCTAGTGGATGTTTTTATAAATTTGATGGAGGTCTAGGGAGGAAACTAGAAAAATAATGAATACATGCAAAAATCGCCCAAAAAGAGTATATATATTATTCAAAGTAACGAACTCTGGCCTATGCAAAACTGGGGCCCTAATACATTATCAGGTAGCAAGGCACTTAACGTCGAGGAAAATTAATGGTTATGTAAACGACAACCTGAAAATATTATGCACTGGGAAACAAGACGAGAGAATATTTTAAGGGAAGAGGTTTTTAGGTTGGCTCCTTAGACCTCCATCAAGCTTAACCCCTTCTGTACCGGCTACGTCGCTCTAACTATATGTTTGCTACTCATAGACGATTATATTCAGTTTAAAAAGGGCCTCCAGCAAATAACAGGCTTCGAACTATCTCACTTAACCCTTTTTACTACCACAGATCCTTATTAAGCGGCACAAAATCGTCTAAATATAGCTAGAATAAAAAAAAGGGAAGGCTTTTAGTTTGCTCTTTAGACCTCCATCAAGCTTAACAAAATTACCCGCAAGACCCCCCCCCCCCATCTAGATAAATGTGCACATTTTGACGGTAGAAAAACATTTCTGGCCGAAGGACGCTCCCTCTTAAATTACAGGCTCGCTATAGCTCGCCAAGAAATAATTAACACCTAAATGGCACGATAGGTCTTCAAATTGACAGAAATGGGTCGGAAGGGCTTAAAATCGCCAAACTAATGGGGCGAACGTCTTATAATCTCAAAACAAATGGGGCAAAACACGAGGGAGAGAAATCCTGACAAAAATATGTAAAACTCTCCCCTTAACCACTTCAGAACGAATGCGTATCTTTGGCCGTGTATTTTGGGTAACACTAGAAGATATTATGTATTTTATGAAGAGCATATATGTTGTTTTAATTATTTACTAGGATAGTATAATTATGCCCCTTTGAGTCCTAGAGGTTTATTATATGCCCCTTTGAGTCCTAGAGGTTTATTATATGCCCCTTTGAGTCCTAGAGGTTTATTATATGCTGAAGAAAATCACTTAACGTTAACCAGAATAAAATGAAGTATTCATCATCGTGCTAAAAGGGTTAAGGGGGGTCACCGGCTTTTTTTTCATCTCTCTCTCTCCTTTGCTCTCTTTCCCTGGCTTGTATCCATTCGGCCCCATTCAGCTAACTGTTTTAAGACGTTTATCCCCATCCAGGTGTCGATTTCTTCCTGGCGAGCGATAGCGAGTCAGCATTGTATGGAGAAATCCGGCTTCGCCGGATAATTTTTTCCATTTAAAAATATACAAATTTAGCTTGATGTCAAAAAAAATATATATATATGCTGGCTCGCTACCGCTCGCCAGGAAAATATTGACACCTGGATGGGGGTAAACGTCTTAAAAAAGTAGGCTGAATGGGGCCGAATGGACACAAGCCAAAGAGAGAGAGGGAGAGAAAGATAAAAACAGCGAGGTGGGGTCCCTTAAAGGCCTAGCAACGGAGTCAATACGAGCAGTTTTACGGAGTATGTGTATCGGAGTCTGAGAGCCACTAATATGTATCATATTATGTTGAGGAATCCTTAACCCCTTCACCACCATGACGTAGTTTTCCTCATATTCTGGTTACCATTAGACGATTTTCTTTAGTTTATAATCTACCTCTACGACTCAAAGGGGTAAATACGATCCCATTAAACCCTCGTAATAACATAGGTCCTTCTTAAACTGCATAAAATCATCTAATTATAGCCAGAATCTAAGCTAAAATGACGTCATGGTGCTGAAGGGGTTAATATGTATATATTGTGTTTTACGTGAGCCCAATTTACATGAAATGGTACAAGATTTAAAAAATCATCAAATGGAAGATGAAAATAGCCAACATTACGCTTTATTTAACCCATTATGCACTGCCAACTTTATTTTACCTACTTTTACACGGTTTTATTTAGTTTAGTCTCCGGCAATTAAAAAGCTTCGACTTATCTCACCTAACCTTTTTGACTACCGCAGGTCCACCTTCTTAAGCTCTGCACACAATCGTCTAAATATATCAAGAATAATGTACAGTGTATATAAGACATCGCCGGTACTCAAGGGGTTAAGGATATGTTTGACTCCGAAACTATCCGCCGGTAAAATATTCGTGTGATATGCCGGCTTTAGCGGAGTCTGAAATGTGCTGGGAAACAAGGGGTAAAAGAAAACGAGAAACAAGGGCAAAAGAAAACGAGAAACAGGGGCAAAAGAAAACGAGAAACAAGGGCAAAAGAAAACGAGAAACAGGGGCATAATATATCTGCCAGACGCAGATGGTTCACTTTTTGGGCGATTTTTGCATGTATTCATTAGTTTTCTAGTTTCCTCCCTAGACCTCCATCAAATTAAAAAAAATATCCATTAGAACCCCCTTCTAGATTAATTTGTACATTTTTTCGGTAGACAAATTTCCCGGCCGAAGGCCGGTTCTTCCAACATTACAGGCTCACTATCGTTCGCCAGGGAAAAAATCGACACCTAAATAGCACGAAAGGTCTACATATTGACGAAGAAATGGGGCGAAATGCCTTAAAATCGACTAACTAATGGGGCATGTGGTGATGGGCTGGTCTATCAGTGTGAGAACTGAGCAATCTCTGCCATACCCATAGCTTACTCCAACTGTTCCTTTTACCTATATATTTTCTAGA
>CM064508.1:36154079-36218236 GCA_032716605.1 Paralithodes platypus
ATCATGATAAAGTGTAATTTGTTAAGCTTTCAGACCATAATTGCCCATAAAAATTGCTCAAAAAAGGGCTCGTGTGACTCCGGCTATAAGAAAGAATAGAAATGTGGTCTGTTTGGACTGCCCCTGTTTCGCTCGATTAGGATGGCGATTTTAAAACGTTTTGCCCCATTAGATCGGCGATTATTAGATATTTCACCCAATTCAGTTTTCCATTTTTTGTCTGAACGAGCGATAGTTATACCCTGTTCTTAATAGGTAGTCCATTAATCGTGAACCCTAACCTCTGTAACTCAAAGAGGGCTAGAGAAAATGGGCTGTAAATATCCACACCAATTCCCTGGCTGACCCTTCCCAAATGGTAGAAATATTAGCTATATTACTCTAGTCGTTTGTGAGTTATAGAGGTTAATGCTCAAGAGTTTTCGCCTACTTATTTTAAACAGGGTATAGTGTTTTCGCCTACTTATTTTAAACAGGGTAGTCCTATAGCCTGCGAATGTTTACTTAGTTTAGGATCTGTGGAAGTTAAAAGATAAAGATTCAATTTTCACTTTTGTTTTGCCATTTACAAGGCCTTCATAAGCTGAACATGTGGGAAGGGTGTGGTTCCATGTATCAGGTGGGTTACAATCTACCTGGCGCGATAGTAGGGTCAAGAACGATAGAGAGCTTCAAGATAAAATTAGACAGACATATGGACACAATGGGTTGGGTGTGAGAGGGATCTGCCATGTATGGGCCAATCGGCTTTCTGCAGACTCCCATGTTCTTATGTTCTTATTTACAGTAATGAATATAAACACCATTTGAGGAAGAGCACTTTATTAACAACGTTTCGTAAATACCTTCATCAGCGTCATTGGCCTGATGAAGCTATATGCGAAACGTTGTCTAAAGTGCTCCTCCTCAGATGGTGTATATATTCGTTCTGTCAACGTTTCTAAGTTTATTATTAGCAGTAAGGCACACCAGAATTCCACAGTGTATGATTGAATAATAGAATTGGAAGGGAAGTCCATGGCCCTGTCTTCTAATAAATTCATGACTGGATAAATACGTAGGTACCGCATACATTCCGGCCTTGGCATGCGCTTAAACCTCTTTCAAAATGTGCAGCGATCCTTAAATTCATGCTCGTTCATAAAAGATTAGCCGGACGTCAACTCCTGCAATCATATGGTCATGAATACTTGAATATCTCTGCTAATGATAACAAGAGACAGTGAGCGCTAAAGGGAGACTGGCCGCTTGTTTGGTCCATTAGTTCATGTATTCATATATATTTTTAGTTTCCTCCCTAGACCTTCATCAAGGTTAGAAAAACACCCCCTTCAAGATAAATTTGTAAATTTTTCGGTAGAAAAATGTCCTGTTCCTCTTAAAATTGCAGGCTCGCTATCGCTCGCCAGGAAATAATCGACACCTAAATGGCACGAAAGGTCTTAAAATTGACAACGAAATGGGGCGGAAGGTGTTAAAATCGCCAAACTAATGGGCCGAACATCGTTACAATCTCAAAACTAGTGGGGCTAAACATTAGGGAGAAGGGGGTCCAGAAAAACGGTCTGCCTCCCCTTTACTTATGACCCCCCCCCCCCCTTAATAATATAACGGTATATCAAAATAGTTCGCCAACACAATTTCGCTTCCAAAAACTGTCCATATATTTCTTACCGCGAGAACATATTCCTAATTTCCCATACATTATTATGACTCTAAAGGGTTTATATTCTCATTTCTACGTTATTGCAAATTCGAAATAGATCTTCAGAAATTCCTGTGTTATTATTTGGGGTTTCTTTTCATCAATTCATAACTTGTCATAAAGTTCTCTATTTTCATGCATTCGCAACACTCAAAAATGATCTCATAAACTTCCCCATTATCTTAATTTCGATATTTTTATGAATTCGTATCTCTTCACAAATGCCTATATTTTCGTTACGACGAGTCCCCTCCAATTCGTAAATTATTGTCAATTCCTGTAGTTCCATGTCTTAGTACGCCATAATATTTCATATTTTGTTATATTTAAGTTCCTACATTGAAATTTATCGCATCCACTCACATTTCATAGTTTCTATGATATTATATTCCTAATTCTTCCGATCCCCTCACAATTCATGTTTTTGCTATACATTCCTTTCTTCACATCTCCTAACATATTCACTGCTTGGCATTAATGTCTGTATTCGCAGTTCTTACTGCTTGGCATAAATGTCTGTATTCGCAGTTCTTACTGCTTGGCATACATGTCTGTATTCGCAGTTCTTACTGCTTGGCATACATGTCTGTATTCGCAGTTCTTACTGCTTGGCATACATGTCTGTATTCGCAGTTCTTACTGCTTGGCATACATGTCTGTATTCGCAGTTCTTACTGCTTGGCATACATGTCTGTATTCGCAGTTCTTACTGCTTGGCATAAATGTCTGTATTCGCAGTTCTTCATATGTCCTCATAAATTAATTGTAGGTCATAATTTCAATATTAATGTTCTACCTATCCTATATAATTAACATTTTGCTATATATATACCGGTATTTGGATTCTTTACACCTCCTCATATATTCATGTCTTGTCCTAAATTCCTTTGCTCAAATGTCTTCATATTTCCTCTTAAATTCATTGCTTGTCATAAATTCCTTTGTTCTCATTGTTCTATACCTCTTCATATATTACTTGCTTGCCAGACTTTCCTTTGCTCTCATTTCTTCATATTTCCTATAAATGCATCGCTTGTTTTAAATTTTCTTGTCATAAATTCCTTTGCTCCTATTTCTTCATTCCTCCTCATATATTCAGTGCTTCTCATAACTTCCTTCGCTCTCATTTCTTCATACTTCCTCATACATTACTTGCTTGTCATAACTTCCTTTACTTCATTTCTTCATCCATCACTTGCTTGTCATAACATCCTTCCCTCCCATTTTTTCATATTTCCTCATAAATGCATCGCTTGTCATAAATGTTCTTGTCATAAATTCCTTTGTTCCTATTTCTTCATTGTTCCTCATATATTCAGTGCTTGTCATAACTTCCTTAGCTGTAATTCCTTCATACTTCCTCACAAATCCATCGCTAGTCATAACTTCTGGCCGCCTTTCTGAACACTTCCCGGCACTTCCGTTCTCTACAGCCCTCACTTCCGGTCCAGGCACTCATATTATAAAAGGTCACTGGGTAAGGAGAGTCAGTTGTGAGGAGAATTTTGTGAACCTTTTTACACTGGTCGCCTCCATATCGTATACCTAAGCCTTGTAGACAATCAGGGGTATCAGAAATACACATATTAATATTTGTTTTTCTCTCTCTCCGTGTATATAATTATATATATATATATATATATATATATATATATATATATATATATATATGTATATATATATAATTAACACATACACTGAGAGACGTAATAAATAAATAATGAACTAGAGGTTATTAGACAGACTCAAATATGTGGACGAATATCTAGGTGGAGTTTAGTATAAAGAGTGTGTGTGTGTGTGTGTGTGGCAGCGCTATTCACCTATAGGTATGCAGCGGTTTGGTAACTTAGAGTAGCCTATAGTCAAACATATAAAAATGTACCTACAGATGAATAATTTCGCTATGGATAGCATGTGCGGGTTTGAATGGAGCGAAATATCTTAGAATCGCAAAGTAATGGGGCGAAACGTCTTCAAATCACCATACAATTAGGGCAAAACAAAGAAAGGTTCGCAAAAGACCACTCGCGCCTTAAACAGAACCAGACACAAGACCGAGCATAAACCAAGAAATTCACAGCATGAAGAGGCACTTGCAAGGCACCGTAAAAACCCGCCTTACGAGACGAACTCACGCGCCGGAAAATTATGGGTCGTCTTTGGAGCGGCACTTAGGACATTTACGGTGAATCAGGGGGGTGATAGATGGGCACGTAGATATATATATATATATATATATATATATATATATATATATATATATATATAGAGAGAGAGAGAGAGAGAGAGAGAGAGAGAGAGAGAGAGAGAGAGAGAGAGAGGTAAGTAAATAATCGGATAAAGAGAGAGACAGATAGAGTGATAGACAGATTAATAGGTAGGTTGGTTGCTAGGGAGTTAGATTGAGAGATACTGTACATGAATAGAATGATGATACGTATATACAGTAGACAGACAGACAGACAGACAGACAGACAGACATATATATATAGAGCAAAACATAAAGAGATAAAGAGATACATAATAGATAGATAGATAGATAGATAGATAGATAGATAGATAGACATTGGAAGAATACAAGCACCTAACATTAAGGAGGGTCATCGTTTTTTTTTTATATTTATCTCCTTTTCTCTCTTTCCCTGGCTTGTATCCATTCGGCCCCATTCAGCCAACTGTTTTAAGACGTTTATCCCCATCCAGGTGTCGATTTCTTCCTGGCGAAAGATAGCTAGCCCAGCATTGTATGAAGAAATCCGGCTTCGCCGGAGAAATTTTTCTATCGAAAAATAAACAAATTTAGCTTGCTGTCAAAAAAAATATATATATATGCTGGCTTGCTACCGCTCGCCAGGAAAATATTGACACCTGGATGGGGGTAAACGTCTTAAAACAGTAGGCTGAATGGGGCCGAATGGATAAAAGCCAGCGAGAGAGAGAGAGGAAGAGAAAGAGAAAGCAATCGAGGTGGGTCCCCTTAAATAAACTTAAAACACTCCCAGAGAATGAGGACGAAGTACAACCCTTTCAGCATGATGGTGGTGGTGGCTTGCTTTGTATTACTCGGGCTGCTACTAGACGATGTAATCAAGCTTAGAAAGGACCTCTAGGAACTGAAGGGATCATACGTACAGTTGCCAAGACATGAACCTTGGACAATTACTGTGAATGGCTTATCAAATTTAATACTGTCACTTTTATTATTATTATATATATTATTTTTTTTTTTTTTTTTTTTTTTTAAAGTTTGAAGATGAATGTATTAGTTTATTGGTAATCACGTTCAAGGATAATTAAGGGAGCCCATCTCGCTTATTTTCTCTTTCTCTCCCTCTCTCTTTGGCTTGTATCCATTCGGCTCCATTCAGCCTTCTGTTTTAAGACGTTTACCCCCATCCAGGCGTCAATATTTTCCTGGCGAGCGGTAGCGAGCCAGCATATATATATTTTTGCTTTGACAGCAAGCTAAATTTGTAAATTTTTCGATAAAAAAATGTCTCCGTCGAAGCCGGATTGCTCCATACAATGCTGGCTCGCTATCGCTCGCCAGGAAGAAATCGACACCTTTTTTTTTTTTTTTTTTTTTTTTCTATATTCCAACTACTCCCTCTCGGGCATAGGCTGAGAGCCTGTACATTCCACCGCTCAACACGGTGAAGCCCGTGAGGTCTTGTTCCAGCCTGGGGAGTGAGACATGTGAAGCATCCATCATGGCTCAAAGCAGCTCCATCTCTGAAGCGGCTGGTTGCTTCGCTCAAGTGCTTCACCGTCTCACCCTCCAGACTCAAACCCTCACTCTCAGAACGCCACCTATTGAGCAGTGAACTCACTATCATGGGGATAAACGTCTTGGGACCTGGATGGGGATAAACGTCTTGAAACAGTAGGCTGAATGGGACCGAATGGATACAAGTCAGAGAAAGAGAGAAAAGGAGATAAAAAAAAAAAAAAAGCCGGGTGACCCCCCCTTAAAATAAACCACGCTAGCAATTTATTCATACAATGCTACACTCATGCCCAAGATCACGACGATGGACAGAGCTTAAGCCGAAGTCACACGAGGCTTTTTTTTCGAGCAATTATGGTCTGGAAGCTTCAAAAATTATACTTTATCATAATTCAGCCGGCTAACATAATCTACCTTCAGTCTAGTTGCCGATAACAGTGCGGAAATGTCCCGAAATAATACGAGATCAAAACTTGCTCATGGAAAAACAATTGACGGAAAAAGCGCTCGTGTGACAGCGGCTTTATGAGGGCAACTATACATGCACCCAGGCTAGAATAATTGTTCCATAATATTGCCGGAAACAAAAAAATATCTTGTGAAACAGCCTTCAATCCGTCGGCGTAATTTCCTGGGACACACGATAGACGACTTAAGGGGAGATCTCCACTTGAGGGATATTTTTCTTGACCCCTTTCTCCCTCATGTTTAGCCCCATAGCTTTTGATATTATGAAACGTTTGCCCCATTAGTTTAGCGATTTTCAGAACTTTCACCCCATATTAAGACCTTTCGTGCAATTCAGGTGTCTATTTTATCCTGGCGAGCGATAGCGAGCCTGTAATTTAAGAGGAACCGGCCTTCGGCCGGGACATTTTTCTACCGAAAAATTTACAAATTTATCTTGAAAGGGACTCAAGGGGGTGTGATTTTAAGCTTGATGGAGGTCTAGGGAACAAACTAAATACCTCCCCTTAATTGATCTTCAGAAGGACCTACCGTCTCTCAATCAACCCTTTCACTCATACAGGCTCTTAACCCCTTGAGGATCATGACGCATGTTGACAGTTTATTTTGGCCATCACTCGGCGATTTTATGCAACTTAGGAAGGATCTGTGGGCAAGAGAAAGGTAAATACTGTCTCAATTCACCCTCTGACTTCTATATACCCTTCCTAATCTGAATAAAATCGTATAATATTAGCCAGAAAATACTGGCAAATCGCTTCATAGTCCTCAAAGGGTTAGTAAGCCAGAAAACGAAGAATCGCTTCATAGTCCTCAAAGGGTTAGTAAGCCAGAAAACGAAGAATCGCTTCATAGTCCTCAAAGGGTTAGTAAGCCAGAAAACGAAGAATCGCTTCATAGTCCTCAAAGGGTTAGTAAGCCAGAAAACGAAGAATCGCTTCATAGTCCTCAAAGGGTTAGTAAGCCAGAAAACGAAGAATCGCTTCATAGTCCTCAAAGGGTTAGTAAGCCAGAAAACGAAGAATCGCTTCATAGTCCTCAAAGGGTTAGTAAGCCAGAAAACGAAGAATCGCTTCATAGTCCTCAAAGGGTTAGTAAGCCAGAAAACGAAGAATCGCTTCATAGTCCTCAAAGGGTTAGTAAGCCAGAAAACGAAGAATCGCTTCATAGTCCTCAAAGGGTTATAAATCGCTTCATAGTCCTCAAAGGGTTATAAAAAGCCAGAAAACGAAGCGAAAAGAGCGACCTGGTACTAAAGGGGTTAACTCTTTTTATGGCGTGTAGAAATTGGTCTGTATAGGAGGACCCACTGCCGTAAATCACCAGGGGTAGAGCTGGGTTACTACAGGGGGGACTCACGCTAACATACGGAATAGTTAACGGGGGGAGGGAAGGAGGGAGGGAGGGACTTTGTATATTGAAATCATTATAGATATTTATTATAAGGCTTGCGAAATATTATCAATATCACTGTATAACAGTCCAACTATCATTAGGTACATTAGCTTTTATAAAATGTATAATATAGATAGATAGATAGATATATAGATAGATAGAGAGAGAGAGAGTGTGTGCAGAATTACAATGGTTCACAAACAATTTCAGTAACCAAACCCCTGTGGTGGTGTCTAGTCTATATCCGGGGTCAAAGGTCACTACAAAGGTCACACCGCTAACACACGGAGAGGTCACACATCGGTTAAAGGTCACTATATACTGTATATATTTTGATTTGTTTTATTTTTTTGTCAGGAGAGAATTTAATCCCTGAGCACTTGATTTACCGATAATTAATGGAAAGATAAGAAGCTATTATGTCTATATCACATTTTATTATTATTTTATTGTCTTGATTTTTGCTCCCTAGACCTAAATCAAGATTATTAAAACACAGCAAAGATTCTCCATTGAAACATACCGAACAATATCCATAATTACAGGCTCGCTATCGTTCGCCAGGGAAAAAATTACACCCAAATGGCCCAAAAGGTCTTAAAATCAACAAACAAATGGGGGCGAACGTCTTATAATATCAAAACTAATGGGTCTAAACATGAGAGGGAAGTGGGTCCAGAACAAAACCTCCCCCTAAATAATGTGTTGATTTCATTAATTAAGTTTAGAGGTGAAGTTGGATGGTGGAAAAAATAAAATAAAAACCATAATATACCATGGAACCAGTGACGCCGCTCTTATACATTTCCCGTGTGAACTGTGTGGTGTGTGTGTTTGGCCATCAACACTTTCATTATGTTAGCCTTTCAATTATAAAGCTTTTGGTGTAATATTAAGGAGGGGTCACCGATTTTTTGTTTTTTGTTTATCTTTCTCTCCTTTTCTCCCTTTCCCTGGCTTGTATCCATTCGGCCCCATTCAGCCAACTGTTTAAAGACGTCTATCCCCATCCAGGTGTCGATTTCTTCCTGGCGAGCGATAGCGAGCTAGCATTGTATGGAGAAATCCGGCTTCACCGGAGACATTTTTCTATCGGAAAATGTACAAATGTAGCTTACTGTCAAAACAAAAAATATATATATGCTGGCTCGCTATCGCTCGCCAGGAAAATATTGACACCTGGATGGAGGTAAACGTCTTAAAACAGTAGGCTGAATGGGGCCGAATGGATAAAAGCCAAAGAGAGAGGGAGAGAAAGAAAAAAGCGAGGTGGGCTCCCGTAAGTGTAGGCAATTAGTGCGAGAGTTGTGCTGCGTCGGTGATGCCTGGACATATGTTCGTAATGATAAACAAATAGTCCAACATATATTATTACTCGCAATTACCACAGTTTTTGCCAGCATTTTTGTTTATATTATCTCTCTATCTCTCTCTCTCTCTCTCTCTCTCTCTCTACATATATATACTGTATATATATATATTATTATGTTACCTCCACCAACCGACTTTACTCCTAAACTCAATTAATGAAATCAACAAATACATGTGGCAGTCCAGGGATTCGAACCTAGGATGCTCTCACCGAAATTCAGTGCATTTATCCATTGCCCTAGGAAGACAGTTAAATAATGGTGGACAAGCCTACGATTTATCATGCTGAAGGGGTAAGTGTTATGGGCTAACACAGCCATCACTATCATAATTTTCATTATTTTCAGTATCAGCACTTATCCTATATGAGCAATAACAAATATAAACACTACAGGCAAAAATAATAAAGCATACAAATAAATACTAATTATTATTCGTGCACCACGCTATGCAACACAATAAATATAATAACTAAATAGAATAAACGATGAAAAATAAAGCTTAACAAATTGCTCGTTCGCCACACGCTTAAGGGGAGATTTCCACTTGAGGGATTTTTTTCTTGACTCCTTTCTCCCTCATGTTTAGCCTCGTTGTTTTTCTAATTTTAAGACGTTTGCCCCATTATTTTGACGATTTTAAGAACTTTCAACCCATTTCTGTAAATTTTAAGACCTTTCGTGCCATGTAGGTGTCGATTTTATCCTGGCGAGCGATAGCGAGCCTGTAATTTAAGAGGAACCGGCTTTCAGCCGGGACATTTTTCTACCGAAAAATGTACAAATTTATCTTGAAAGGGGCTCAAGGGGGTGTAATCTTAAGCTTGAAGGATACCTAGGGACCAAACTAAAAACCTCCCCTTAACCCCTTCATTAAATACTGCCGTGGTTTTGTATTTTGTCTGGCTAGGTCTTGGTGGTGTAATGGTTAAGGTGTCTAAACATCTGTGTGTGATAACCCGGGTTCGAATCCTGCTGGATCACATACTGTATATGCTTTCATTAATTTCATTGGAGGTGTTTGGTGTTGTGGTGAAGTTAATAAAAAATAGATTAGACGATTTTAGTTAGAAAGCTTAGGAAAGTCCCATTTTAGAAATAAAAAGGGTGAAGGCTATCTCAATTAACCTTATAACTTACACACACCCTTCTTAATCTTACACACATCCTTCTTAATCTTACACACACCCTTCTTAATCTTACACACACACCCTTCTTAATCTTACACACACCCTTCTTAATCTTACACACACCCTTCTTAATCTTACACACACCCTTCTTAATCTTACACACACCCTTCTTAATCTTACACACACCCTTCTTAATCTTACACACACCCTTCTTAATCTTACACACACCCTTCTTAATCTTACACACACACCCTTCTTAATCTTACACACACCCTTCTTAATCTTACACACACCCTTCTTAATCTTACACACACTCTTCTTAATCTTACACACACCCTTCTTAATCTTACACACACCCTTCTTAATCTTACACACACCCTTCTTAATCTTACACACGCCCTTCTTAATCTTACACACACCCTTCTTAATCTTACACACACCCTTCTTAATCTTACACACATCCTTCTTAATCTTACACACACCCTTCTTAATCTTACACACATCCTTCTTAATCTTACACACACCCTTCTTAATCTTACACACATCCTTCTTAATCTTACACACACCCTTCTTAATCTTACACACACCCTTCTTAATCTTACACACACCCTTCTTAATCTTACACACACCCTTCTTAATCTTACACACACCCTTCTTAATCTTACACATCCTTCTTAATCTTACACACACCCTTCTTAATCTTACACACACCCTTCTTAATCTTACACACACCCTTCTTAATCTTACACACACCCTTCTTAATCTTACACACACCCTTCTTAATCTTACACACATCCTTCTTAATCTTAAAAGTTTTATTCTGGACCCCCTTCTTCCTCATGTTTAGTCCCATTAGTTTTCAAATTATAAGACGTTTGTCGCATAAATTTGGTGATTTTAAGACCCTTTGCCCCATATCTTTGTCAATGTTAAGATTGTTCGTGCATCTTAGCGAACGGTAGCGAGCCTGTAATTGATATCATGGGAGATATACTTTTAGCTTAATGGAGGTCTAGGGAACAAACTAAGAAAACAAAATAATAGTTTGGTGATTTTAAGACCTTTCGCCACATATCTTTGTCAGTTTTAAGACCTTTCGTGCATCTTAGGTATGTTAGTGAGTTGGGCCTATAATTAGGCCTCATAATTAGGGTTGGGTGTGAGAGGCATATGCCTTGTGTGGGCCAATCGAATATCTGCAGACTCCCACTTTCTTATGTTCTTATAATAAATATATGAAATGAAAGAAAGTTCTACCCTTAACCCCTTCTGTACCGGGGACGTCTTTGTAATTTTTTTCTAGCTATGTTTGGAGGATTTTGCGCAGTTTAAGAAGGATCTGTGGTATTAAAAATGGTTACGCGAGGTAGTTCGAAGCCTGTTAATTGCTGGAGGCCCATTTTCAACTAACTAAAATCATCCAATAGTAGCCAGAATAAAGTTAAAAGAGGTCATCGGTACAGAAGGGGTTAATAAAATCGTCATAATCGTAACAGCCAGAGTATGATGTCTGAAGTACACTGAAACGGTTAAGAGGGGTCACCGTTTTGTTTTTATCTTTCTCTCCTTTTTTTCTCTTTCCCTGGCTTGTATCCATTCAGCCCCATTCAGCCAACTGTTTTAAGACGTTTATCCCCATCCAGGTGTCGATTTCTTTCTGGCGAGCGATAGCGAGCCAGCATTGTATGGAGAAATCCGGCTTCACCGGAGACATTTTTCTATCGAAAAATGTACAAATTTAGCTTGCTGTCAAAACAAAAACATATATAAGCAGGCTCGCTACCGCTCGCCAGGAAAATATTGACACCTGGATGGGGGGTAAACGTCTTAGAACAGTAGGCTGAATGGGGCCGAATGGATACAAGCCAAAGAGAAAGGGAGAAAAAGAGAGAAACAAAAAACGAGGAGGGCTCCCTTAAAGAGAATGCCAAATGAATGTGCCTCACGCTCTGCACTCATTAAATGATGTGGACTCCACTTTCACACAAACAGAATATATACGCTTGAGGCTTGGGGGGAGGGGGGGGGGGGGGGGGGTTTCTTGGGCTTGAGTTACTGCTTCGAGTTTCTTGGGTTCGGGGCTTCGGTGATACGAGGAGGAAGAAGGAGGAGGAGAATAGGATGAAAACACAAACGAAAAGGGAATAAGAATTAGAAATAGAAGAGGACAAAAAAAGAGGTGGAGGAGAAGGAGGAGGAATACAAAAGAATACAAAGGAGTACAAAGGAGAACAAACTGCCAACAGACCTGTTGGGGGGGGGGGGGGGGTGCGAGGAGGAGGAGGAGGAGGTGGGAGGAGAAAAGGAAGAAAGAAGGAGTAGAGGAGGAAAAGAAGAAGAGGAGGATAAGATAATGGGGAAAACAGAATAGGCTTGAGGTTTCGGGGAGACGTTCTTTGGTTTCAGTTACTGCTTCGAGCTTCTTGGCTTCGGGGCTACAATGATACGAGGAGGAGGGGAAGGAGAAGAGGAAGAGAGAGGTGGGAGAGAAGGAAGAGGAGAAAGTGGAGGAGGAAGAAAAAGAAACTGAAGGAGGAGGTTAAGTGGAAGGTGTAATAGGAAAAACAGGAGGAGTGGGGATTAGGATGAAGGAGGGAGAAGACGAAGAATAAAGAGAAGGAAGAAAATAGGAGGATAACAACAGAATAAAGTCATTATAATACACTTGAGACTGTGAGAAAGCAAAGGACGGAGGGATTTTAACAAGCAACAAATAAAATACAATAGAAGGCAAAGGGGAAGGGTAAATAACAACGATAGAGAGCAGGAAGGAGAGTCAGATAGAAGGCAGGCAGTTATTGAAAGCAAAGAGGGGAGTGGTATACAGTATATATTCATAGCCAAGAATCAATACACCGAAATGAGAAGGAGAGGGGGGGAGAGAAACGGAAATAAATACGCTGTTAAAATTGTGTGTTCAAATGGAAGAAAATATGGTACACAAAATTTCAAAGTGTGTAGTTTATTTGTTGGATATGATTGCACTTATACTAATGAAACAGTTATGTTGTGTATCCTTTTGTTACAATTGAACATATCATATTTACAATGTCCGAAGCAGCAAGCAGAGTGATCAAGCATGCACACTATAAATCTCGTGTGTGTAATAAATTATACATATGGGCGGAGCCAAACCAATATATTAACCCCTTCGAGGATTATGACGCGGTTTAAGGTACACTGGCCAATTCGTACGGGGCGCTCCCATTAGTACCCGAAATCTAAAACAAACATTGGCCACAGAAAATTAATAGAGCTTGATTAATTATTAATGTAAAACTTGCAAAATAAACAAACCAAAACGTATACGAACACAGTAAAACGTATACGAACACAGTAAAGCGTATACGAACACAGTAAAACGTATACGAACACAGTAAAACGTATACGAACACAGTAAAAAGACAAAATAACTAATCAAAATCGCTATGTGGAAACAACGCTTAAATAAAATAATAATTGATAAATAAAAGAACACAATCAACCACATAGGGTGTACATTACTACATGAGCAAGTTAATCTGTTTCCCAAGCAAACTAATCGCACACATAACAACGCACTGTCGTCATAAAAGTTAGTATCATAATGTACAAAAGTTCAGGTACATTTTGACACCAGTTTCGTTTATTACTATAACTCCGTCTATTTTAGTGTGGGTAGTTTTATCGATACCGCGTACTAATTAGAACACAGCGTACACATTGGCTAACCTACCCTAGCTGTAAATTCTGGCTATCATTCGACGAGTTTTTACAGTTTAGGAAGGAAGTGTGGGAGTCAGAGGGATGATTGATTCGGACACTATTTACCCATTTGTTGATGTAAAAAACAGTAAATGTTGAAGATAAGAGCAAGGTGGATAAATGAGGGGATAAAGATAATACTGAAGGATACCAGAATATAATGTTGATAAACGAGAGATAAACATACAATCCACGAATGTTATCAAAGCTCGCATTCATACTAGTTCTTATCATTGCCGGTTTAAGTGAAATATATTGCAAGACTCGAAATCACAGAGGAAATAAACAAAATAGAACTCTTGAAACAGAATACTCTATTTTTAAATTTAATACTGCGGGGTAGTGTATTAAGTTACGGCTGTGGTACCATAATTCTGCATGCAAACCCCCACCCACCCGGATATTTACACACACACACACACACACACACACACACACACACACACACACACACACACACACACACACACACACACACACACACACACACACACACACACACGAAAACACGGTAAATCTGAAAACAATCTTATCTAAGCTTGCGCACTCACAGCTGTGTGTGTGTGTGTGTATGTGTGTGTGTGTGTGTGTGTGTTCCTTCTTATACAGTGCTATAAGTTTAAAATAAGAAGAAAACAAAACGCGAAATTGCCTGAAGCAAGTGCCCTTTAAGTAATAAACAAAATCATATCCGCCAAATTGAAGGTGGTGGAGAAGGCCATACAAGAGGTGACTATGCTAAGCTGTACGTACATTGCCGCGGTGCTCATCCAGTACCAACCCTTCGTCCACAATCCCCGCACAACATGCAACCCAAGAACAACTGCACTCACGGTCATTATAGAACATTATTGTTTATTAACCCTTTGAAGATTATGACGCATTTTGATAGATTATTCGGGCTATTACTAGACGATTATAAACCACTTACGAAGGATCTGTGGGAATTATATGGGTATAAAGTATTTCATTTAACCCTTTAACTTCGATACACTCTTCTTAATCTCCATATAATTCGTCTAATAATAGCCAGAAAACAGAAAGGAAATGCGTATCGGATCTTGAAAGGGTTAAGTCCTTATTAAATAATTACATTTCGGATATCCGTTCAATTCGTCCGAGGGCTAAACATGCGCCAGAGTTTAGAACCGAGAATAATGAAACATTTTATCTGTGTACACTCTAAAAAAAAATAAGAGGTATGAAAAGGGCAATTAGTGTATCCATTATTATCCACTGATTAGAAAGGTATATTGCTTGTCATAAACCAATCTTATGCAAAGATTGACAGGTAAATAACTATCGGTATAAACATTGATTTTATAAACCTTTTTCATACCTTTTTTAGGAACCTCTAATTGGCACCGAATAATCTTTGTTACTCTACGCCAACAGAAGTACTCCACTTGGCTCACGCGATTTTCTGTATCATATTTCCGTCTAAGCTCACTGCCACACATGCTGGTTTTACACCTTGATTTTGTTTAACAGCGTGTAACAAGATGCCGGGCTTAAGGGGAGGTATTTAGTTTGTTCCCTAGACCTCCATCAAGCTTAAAATTACACCCCCTTGAGTCCCTTTCAAGATAAATTTGTACATTTTTCGGTAGAAAAATGTCCCGGCCGAAGGCCGGTTCCTCTTAAATTACAGGTTAGCTATCGCTCGCCAGGCTAAAATCGACACCTGAATTGCACGAAAGGTCTTAATATGGGGTGAAGGTTCTTAAAATCGCTAAACTAATGGGGCAAACGTTTTATAATATCAAAAGCAATGGGGCTAAACATGAGGGAGAAAGGGGTCAAGAAAAAAATCTCTTAAGTGGAGATCTCCCCTTAAGTTAGGAAAGCAGCGGTCGATAAGCTAACAAGAAAAACAGGGTTGTCACGTCACCTGCAGCCACGACAAGACAGTTTATAACACGACTGTCGGATTACCGGGCACGATATTCCTACCCAAAGACAGTATATTCGGTCATCACCAATTACTGGAAGGCACACACAGCAGGCAAAATCAATAGTTATGCGACAACTTTACTAATAAACTATGTGCTTTTATTAAACTATCATATTGAATCAATAATTATGCGACAACTTTAATAATAAACTATGTACTTTTATTAAACTATCATATTGAATCAATAATTATGCGACAACTTTACTAATAAACTATGTATTTGTATTAAACTATCATTTTTCCTGTGGCTAGTACCATGTTTCACGTTGTGTAAGTGCGCCTGTGTCGAGGTGTCAGACAAATTATCCTCAAGCTTTTCGATAAACTATTAATGTTGACTGTACAGCCAAGGTCATATATACTGTCTTTACACATTCTAAGGCATGTTCAAGCTCTTCTGTCACAATGAACATAATATATTGCTAGCCATATAAATTAAGAGTTTGTTGATAGCCAGAACACTATGAACAATAGAAATCAATGTCCGGAAGGAACTACACAAGGATATTTCATACCTCTTGATTATACCACATTGTTCCATAGACAAGTGTGTAATGTTACCTAGAATAACACACACACACACACACACACACACACACACACACACACACACACACACACACACACACACACACACACACATACACACACACGCGCGAGCACACACACACACACCTGCAGTAGATCTCATTAGGGGTCACAGGTATCAAAGGGGTAATACACTATAATTTGAGGGTATACCTATGATAAGGCCAAAGTCGTGCAGGTAAAGGAAACGTCAAAGAGCCTTACATAGACTTACATATATACACTGGACACACATACCTTACGATCCAAACGAGGTGGTCAGGACTTAATTCTAGTAGAGATGGCATATCCGATAGAAGAGGAAAGTTGAAGGAAAGGATAGAAAAGAAGAAGGCTCTCTCCCCACCCTCCGTTCCCTCCGGCAATTGCCGTAAATGAAAAAGTTGGAAGTGATTAACCTTATTTTTTATTTGTGTATTATTATTTTGTTTTTCTTTTCTAACGCTCTCTTCAGCTGAACAAATAATAACGGTGATAATTACTGCCTACTCCATACCAATTTTTCTATGGTATGAGTCTAGATTTTTCTTAAATGTATCTATAGAGGAGCTGTCTATTACTTTATTTGGAAGTTTGTTCCACTCATCAATTACACTGTGAGTGAAGATTTTTGTTGTTGTATCTAGATTCGCTCTCCGACCTAATAATTTTAAATTGTTTCCTCTTGTAGATGTGTCTTCGGCTTTATTGAATAACTTATCTAGATTAATGTTACTGAATCCTTTTAGAATTTTAAAACACTATCAATTGGCCTCTCATCCTTCGTTTCTTAAGTGAAAATAGATCAAGTTCTCTCAGTCTTTCATCATATGATTTATTTCTCAATGAAGGGATTAGCTTAGTGGCTCGCCTTTGCACAGATTCCAATTTTTAACATCCTTTATGAGGTGAGGTGACCAAAACTGCACAGCATATTCGAGGTGCGGTCTCACCATACTTTTGTATAAGGGCAAAAATATGTCTTTGCTGTGATAGTGGAAGTTTCTTCTGATGAAACCTAGTGCCCTGTTTGCTTTGTTTGCAGCCGCTGTGCATTGATTGGAAGATTTTAAGTTTTCGTTTATCAGCACTCCCAAGTCTTTTATTTGAGTTACATTTTTTATCTTTTCTTCATTCATGTAGTATTCATATTTATTGTTTTTAGAACCTATTTGCAATATCTGACATTTATTTACATTAAACGGCATTTTCCACTTCTCCGACCATTCTGTGACTTTATTTAAATCAGCTTGAAGGTTTATTCTATCACCTTCGGAAATTATTGCATTACCTATCTTCGTGTCATCCGCGAATTTGGAAATTAAATTATTTATGCCATTATCTATTCTAGATCATTGATATATATTATGAACAACACTGGTCCCAATACTGAGCCTTGGGGGACTCCACTAGTTACTTGGCTCCATGTTGATTCCACACCGTTGATAACTACTCTTTGCTTTCTTTCACTTAGCCAATTTTTAATCCAATCATACGTTTTGCCCTGTATTCCTATGTCTCTTATTTTCTGTAATAATTTATCGTGCGGGACCTTGTCGAAGGCTTTTTGAAAGTCTAGATACACTATGTCGAGGCTTTTGGTGAAGTCATTTAGTTTGTATAGGCTGTCATAAAATTCTATTAAATTAGTTAGGCATGATCTCTTTGCTCTGAATCCGTGTTGACTATTGTTAATGAGGTTATTGTTCTCAAGGAATAATACGATTTTACCCCTTATGATTGATTCACACATTTTTCCAATTACGGAAGTTAGTTCCAATTACGGAGAGAGAGAGAGAGAGAGAGAGAGAGATTGAGAGAGAGAGAGCGAGAGAGAGAGAGAGAGAGAGAGAGAGAGAGAGAGAGAGAGAGAGAGAGAGAGAGAGAGAGAGAGAGAGAGAGAGAGAGAGAGAGAGAGAGAGAGAGAGAGAGAGAGCAACACTCACCCTGGCTGTGGTAATTTCACTGGACAGATCACTGACTTACCTGAAAAGAAAATAAGTATATTACACGCAGTTCATATCATAAACACATACATCAAATCAAATAAGTATGATATTACAAAAAGTCCATATTATAAAAACAGATACACAAACCACACTGACCAGTTGGCCCCAAAGAGGTGATCCGGCCTTAATCCCTTTAATTCAAAGAAGATATTTTTACGGTCTAAAGGCTACCAACAGACAATTATATACACAGTTTAGGAAGGACCATAATGAAGCAGAGAGTTACCGGTATACCAGAAGTGTACTGTATATTAATATTTTGTAATTCCACTAATGTTGCAAGATCCTTCCCAAGTTGAATAAAGTCATCTGGAGGTACCCAAGAGAAACCAAGACGTATCTGATGGAAGGGGTTAATATCTACTATAGTCCATTCATTATAGGTAGGCCAAAAGTCATAACCTTTAACCTATATAAATAAAAAATAAAAGGGGTTAGGCCAAATGAGCTATAAATGTCCACACCTATTCCCTGGCTGGCTCTTCCTAAATAGTAGAAATATTAAATCGATTACTCTAGCCCTTTTTGAGTTACAGTATTTTTAGCCTACCAATAATGAACAGGGTATAGTAACATTTAATCTCCATATACTACATTAATGAAAGAAAAAGGATAACAAATATACTCTCTCCCCTCCCTCCACTCTCTCCTGCAATTAGCCGTACTGGAAATAACAGAGTAATACCCTTGCATGACTGAAAAAGCCGGAAGTTGTTAGAGGCATGCATTCGTTAACTTTTATTGTATTTGTTTTCTATCGAGGCTTGCATTCGTTATAATATTTTTTCCATCGAGGCATGCATTTGTTATAATATTTTTTCCATCGAGGCATGCATTTGTTTACTATTTCTTTCTTCTTACCCCTATCTAGTCACTACCAATAGGTAAGATGTGTGGGATGAAAATGGTTAATGGGCATATTGTTATCCCATTTTATTCATAGAGTAGTTTTTAATTAATATAAACACATTCGATGACAGGAACAGCAAACATAAAACGAATGATATTTTACTGAAAGGGGTTAATCATTTGCAAAACAAAAAAGGGCAATTTACAGCATAATTTAGCCCTTTTAAGAATGATGACGCATTTTGACAGGTAATTATGGCTATATTTAGACGATTGCATGCAGATTAGGAAGGGTATGTGGAAGTCAGAGGGTTAATTGAGACCGTCTTTAACCCTTTTCATTCCCACAGATCCCTCCTAAGCTGCATAAAATCATCAAATAAATAGTGGATATATTTTTGTATCTTCTATTTTCTAAAGGGTCTGTCTAAGTTAACTGGTAATTTATAATATTAGCCAACATGAAATTAAAACGACGCCACCCAAGTTAAACGACGCCACCCAAGTAAACGCTCGTATACACAATAAAAAGAACAATATTCACAGCATTAAAGAGGTTAAGGGGAGATATCCACTTGAGGGATTTTTTTCTTGACTCCTTTCTCCCTCATGTTTAGCCCCATTGCTTTTCTAATTTTAAGACGTTCGCCCCATTATTTTGACGATTTTAAGAACTTTCGACCCCTTTCTGTCAATTTTAAGACCTTTCGTGCCATTTAGGTGTCGATTTTATCCTGGCGAGCGATAGCGAGCCTGTTATTTAAGAGGAACCGGCTTTCAGCCGGGACATTTTTCTACCGAAAAATGTACAAATTTATCTTGAAAGGGGCTCAAGGGGGTGCAATCTTAAGCTTGATGGATATCTAGAGACCAAACTAAAAACCTGCCCTTAAACAATTGCTAAAACAAACATAAAGAAAATAGAAGAGAGACAACATTCCCAACCTAACCTTAGCTTCCCAAGGTTCCGACAGGAGTAGCGAACGAGCGGAAGACAGACTGACAGCTCATAATAACATCTGAAAACAAGACAGCCCACTCCACCTTCCCTGACACTGGCAATATGACAGCGATGACACTATGATATCACTCCCCCACCCCCCTCTGTCACGAGCTTGTCATAGGGTGTGGTCACTTCAAATTTGTGTGAACCTCTTCAGTGTTTTAGTATGCACATATAAGCAAAGGGGGTACTGTTATTATTACTACATCATATAATATATAAACGATTCTAGTACCTTTATTAACTTCAGATATGTAGAAGTGTGTTAAGGTCTCATTCTCACACGCACACTCACTCACTCTCAGTTACAACAATAGCGTATACAAATCTCTCTCTCTCTCTCACCCTAACTCCCACTCTCTCACCCTAACTCTCTCTCTCACTCTCTCTCTGGGTCACAACAATAGCGTACCGTATACAAATATCTCTCTCTCTTTCCCTCTCTCTCACCCTAACTCCCACTCTCTCATCCTAAATCTCTCTCTCTCTCTCTGGGTCACAACAATAGCGTATACAAATTGTCCCGTTCACTCACGCCCACACACCGCCCACCGGAGACTGCCACCGGAAATTACCTATATATAGTTTATCAGCGGCCTCGACCATTCCCCCCCCACCCCCCTCCTCCTTCCTTCTTCCTCGCTTTCGCCGCCGCCACACACTGTCATCGCCGCCTTTTATATACCGGTGGTCACACGTTTCCCGGTGGGGCCACAACGGGAGCGAGCTTTCCGGTATTTAGGGGGGACTTCTCTGTCAATGTCTAGAAGGGGGCATCACGCGAAGGATTTTATCGTCAACTCGGTGGATCACATGCTTTCTTTCATTGGTGTTGGAGTGAAATTAATAAAATATAATATATATACTGTATATATATATATATATATATATATATATATATATATATATATATATATATATATATATATACTCTTACCAAACAAAGGCAGAAAAGAACGATATTATGACCTGGGAAAAAAAAATGGAGATTCGAGGGAGCAACAACGCAAACGAAATGAGAGGTTGTTAAGGGAGCCCACCTTGCTTTTTTCTTCTTTCTCTCCCTCTCTCTTTGGCTTGTATCCATTCGGCCCCATTCAGCCTACTGTTTTAAGACGCTTACCCCCATCTAGGTGTCAATATTTTCCTGGCGAGCGGTAGCGAGCCAGCATATATATATTTTTGTTTTGACAGCAAGGTAAACTTGTACATTTTTCGATAGAAAAATTTCTCCGGCGAAGCCGGATTTCTCCATACAATGCTGGCTCGCTATCGCTCGCCAGGAAGAAATCGACACCTGGATGGGGATAAACGTCTTAAAACAGTTGGCTGAATGGTGATAATGATGTTGAAGATGACAAGCTATGATGTTCTAGACTCTAAATATAACAAGAACGTCCTTCGAAAGATGTTTTATTAACTATTGTGTAAGAGTCAGTAACCATTCACCGGTGTATTAACAATAAGAACTAAGCTTTATAATCCTCACACGCACACGTCCTATTGTAAACACACACACACACACACACACACACCCACACACACACACACACACACACACCATTTTAACAACAACCCTCCTTTGCATGTAAAGGTTTATACAGAATAATGATGACAAAATATAAAATAATGTCTTGCTTAACAACAAGAGCGTTTACTATGCGAAATAACTGCACTTTTCAACCTTGACCTTTATTTTTCTTCACTTAATTCTTTTAAGGTCCACATGAAATCTTGAGTAAAATATTTCATAATACTTTTACCGAGGGTGGATTTATGTGTGGGTCTTCTTGGGAATGGGTAATTTTGTGGTGATTTGTGTTCCAGCCCAGTTAATGGCCAGGAGAGTAGTTTAATGAAAAAGGAAAAAACTAGTTGAAATAAAAAGGCTTCAAATAAAAATGGCTTAACTAATAGTTGGTCGTAAAGTATTCAGATAATTTATTTTTTGTCTCGGGTGAAAAAAAATAAAAATAAATGAATAAATAAATAAAAATAAATAAATAAATATATACGGTATATATATATATATATATATATATATATATATATATATATATATATATATATATATAACGGTATATATATATATATATATATATATATATATATATATATATATATATATATATCACAATCACGGTGTATTTGAATCTTCATTAATTTTCATATGAAATTTCTCTGATACGCAAACTTACGTAATTTCTTTTCATTCATCATTATAGTTGCAAAATCACTACGATTAAGCCTTCGCATAACGGAATATTGACCTCAAACAACAATATATATCGAAGACCTAATAAACCCTGTTGTTTTCCCGGGGAGGTAATGCTAATGTTCACTAATTATCTCCGAAAATACCTAGAGCCTTGAAGGAAACGGTTGGCCGTAGCGGAATAGCTCCCTTTTTTTATACAACCAATTTCGGGCAGATACTATATATGTCGGTACCGTTTGCTAACTTCCATAGTCTACAGGTGTAACCCCTTCTGTACCGGCGACGTCTTTTTCATCTTATTCTAGCTATATTTAGACGATTTTGTGCAGTTTAAGAAGGATATGGGGTGGTAAAATGGGGGTAGGTGAGATAGTTCGAAGGTTGTTAATTGCTGGAGGCCCTTTTTAAACTGAATTAAATCGTGTAATAGTAGCCAGAATAAAGAAACAAAAGACGTCGCCGGTACAGAAGGGGTTAAATAATATACAGACACTAATATTAGTATATTGAATGGAAACATAAGTAAAAAATAAACACGATATTGACGAAGCAACCGGTGTCAAGGTATGCTCTCTTGGCCTTCATGTCTTTTCCTGCCCCCTTTTTCCTCATGTTTAGCCTCATTAGTTTTTTAGATTAGTTAGGGGATTTTAAGACCTTTCACCCCATTTCTTTGTCAATATTTGGACCTTTCGTGCCATTTGTTTTTAGATTAGTTAGGCGATTTTAAAAGACCTTTCACCCCCATTTCTTTGTCAATATTTGGCTCTTTCGTGGCATTTAGGAGTCAATTTTTGTCCTGGCGAGCAATGGCGAACCTGTAATCCGGGTCATTTTCTACCGAGAAAATGTACACATTTATCTCGAAGGGGGAGGGGGGGGGGGGGTCTAAGGGGTGTTTGTTTAAAGTTTGATGGGGGTCTAGAGAGGAAACTAAATTATATATAGATAGATAGATAGATCAATAAATAGACACAAATATCAACCCAACCTAATTGTAATCTACACTTACATAGTTAGGTTGGTTTAGGTTATAATAGTCTGCCATATGTAGCATTCAAGAAAAATACCGTTTTTCCTCCATGGTCAAGTTTGGCATAAACTGCCTCAGTAATATAAAGTATCCTCCTGTAAATAATTATAGAATTTTGTGTAGTGAGTAGTTTGTGTGTGTGTGTATTCACCTATTTGTATTCACCTATTTGTATTCACTTATTTGTATTCACCTATTTGTATTCACCTATTTGTATTCACCTATTTGTATCCACCTATTTGTATTCACTTATTTGTATTCACCTATTTGTATTCACTTATTTGTATTCACCTATTTGTATTCACCTATTTGTATTCACTTATTTGTATTCACTTATTTGTATTCACCTATTTGTATTCACCTATTTGTATTCACTTATTTGTATTCACCTATTTGTATTCACCTATTTGTATTCACTTATTTGTATTCACTTATTCACTTATTTGTATTCACCTATTTGTATTCACTTATTTGTATTCACCTATTTGTATTCACCTATTTGTATTCACCTATTTGTATTCACCTATTTGTATTCACTTATTTGTATTCACCTATTTGTATTCACTTATTTGTATTCACTTATTTGTATTCACCTATTTGTATTCACTTATTTGTATTCACCTATTTGTATTCACTTATTTGTATTCACCTATTTGTATTCACTTATTTGTATTCACCTATTTGTATTCACTTATTTGTATTCACTTATTTGTATTCACCTATTTGTATTCACTTATTTGTATTCACCTATTTGTATTCACTTATTTGTATTCACCTATTTGTATTCACTTATTTGTATTCACCTATTTGTATTCACCTATTTGTATTCACCTATTTGTATTCACTTATTTGTATTCACTTATTTGTATTCACTTATTTGTATTCACTTATTTGTATTCACCTATTTGTATTCACTTATTTGTATTCACCTATTTGTATTCACTTGTATTCACCTATTTGTATTCACTTATTTGTATTCACCTTATTTGTATTCCCTCATTTGTATTCACTTATTTGTATGCACCCATTTGTATACACCTATTTGTATCCACTTATTTGTATTCACCTATTTGTATTCACTTATTTGTATTCACCTATTTGTATTCACCTATTTGTATTCACTTATTTGTATTCACTTATTTGTATTCACCTATTTGTATTCACCTATTTGTATTCACCTATTTGTATTCACCTATTTGTATTCACTTATTTGTATTCACCTATTTGTATTCACTTATTTGTATTCACCTATTTGTATTCACCTATTTGTATTATTTGTATTCACCTATTTGTATTCACCTATTTGTATTTATTTGTATTCACCTATTTGTATTCACTATTTGTATTCACTTATTTGTATTCACCTATTTGTATTCACCTATTTGTATTCACCTATTTGTATTCACCTATTTGTATTCACCTATTTGTATTCACCTATTTGTATTCACCTATTTGTATTCACCTATTTGTATTCACTTATTTGTATTCACCTATTTGTATTCACTTATTTGTATTCACCTATTTGTATTCACTTATTTGTATTCACTTATTTGTATTCACCTATTTGTATTCACTTATTTGTATTCACCTATTTGTATTCATCTATTTGTATTCACCTATTTGTATTCACCTATTTGTATTCACTTATTTGTATTCACCTATTTGTATTCACTTATTTTAATTCACCTATTTGTATTCACCTATTTGTAGTTTACAGAATTTGAGCTGCGCTTGTGTTGTCCTATCTCAGTTTATATTGTGTGTCTGTGCGCCTTATCCCTATGTGTGTCTTATCCCTTTCGAGATAAACTTGTACATTTTTCGGTAACAAAAAAATCTTGGCCGAAGGCCGGTTCCTCAAAAATTATAGGCTCTCTATCGTTCGCCAGGATATCATCGACACATAAATGGTACTAAAAGCCTTGATATTGATAAAGATATGGGATGAAACGTCATAAAACCAATAAATTAATGAGGTTAACGTCCACAAAACTAATGGGGATAAACATGAAGGAGAAGGGAGCCCAGGGAAAGCAACTACTGTGGTCACCTGGATACTATGACGTAGTTACCCCTGTGTACCAAGTTGGGTATCACACTTACCTCAGGATCCAAAGGTCAGAGATCCGGAAGTGAGCGCCGGGGCAAATCTCAGCTTAGAGCACAGTACGCCACCCCAGTATACCGGTACTCTCCGTTAAGGACACAGTATGCCACCCCAGTATACCGGTACTCTCCGTTAAGGGCACAGTATGCCACCCCAGTATACCGGTACTCTACGTTAAGGGCACAGTATGCCACCCCAGTATACCGGTACTCTCCGTTAAGGACACAGTATGCCACCCCAGTATACCGGTACTCTCCGTTAAGGGCACAGTATGCCACCCCAGTATACCGGTACTCTCCGTTAAGGGCACAGTATGCCACCCCAGTATACCGGTACTCTCCGTTAAGGGCACAGTATGCCACCCCAGTATACCGGTACTCTCCGTTAAGGGCACAGTATGCCACCCCAGTATACCGGTACTCTCCGTTAAGGGCACAGTATGCCACCCCAGTATACCGGTACTCTCCGTTAAGGGGGGGGTCACCGGTTAATTATTTGATCTTTCTCTCCTTTTCTCTCTTTCCCTGGCTTGTATCCATTCGGCCCCATTCAGCCAACTGTTTTAAGACGTTTATCCCCATCCAGGTGTCGATTTCTTCCTGGCGAGCGATAGCGAGCCAGCATTGTATGGAGAAATATCAAAAAATTTACAAATTTAGTTTGCTGTCAAAACAATATATATATGCTGGATCGCTACCGCTCGCCAGGAAAATATTGACACCTGGATGGGGATAAACGTCTTAAAACTGTAGGCTGAATGGGGCAGAATGGATAAAAGCCAAAGAGAGAGGGAAAGAAAGAAAAAACCCAGCCTCCCTTAATCTACTAACCACTTAATCTACTAACCACTTAATCTACTAACCACTTAATCTACTAACCACTTAATCTACTAACCACTTAATCTACTAACCACTTAATCTACTAACCACTTAATCTACCACTAATCTACTAACCACTAATTACTAACCACTTAATCTACTAACACTTAATCTACTAACCACTAATCTACTAACCACTTAATCTACTAACCACTTAATCTACTAACCACTTAATCTACTAACCACTTAATCTACTAACCACTTAATCTACTAACCACTTAATCTACTAACCACTTAATCTATAACCACTTAATCTACTAACCACTTAATCTACTAACCACTTAATCTACTAACCACTTAATCTCTAACCTTAATCTACTAACCCTAATCTAACCACTTAATTACTAACCACTTAATCTACTAACCACTTAATCTACTAACCACTTATCTACTAACCACTTAATCTACTAACCACTTAATCTACTAACCACTTAATCTACTAACCACTTATCTACTAACCACTTAATCTACTAACCACTTAATCTACTAACCACTTAATCTACTAACCACTTAATCTACTAACCACTTAATCTACTAACCACTTAATCTACTAACCACTTAATCTACTAACCACTTAATCTACTAACCACTTAATCTACTAACCACTTAATCTACTACCACTTAATCTACTAACCACTTAATCTACTAACCACTTAATCTACTAACCACTTAATCTACTAACCACTTATCTACTAACCACTTAATCTACTAACCACTTAATCTACTAACCACTTAATCTACTAACCACTTAATCTACTAACCACTTAATCTACTAACCACTTAATCTACTAATCACTTAATCTACTAACCACTTAATCTACTAACCACTTAATCTACTAACCACTTAATCTACTAACCACTGCATAAACAACGAAATTACTAATTCGCTCTCCTTCTCCCCCAAAGCAAAGTGAAGACATCGAAATGCAGTGACACCTTTGCTGGCAATTCTATAGTATACTTACAGCCTTCGGCGGGGACATTTGTCTACCGAAAAATGTACAAATTAATCTAGAAGGGTGATCTAATGGAAGTTTTTTTTTTAAATTTGATGGAGGTCTAGGGAGGAAACTAGAAATCTAATGAATACATGCAAAAATCGCCCAAAACGTGAACCATCCACCTTTAAGACCACTATTTATTTTCTTATTGCAACGAAACACAGATAGATGGATAGATAGATAGATAGATAGATAGATACATAGTTTATTGACCACAACAATTACATAAATACAATAGTTAGTTAAATTCAAGTAAAACAATACAGTACTACTAACATACACGACGGGTAACTCTACATAGCGTCCCATCTCGGTTGAATAATAAAAGCCCCCATCCCCCCCCCCCAACCACCTCGGCTGCTAAAACAAGCGAATTACAGGGGTCAGGGGGTTGGATGGGGGTGGGGGGTTAATTGGCCTCGTAAAGGTTGGCTGCGGCCGGGTGGGGGTCTATGTTATGAACGAGATGAGGTAAGGGGGTAATGGGGGGGGGGGGTAAGGGGGGGGGAGTCGTAGGCGGTGTTATGAAAGGAAGGGATGGAGGGTGGAGGTATGGAGAGAGAGGTGGGGGTATGGGACGGGTGGTTTGGGAGGAGACAGGTGATTGTGGTGGATGGCAGTGGGTAGTAAAATAGGACTTCAGAGGCTATCAACCCTTCTGGATTATTAAGCCAGCACGCTGTAAGTCAAGAATAGCGTCAGGACTGGAGCCCCTTCTCGATATCCCCAGTCCCTTGTTAAGAAAGAATAGGATGGCGGGTGGAGGTATGGAGAGGTATGGGTTGTATGAGACTGGAGAGAATGTGGTGGATTATTAAGCCAGCATAACGTCAGGACTGGAGCACCTTTTCGAGAACTCCAGTCCTTTGATGGCAGTGGAAATTCCGAACGAGATGGGTGGGGATAAGGGATATAAAGTAGAGTGTGGGATATGGAGGGGGTGGGGAGTGTGAATGATCAAGGCGGTATTATGAGAGAGATGGGGATTGGTGGGGGTGAAGATCAAGAGAGGGAGGTGGAGGTCAAGATGACGTTGGTATGGTCTGTTTATTTTCAGTTCACTATAAATAACAATGTATTAACTTTAATTACTCAGTTACTGCGAAGATTTTCTAGCGAAACAGTTAATTTATATTCATATTACCATGATGCACAAACATAGCAGGTTCCTAATTGTCCATCAGTATCTAGAAATCAGTTGCTAAAGAATTCACTCTACCGTCAGCTGAAATAAAACTGACTATAGTAGGATAGTCGTGGGGGTGTGGGTGGAAAGGGGTATGCGGGGGTGGATGTGGGTAAAGGGATTGGATGGAAGTGTGGGTTTTTGGGAGGTTGAGATTGGGGTGAGGCTGTACTGCTATGAAGAGGGAAAGGAGGAGTAGGGGAAAAATAGGATTGTAGGGGTGAGGTCGAGATCAACGTGTGGGTGGTGTTATGAGAGAGAGAGAGAGAGTGTGTACTTACTCTAGTTGTACTTACTCTAGTTGTATTGCGGGAGTGAGCATGCTCGTTATTTCCCGCCTCCTATATGTGTAGGTGTTATATGTATCGTTGGAATGGCTGTGGATGTGTGTGTAGTCTGTATTTTTAGCCAATTGGCGACATCGGAAACGAAGGCTTAGGGTGGATCTGTATGGTACCATTCTCATTATAGACGGTACCGTCTCGCCCGAAGGCTTAGGTAGCCATCAGCTTAGGTGAACCATATGATACCCATCTCGCCTTGTACCATTTTTGCCAACCCCAGATGGGACGTCACAACGTCGTCCACTTATTCCAGGTACCTATTTACAGCTAGGTGAACTGAGGCTAACACATGAAAGGAGACAAGCCCAATTTGTCTCCGCCCAGCCGGGGATTGAACCCCCGACCCCTCGTGTGTGAGACGAGAGCTCTACCTACTAGGCTACGGGCTGTGTGTGTGAGAGTGTGTGCTCAACCTCACTTTATCTCATGCTAAATATGTTTCAATACTTTTTGACGTAGTTAATGGATTTCTTCTTCAATATCCGACAACAAAATGTGACTTCCCCAATTTGAACTAACTGATTTTGTCTACTCTACTTCTGACTACAAAATTGACTTCCCGAATTTGTCAACCCCCTGATTTTAACTATTTCATTAGTACTATACTACTTTTTCTTTTAGGGCAAACACTCTACACCAGGTAATATAGAGATAGCCGGTTTGCCACAGTTATAACAGAAAACCGATTACGGCGGATGGCTGTGGCCTGATGAAGTCCATCCGCCTCTCTATTTTGCCTTGGGTTGGGTGTTTGACTGTCTCTCTATATTTTTCATATATCTGTGTTAATTTCAAGTCTTTTCACATGTGTGTGTGTGTGTGTGAGTGTCACGGGAGTGGAGGAGAGGGAGCTTATAAGTGGGGGATAAAGAAGACATCAAACAATTTACCAGCAAATTCTGGAAAATTCGAAGAAAAAGAAACACAAGAGCTAGATCACAATCTAGTTTAGATATAAACAGTGAAGCTCAAACTGCTTCAGGGGGAGCCGTTATATAAGAAGATTTCTCCCCACCAATTACCAAGACCAAGTTGTGGTGTGGGTGGATGTGATGGTATAGGCGGAGGGGGAGTTGGGCTGTGGGTGGAGGAGAGGATATGGGGGGATGGGGAGAGGGGGAGGGGGAGTTGGGGTATGGGAGGATGTGAGGGGTATAGGGGGATTTGGGGAATGGGAGGATGTGAGGGTGTAGGGGAGGGGGAGTTGGGGTATGGGTGGATGTGAGGGGAGGGGTGTGGAGGTATGTGAGGGGTAAGGGGAGGATTTGGGGAATGGGAGGATATGAGGGGTATGGGGGGATTTGGGGAATGGGAGGATGTGAGGGTATAGGAGAGGGAGAGTTGGGGTATGGGAGGATGTGAGGGGAGGAGGGGAAGGGTATGAAGGTATGTGAGGGTATAGGGGAGGGGGGTATGGGAGGATGTGAGGGATATGGGGGAGGGAGAGTTGGGGTATGGGAGGATGTGAGGGGTATGGGGGAGGGGGAGTTTGGGTTATCGAGATATAGGAGTCAAACAAGACAGAGAAAACAGGAGATGTGATTGTCTGGTCATGATGGAGTATAACCTGTAAAGCTTGATTGTACAGAGTGGATTTGATGACCTTACGCGGTGTTACGGGAGAAATTGATATGACAGGGATCGCGCGTGTTGAAAGCTAATACGTGTGTTGTGACGGGGAAGTGTACAGTCTAGATCAAAAGTTGTGTCCCCCTAGCATAGCTAGTTTTGGAATGTTCTGCTGTGCATGGCTTATTAAGATAATCAGATGATCCAGACTAGTTTCGAGAGGTAGAGAGATATTACATACAGTCCCACCCCTCCTCTGTGCAACTTTCCAACCTAAAAGTTAAACGTTATTCTAATTTTTTCTTCTATCCAACAGCTGATCTATGGAACTCTCTCCCAGAATCAGTCTTTCCCGGTTCCTATGACTTGAATTGCTTCAAACTCCGTGTGTTCAGGCATTTTGGCTCGAACGTCCCTTAATTTTGGCCCTGTCTCTCTTTCAATTCTGGGGGAGGCACTCGCCACTGGCAGTTCTACATTTGGTCTCCCTCACTCACATAGAAAAACATATTAAACCGTAACGATTATGGAGAGATTGTAGACACCAATGGAGCAAGGTAATACCCAGGGGAAACCTCACAGGCATAAGATAAGGAGTGGCTGGAATCCCTGTTTCATTTGTCTGGCTTCCCCCACTGTTTCTGTTTGTGTCTCACCTACACAGAGAGTAACCCAGCTAGCTCTCACAAACATCACCTTCTCCTATTAATTTCACTACTATAAACAAGCACACCACTCTTCTTTCCAATAAAAAAAACAAAAAACAAAAAACAAAAACATATATATATATAATTATATATATATACCGGTATATATATATATATATATATATTGAAGATAACCACAAACTGACCTTAATTTAGCTCGGTCACTCTTTCAACTTTGGGGGAGACACTTGTTGCAAGCAGTTTTGCCTGTCGTCTCCCTTCTACACATTAGACAACAAATGCAAACCTTACTAGATTTGGGGAATGAGATAATGTTAAATAATCTGAGGTGATGGTAATATAACACATACTAGTCTTGGGGGTATATAAATGATAAACACTGGCTTCAACACAATACTTAGATGACACACGCTTGCTATCGAGTGCTACAGGTCAAACACGACAACGTAAACAAGATATGTGATGTTCTGGCCATGATGAAGTACAACCTATAAAGCTTGATTGCACTGAGTTACTTTGATCATTTACGAGGTGTTAAGGACCAAAATAATCTGACAGGGATAGCGAGCGTGTTGAAGTGTGTTGTTGTGAAGTGGACATGTATAGACAAATCAAAAGTTCCGTCCTGTTCCGCATTTTCATATTTAGCTATCTGTCAAGACAATCAAGCAATCTATAAATCAAGATAAGAACATGGCAAATTACCAACAGTTGGACAAAAAAACAGAAATAAACCGATTATTATTATTATTATTATTATTATTAGACTATCAATGTGTGAATAGTTAGATAACAGACACCAGTTTCAAAACAATACTAGCTTCAAAACAATATTTAGATGACACGCATTACTTTCAACACAACATTTAAGACACACGCATTTCAATTTTTTTTTTAGATGACACACACTAGACAACTCGAGGCAATATTTAGATGCCACACGCTGTTATCGAGTGCTAGGCGACAAACAGGACAGCGTAAAAGGGAGAATGACAACGGTAAGCTTGATTGCACAGAGTGGCTTTGACGATTTACGCGGGGTTAAGGGGGGTAGTGCTTGGGTTTTTGGTCTATATATTCATTTATTTATTTATCTTTGAGTTTCCTCGCTAGACCACCATCAAACTTAGAAAAACACCCCCTAGACCCCTTTTCAAGATAAATTTGTACAATTTTCGATAGAAACATTTCCCGGCCGAAGGCCGTTTCCTTCTAAAATTAGAGGCTCGCTATCGCAAGCCAGGAAACAAATTACACCTAAAAGGTACGAAAGGTCTTAATATTGAAACAAATATATGAGGCGGAAGATCTCAAAATCGCCCAAGTAACGGAACGGACGTGTTAACACCTCGAAACTAATATGCTAAACACGAGGAAGAAGGGGGTCCATAAAAAGCGAGTACTACCCCCTTAAGGGCAAAATGGATATGACAGGGATCGAGCATGTTGAAGGTTAATGTGTGTGTTGTGATGTGGAAATGTATAGGCAAAGTCAAAAGCAGTGTTCTAACTCCACAGTTTTACCTTGGCCTATCTCTCTGTTGAATCAGGTAATCTAGGAATAAAGACGAGGAGATGGCAACTTTCCAGAAATATAGACTATAGGTTTGGGCATAGAAGACAAATAGTATATACTATAGGTAGCGCCAGCGAACTTGACACTAATCTACACCCGTTAACTTCTTATAACTCAAAATGAATGAAAGCAATAGGGCTGACGCTTCTATCATTTGGGAAGAGTCCACCAGGCAATAGGTGTGGATATTTACAGTCAGTTTGCTCTAGGCCCTTTTGAGTTACAGCGAGGTCAGGGATGAAGAGTATTGTCAAGTTCGTTGACGCTACCTTTAGTGTCACAGCAATATTTAGATGGTCGAGTGCCACGGGTTAAACTGGACAGGGAGATGTGATGCGATGGTCATAGACAGTTCTGCCCTCTCCATCATTATAAATGAAAGAAATAATAGGGAAAATAGCTACATATTTCCTTATATGCCATTTCCTCTCTGTTTCTACCCATATTGACAACGTATTTTCAGCATTATGGCATCGTTTTTGGTATTGTTTGCTTAAGATGTCTGTAAAATCATACAAAATCCTGTTACCTTTTCAAATATTCTGCAACTGGTTCTCAGGACTATAAAACTACGGAAATTATAATCGGTTTATTAACAGAAGGACATCCGGGTTACCTGAAAATACAGTATCTTATGATTAGATAAATATCCAGTATTCGATAAATGGATATCAATCGTGGTCATGTGTTGTACTTATCGCTGTCTTGATGGTGTAATGGTTAGAGCGTGAAAGTTCTGTAGGTGATATCTTAGGTTCGAATCCTGGGAGAATCACGTGCTTTCATTAATTTCATGTTTTTGTATGTGTTTTGTTTTTGTTTTTTGGTTTTTTGGTGGGGTGTTATTGCTGTTAAACACGATGTTAAAAATCTAGAATTCTAGGATATGATCGTTAATCCCAATGAATGATATACAGTAGGCCTACACTAATAATAATGAGTGCAAATTATTTTAACAACAAAATTCACAATAAATTTAGCTTACAATGGTTAAAAATGGGCCCCAATTGTGAGCAAAAACAGCGAGCTTGTCAACTCTGATCATGGAGTAGCCTATAAAGCTTGATTGCACACAGTGGCTTTGATGATTTACACGATGTTACGGGCAAAACGGATATGACAGGGATAGCGAGCGTGTTGAAAGTTAATATATGTGTTGTGATGTGGAATTGCACAGTCAAAGTAAAAAAATCACATCTAACCTCCACATTGTGAAGGTTAATATATGTGTTGTGATGTGGAATTGCACAGTCAAAGTAAAAAAAATCACATCTAACCTCCACATTGTGAAGGTTAATATGTGTGTTATGATGTGGAATTGCAGTCAAATTCAAAAGTCACATCCATCCTCCACATTTTCATATTTGGTTATCTCTCTAATATATCAAGTAATCTGGTAATCAAGAAGAGGGCATTGCAATTTATCGATAGCTTAAAGGTGGGGGCTCATGGGTTGAGATAAACATGGAATGCTAATCGCCAAGCTGTACATAATTATCTTGCAAAATGCAATGGCACTGAAATAATTATTAACAATGGTATAAAGGATTTTGTGGATCGTCTATACCGGGCCTGTGACGTCACAAGAGTGTAAGTCCACCATCCAGTCTAGGCTAAGGATACTGGTGTGACGTCACTATGACGTCACAGGCCCGGTATAGACGATCCGCAAAATCCTTTATACCATTGTTAATAATTATTTCAGTGACATTGCATTTTACAAGATAATTATATGCAGGTTGGCGATTATTTTTCCATGTTTACCTCAACCCATGAGCCCCCACCTTTAAGAAAAACTATTAGTATGGTAATAGGTAGACGAGACATTACGTTGAAAATAGTAGTTAAATGTTGCAAAGATGTTATCACAGGACAGCGTAAACAACAGATGTGATGGTCTGGTCGTGATGAAGTATAATCTGTAAACATTGATTGCACAGTGTTGCTTTGATCATTTACGCGGTGTTACGAGGAAAATGTACATGCCAGGGATCGAGCCTGTTGAAAGCTAATATGGGGAGAATGCCCTATTCGTACGCGATAGTCCAATTTGAATACAAAATCTACAACAAAATTAATATTCATACAATCATATAGGCTTAAATGAGTTAAATTCAATGTTAATCCAAAAGGTACCTAAAGGGGAGATGGTTGTTTTTTATGGTCCCCCTTCTCACTCATGTTTAGCCCCATTAATTTTAAGATTGTAAGACTTTCGACCCTTTAGTTTGGCGATTTTATGAACTTTTGCCCTATTTCTTTGTCAATATTAAGACCTTTCGTGCCATTTAGGTGTCGATTGTTTCCTGGCGAGCGATAGCGAGCCTGTAAATTAGGAGGAATCAGCCTTCGGCCGACAATTTTTTTTACTAAACACCGGTATCGTACACATTGATCTAGATTATTTTTTTTTTTTTTTTTTTTTTTTTTTTTTAATAGCTTGATGGAGGCCTAGGGAGGAAACTAAAACGATAATATATACATAAATAAATCGAGCAATATATAGGCCTGAGCTTTCCCCCCTAAGCCCTTTCCATCATATACGAGTACACGAGCTAATATTTCTACCATAAGGAAGGGTCAGCCAAGGAATCAGTGCCGAAATGTACAGCCCATTTACTCCAGCCCTTTTTGAGTTACAGAGGTTAGGGGCCACGATTTCTGGCCAACTTCTAATGAATGGACTATAGGACCAATACACTAAAAACCAAGGTGTAGGCCTATATGACTGAACACGTAACTCTAACAAAACTATAGTCTATTCGCTGTAAGTAGGCGAGAAATCATAACCTCTAACCTCTGTAACTTAAAAAGGGCCAGAGTAATCAATCTAATATGTCTACCGTTTGGGAAGAGTCAGTCAAGGAATAGATGTGGAAACTTACAGCCAATTTGCTCTAGCCCTTTTTGAGTTACAGAGGATAGAGGTCATGATGTATCGCCTACTTACAGCGAATAGACTACAGTACATATATCATGGGGGTGTTTTTTCTGGTCCCTCTTCTTCCTTATGTTTAGCCCAATTAGTTTTGAGATTTTAAGACGTTCGCCCCATTAGTGTGGCTACTGCAAGACCTTTGCCCCATTTCTATGATATTTGCGCATTTTTCTATCGAAAATGCAAACATTTGATCTCGAATTGGGTTCTAAGGGGATCTTTTTTAAGCTTGATGGAGGTCTAGGAAGGAAATAACTCCCCTTAAGGTTATTAATTTGAGCTCCTATAATAAACCCTCAATGATATAGGATTCATTATCGAACACATCTATAAAATGCATCATTAATGTGTTCAAAATGCCTAAAAAGAGTGTTGGAATTGATACGCCAGTTGTATTACAGTAATGCGTTCTATATTGTAAACTAAATTATTATTGTGAAGCTGACGGTTATGTCTACTCAGCCACGCCTCACTTATATTATCAATTTATAATATAATATAATATAATATAATATAATATAATGTATGTCTATGGAGGGATAGACAGACTAATGAGGAAGTAAGAAGGAGGTGTGGTGTGGAGGTAGATGTGCTGGAAAGTGTGAAAAGGAACAACTTGAGATGGTTCGGCCATATGGAACGTATGGAAAGCGAGAGAATGACTAAGAGGGTGTATGAGAGCGAGGTGGAGGGACAGAGGGGGAGAGGTAGACCGAATATGAGGTGGAAGGATGGAGTGAGGAAGTACATGAACGAAGGTGGTGCTGGTTGGGGGGAGGGGCGTCGACTGACTGGGGACAGAGGTGCATGGGGGCGGTTCGTTCGTGGCCACCCCTTCGGGGATCACGGCGTCAGGCAATAGATAGATAGATAGATGTATGTATGTTTACTGTACATATACTGTATGTATGGTGAGTTATCTGCTCAACAGGTGGCGTTGTGTGTGTGTAAGTGTGAGAGTCCGAGTGTAGGGGGTGAGACAGTGAAGCACGGAGACAGTGAAGCACAGTGGCTTCGGAGATGGGGTCGTTTCGGGCCATGAGTGAGCACCGTGCCTCATGTGAAGGCGAGATGGCAGGTGCTCGTTGTGCTCTACGTGCTTCACATGTCTCACTCCCTAGACTGGAACAAGACCTCACGGGCTTCACTGTTCATTGTAAAGCGGTGAATATTAAGGCTCTCAGCCTATGCCCGAGAGGAAGTAAGTTGGAATATAGAAAAAAAAAAAAAAAAAAAAAAAAAAAATCAGACCCAATCCCCACTTTTCCTTTTTTTTTTGGGGGGGGGGGCGACTCAAGACAGAGCACGAATAGGGACATCACAACATAAAACAAAGAAAACACATCAACAAAATACAAATTCACACACATCTAAGTCATCCAGGAGAAGACCCATGTAATGTAATATAATATAAATCCTAAGAATGCAAATAATACTAGGCCTAATTAATTGCTATTATGTTTTTACCATTGTCATAAGAATATCTATTCCAATTTTGGAATTCACCATACATTACCTGAACTGGAATACAGTATATGTGTGTGGCTTATAAGAGCACCCACGAATTCCTGGCGCTTATTTGGTTATATGAAAGCCCCGAACTGATGTGTGTGAGGGATAGATCGTGCGGCAAGCGAGATCGGCCAGTATTTGGTTTGGACGATAGTTTGGTATGGTACTTATTAGACAACAAGGTGATATATATTTTTTTCTTCATGTAGTACTCTGATCCAAACACCAAGTCAATAAAAATACCAAATGGGGAAGAGCACGTGATTGTATTCATTCTGTGATCTTTGAACACCAAACCTTACGTTATTTATTATAGGTAGGCCAGAAAAAAAAAAAAAAAAAAAAAAAAAAAATGGGGGTTGACCTGAGTATATACAGTAGAATAGAATAGAATAGGCCAGAAATCGTGACCCCCTAACCCCTGTAACTGAAATAGGGCTGAAGTAAATGGGTTGTAAATGTTCACACCTATTCTCTGGCTGACGCTTCCTAAATGGTAGAAATATTAGCTTGATCACTCTACTATAATTGTTTATTAGTTATAGAGGTTAGGGCTAACGAGTCTTGCCAAATGTGTATTACGAGAATGTAGCCTATATATACGAAAAATAGGAAAAGTGGGGATTGGGCCTGAGTAAATAGATAGATACATAGATAGATAGATAGATACATAGATAATTATATACGAATGCCAAGAGAGGCTACCGACACCAGCGGGCACCAACATGACGAATATTGACCGATCTCCGCAACTATAGGGCCTGTAATGCGAGGTTTTGCAACATGATGACACACTTGGTAATGAGATCCACATGTCCGAGTTGACGCGGTGTGAGGGGCACGTCAGGCAGATATTGTTGCAACAGGACGGGTTTGGCGGGGAATTGACAGGAGATGGACAGGGTGGGGTTGACGCGGTGTGGACGGGTTGGGATTGAAGTGGTGGCATTGACAGGATATGGACGGGGTGGAACTCTCTCCCATAATCGGTCTTTCCCTCTTCCTATGACTTAAATTGCTTCAAACTCCGTGTGTCCAGGTATTTTGGCTCGAACGTCCCTTGATTTTGACCCTGTCACTCTTTTAACTCTGGGGGAGGCACTCGATACAGGCAGTTCTGCCTTTTGCTTCCCTCACTCACATAGAAAAAAATTAGCACAATAATGACGAAACAATGCCAGGTTCCTCAGTTAATAATGGCGTATAAAACACAGGATACATTAGTAGGTACTGCGGACTTGATAGTCAATAAACTGAAGGACATAATTTAGGTAGAGCCAGAACTATGGAAAATATGGTGAGAAATATGGATTTTTTTTTTTTTAACAACCAGCACTGAAAAAAAAATAATGGCGAATAAACTGCGGGCAACATTAGCGGCTAGTGTTTCATTGACGATTAATATAAAACAGAGAATACCATTGCCTTAGTGGAGGTGGAGTGTTGTACTTTTTTCTTTATTTACACTTATTCCCTAGACCTCCATCAATCATTACAAAATTACCAGCAAACCACCTCTTTAAAAAAAAAAAGAAAAAAAAAATAATAATAATAATAATAATTAATAAAGAAATACATACGTAAATATAAATAAAATAACATCGATACTTAAATAGGGTGAAGCATCATATTATCGCCAAAGTAATGGAATGAAACGTCTAAAAAAAAATCTCCAAACTAATGGGGCGAAATAGCGAAGGTAAAAAAAAAAAAAAAAAACGACAAAAACATAAACACAAACACACACACACACACACACACACACACACACACACACACACACACACTCTCTAACCAAATAGACATGATGGTTAACAAAAAAAAAAAAAAAAAAAAAAAAAACACACACATATTCCCGTCCTAATGGAGTGTGAAGTTAGTGTTGTTGTTTTACGAGCACACCACCACATTAACCCGTCATTCCACCACCACCACCGGGCGGAATAAACACGGAATTAGAGATGCTTTGAATGATAATGCCAAAGCTTTCTCACCCAACTTTGATCTTCAACACTATTACGTCGCATTATCAGGTCAGCTTTAATAACAATTCCGACGTGTAAATGAAGGGGAGATGGTTCAATTTTTGGTAGATTTTTAGATGTATTTACTGTTTATATTCTAGTTTCCTCCGTAGACCTCAATCAAACTTAATACAAATAATCCCAAGATCTCCCTTCAACATATATCTGTACATTTTTCGGTAGAAAAATGTCCCGGCCGAAGGCCAAATTCTCTTAAATTACAGACTCGCTATCGCTCGCCAGGAAATAATCAACGCCTAAATTATTCGAAAGGGCTTAAGATTGACAATGAAATGGGGCGTAAAGTCTTAAAATCGCCAAAGTAATGGGCCGAGCGTCTTAAAATCTAAAAAAAAACATGCGATACCAGTAAAAAAAATCCCAGAAACATTGCCGGAAAAAAATGGCTATCTATCGAAAATTGACGATAAAAGCTCTCGTGTGGTACCCTGATAATGGTACTCGCCAAAATTTAAGGTTCGGGAATTAATTAGTTGAATACAATCATCTAATAGTTGCCAGAATACAATGAAAAGTATATCACCGGTACAGAAGGGGTTAATATAAAAATGAGGGTCTTCCTAATGAACATTTTTACTGGAAAATATTATTCTTCAGTAGGATGAAGGCATTTTCATTTAATTATGGCTATCACTAGACCGTTCTATGCAGCTTAGGAAGGATCTAGGGGAGTCAAAGTGTTTCTTGAGTCTATATCCCTTTTCTTTCTAGATATATATATTTTTGTTTAAACTGAATAAAATCTTCTTTTGTTTGTCAGAAAAAATATATAATAACATTCGCCATCTTTCTGAAGACGATACGGCGAAAGCAAACGCATTTTTTTTAAACAAATCCAAAATGACCAATATACACAATGCTTATTGACAAAACACACACACACACACACACACACACACACACACACACACACACACACAGTAATTTGGCACTAGGATTAATAAAACAGATATTTCAGTAAGCATGCACTTCATGAAAGTTTGTGTCAGCTATTTTTGGCAAGGGGGAGGTGCTTTCATTTTTGGACAATCTTACCATCGACATCAGTAAGAAAATATGCATCTATCTATATCTATATGCTCAGGCCCAATCCCCATTTTGGGGGTAGCCGGCTCAAGACAGAGCAAGAACAGGGAAAACACAAAAACAACATAAAACAAAAAATAAACACAGATAAAAAACACAAACTCTCACACATCCAGGTCACCCAGGAGAAGACCCAGAGACCAGGGTTACCAAGGTCGCTCCAGCACTCCCCCGGCCCCTGACCACCCGGAGAGGTTCCGATCTCGGCAGGCAGACATGCAGCGGAGCCAAAGCCACAAGCCCTCCCACCACAATATGCATAGAGAAAACAAACACTCTCGTTATGGCCCAATTTTGAAAGATATTTTCTTAATTGAATCGTAAAAAAAGAGAGAACAGTATTTCAATAATCTTTACATATTTTCTTCTATATTATCGATGTTAACCCTTTCAAGATCCAATACGCATTTCTTGTCTGGCTATTAATAGACGATTTTATTCAGATTAGGAAGGTATCTGGAAGTCAAGAGGGTTAACTGAGGTAGTCTTTACCCTTATAATTCCCACAGATCCTTCTTAAATTGTATACAATCGTCTAATGATAGCCAGAATAAACTGTCAACCTGCGTCATGATCTCCAAAAGGGTTAAATGTCCTGCGTGGCATTGACCAAAGACCAAAGATGGCTGGGATCGGATAATAACATAAATGATAAATGTTTACAGTACTATAGTCCATCCATAATAAGCTGGCCGAAATACTTAACTACTAACCTCTATAACCCATAAACAACGAGAGTAATCGAGCTAACATTTCTACCATTAGGGAAGAGTCAGTCTGGGAATAGGTGGGGAAATTTATAGCCCATTTACTCTAGCCCGTTCTGAGTTGCAGAGGATATCGAGGTCTAAAATGTCTGGCCTATTTATAATGAATGACTATTAGAAGCATATGAGGACTGTCAAAGAAGACTGATAGTAACTGAAATGTACACCCTTTATGAGCAAACATTTAAAAGAACTGTTTATACTGACTGTGTTGTAAGATTTTAAATGGCTGGAATCTTAGAAAATAGGAGAAAAATGGCGTGCAATGTGTTGGGTGTGACTGCGGCATTTGGTGGTCGTAAGGGCGCCAGCAAGACACTGGCTAAGAGCAAAAGGGTGTTTACTATTGTGTGGTGGTGGTGGTGGTGTTGTCGGTGTACTGGTGGTGCTGGTTATGTTAGTGATGGTGGTGGTGGTGGTGTACTGTTGGTGGTGATGATGTTAGTGGTGGTGGTGTTGGTGGTGGTGGTGTTGTTGGTGTACTGGTGGTGCTGGTTATGTTAGTGATGATGGTGGTGGTGGTGGTGGTGTACTGGTGGTGCTGGTTATGTTAGTGATGGTGGTGGTGGTGGTGGTGTTGGTGTACTGGTGGTGCTGGTTATGTTAGTGATGGTGGTGGTGGTGTTGGTGTACTGGTGGTGCTGGTTATGTTAGTGATGGTGGTGGTGGTGGTGGTGGTGGTGGTGGTGTTGGTGTACTGGTGGTGCTGGTTATGTTAGTGATGGTGGTGGTGGTGGTGGTGGTGGTGTACTGGTGGTGCTGGTTATGTTAGTGATGGTGGTGGTGTTGGTGTACTGGTGGTGCTGGTTATGTTAGTGATGGTGGTGGTGGTGGTGGTGTTGGTGTACTGGTGGTGCTGGTTATGTTAGTGATGGTGGTGGTGGTGGTGGTGTTGGTGTACTGTTGGTGGTGATGATGTTAGTGGTGGTGGTGGTGGTGGTGTTGGTGTACTGGTGGTGCTGGTTATGTTAGTGATGGTGGTGGTGGTGGTGGTGTTGGTGTACTGGTGGTGCTGGTTATGTTAGTGATGGTGGTGGTGGTGGTGGTGGTGGTGTACTGGTGGTGCTGGTTATGTTAGTGATGGTGGTGGTGGTGGTGGTGTTGGTGTACTGGTGGTGCTGGTTATGTTAGTGATGGTGGTGGTGGTGGTGGTGTACTGGTGGTGCTGGTTATGTTAGTGATGGTGGTGGTGGTGGGTATAGTAATGATGGTGATTATGTTAGTGATGGTGGTGGTGGTGTCGGTGTACTGGTGGTGCTGGTTATGTTAGTGATGGTGGTGGTGGTGGTGTACTGTTGGTGGTGATGATGTTAGTGGTGGTGGTGGTGGTGGTGGTGGTGGTGTTGGTGTACTGGTGGTGCTGGTTATGTTAGTGATGGTGGTGGTGGTGGTGGTGTTGGTGTACTGGTGGTGCTGGTTATGTTAGTGATGGTGGTGGTGGTGGTGTACTGTTGGTGGTGATGATGTTAGTGATGGTGGTGGTGGTGGTGGTGGTGTCGGTGTACTGGTGGTGCTGGTTATGTTAGTGATGGTGGTGGTGGTGGTGTACTGTTGGTGGTGATGATGTTAGTGGTGGTGGTGTTCTTGGTAGTGTACTGGTGGTGGTGCTTATGTTAGTTATGGTGGTGGTAGTGGTGGGGCTTATGTTAATGATGGTGGTGGTTATGATGATGGTGGTGATGGTTACGATGGTGAGAGTAGTGGTGGTGATATAAAGTAGTAATGGTGTGCTGATGGTGGTAGTGGTGGTGGTGATGGTAATATTAATAATAATGGTGTGCTGGTGTTGGTGATGGTAAGTTCAGTAGTAATGGAATGGTGGCGGAGGTGGTGTTACTAGTAGAAATCGTGATGGTGGTATTGATAAAACTAATGGGAGTGTTGGTGATGGTGATGAGTAATGGTGTGATGGTACTAGTGGTGTTGGTGGAGTAGGTGTGTGTGTTGGTCGTGGTGGTGGAGGTGGTAAATTCAGTAGCAATGATGTGGTGGTGGCTTTAGTGATGGTGGTGGTGTGGTAGTAATGGAGTAAGGTGGTGGAGTAGTACATAGTCGTGGTGATGGTGTTAGTGGTAGCAATGGTGATAGTGGCAGGGGTGGTAGTAGTAGTAGTAGTAGTAGTAGTAGTAGTAGTAGTAGTCGTAGTAGTGGTAGTGAGGCAAACGATATTGGTAGTAATGGTGGTAGTGAGGCAAGGTCAGTGTTGGCTGGTGAATGGTGTTAGTGGTGTTTACGATAATGGTGGTAGTGGTAGTAGCGGTGGTGGTAGTACGGTAGTAGTAGTAGTAGTGAGGTAAGCGATATTGGTGGTAATGGTGGTAGTGGAGCAAGGTCAGTGTTGGCTGGTGAATGGTGTTAGTGGTGTTTACGATAATGGTGGTAGTGGTAGTAGCGGTGGTAGTAGTAGTGGTAGTGTGGCAAACGATATTGGTGGTAATGGTGGTAGTGGTTGAAAGTCAGTGATGGCTGTTGAATAGTGCTAGTGGTGTTTACGATAATGGTGGTGGTAGTGGTAGTAGTAGTGGTAGTAGTAGTAGTGGTGGTGGTAGCGTGGTAAGCGATATTGGTGGTAGTGGGGCAAGGTCAGTGTTGGCTGGTGAAGGGTGGTGTTAGTGGTGTTTACGATAATGGTGGTAATGGTTGTAAAGGTGTAGCGGTGGTGTAGCGAGGTCACACTTCCGCCCGCTAATAGCACTCTTGTTAGCGGATTTGTAGGCTGCCTCAAAGTAAAAGGAGAGAGAGAGAGAGAGAGAGAGAGAGAGAGAGAGAGAGAGAGAGAGAGAGAGAGAGAGAGAGAGAGAGAGAGAGAGAGAGAGAGAGAGAGCGAGAGAGCGAGAGCGAGAGAGAGAGAGAGATAGAGAGGAAAGGGAAAGCAGAACAAGACAACGATGGAAAGTAGAGAGCAAAAACTACAACACCGAGAGAGAACTTGGAGCAAAACAAGGTAAGAGTTGCGTTAGCGGGCTTATCATCGCTTTGCATAAATTACGCTCGCGGTGATGTTCACGTATAATTTGACAGATTTTTCCCGAATAACATTAATATACAGTCTATGGCATAATTCACCTAAATAACCTTAACTTAATTTAACCTAACCTAACCTAGTGGCATATCAATGGGGGCTTCCGCCCCCACACCCTCATTAATGGGCGATTCAGCGGGAGGCTAGTTAGACTGGGTTAGGTTAAGGTTACTAAGATTATTTATGCCATATTTCAGGGGGAAAATTGGTCAAATTAGACGCGAACATAACCCCGAGCATAATATAAACAAACCCACGACACGCCGGCAAGTACAACTCTTACTTACAACTCTTACTTACAACTCTTACTTATAACTCTTACTTACAACTCTTACTTAAAACTCTTACTTATAACTCTTACTTATAACTCTTACTTATAACTCTTACTTATAACTCTTACTTACAACTCTTACTTATAACTCTTACTTATAACTCTTACTTATAACTCTTACTTACAACTCTTACTTATAACTCTTACGTATAACTCTTACTTACAACTCTTACTTATAACTCTTACTTATAACTCTTACTTACAACTCTTACTTATAACTCTTACTTATAACTCTTACTTACAACTCTTACTTATAACTCTTACTTACAACTCTTACTTACAACTCTTACTTATAACTCTTACTTATAACAACAACAATGAATGAGTAAACCGATGGTGGTGGTAATATTGGGGTTAGTGGTAGTAATGGTGGTAGTGCTTATGGCGGTGGTAGTAATGGTGGTGGTGGTAAAGGTGTGGTATCAATGGTGGCGGTGGCGGTGGTGGTGGTGGTGGTAGTGGTAGTAGTGGTGTGGTAGTAGAATCAATGGTGGTAGTAGCAATGATGATAGTGGTAGTGTTAACAGTAATAATGGTGGTAATGGTGTGGTAGTAATAGTGGTGGTAGTATAAATAGTTGTAGAGGTGGTAGTGGTAGTAATGGTAGTGGTAGTAGCAGTAGTGGTGTAGTAGTTATGTTGATGGTGGCGGTGGTGTAGCGAGGTCAGACTTCCAGCCGTTAATAGCACTCTTGTTAGCGGATTTGTAGGCTGGATAAAGGTAAAAGAAGAGAAAATAAATGAAGAATACAAAACAACAATGATGGGAGAGAGAGAGAGAGAGAGAGAGAGAGAGAGAGAGAGAGAGAGAGAGAGAGAGAGAGAGAGAGAGAGAGAGAGAGAGAGAGAGAGAGAGAGAGAGAGAGAGAGAGAGAGAGAGAGAGAGAGAGAGAGAGAGAGAGCAAAACCAACAAGACTGAGAAAGCAAAAATATGGTGGTGGTAATGGTACTGGTGTGTGGTAGTAGTGAGAAAATACTAGTGCTACACCCTGTTCCAAATAGGTAGGCCAGAAATCGTGAACTTTAAACTCTGTAACTCAAAAAGGGCTAGAGTAAATGGGCTGTATATTTCCACACCTATTCCCTGGCTGACCCATCCCAAATGATATAAATATTACCTCGATTACTCTAGTCATTTGTGAATTAAAGAGGTTAATGATCAAGAGTTTTGGCCTACTTATTGGGAACAGGGTGTAGTATTGGTGGTGGTGGTGGTGGTGGTGGTGGTGGTGGTGGTGGTGGTGGTGGTGGTGGTGGTGGTGTTGGTGTTGGTGGTGGTGGTGGTGGTGGTGGTGGTGTAGGGAGGTCAGACTTCCGGCCGCTAATAGCACTCTTGTTAATGGGGGGTTACTGTTTTTTTTTTATCTTTCTCTCCTTTTCTCTCCTTTTCTCTCTTTCTCTGGCTTGTATCCATTCGGCTCCATTCAGCCAACTGTTTTAAGATGGTTATCCCCATCCAGGTGACGATTTCTTCCTGGCGATCGATAGCGAGCCAGCACTGTATGGAGAAACCCGGCTTCGCCGGAGAAATTTTTCTATCAAAAAATGTACAAATTTAGCTTGCTGTCAAAAAAATATATATATGTTGGCTCGCTACCGCTCGCCAGGAAAATATTGACACCTGGATGGGAGTAAACGTCTTAAAACAGTAGACTTAATGGGGCCGAATGGATACAAGCCAAAGAGAGAGGGAGAGAAAGAGAAAACAAAGCGAGGTGGGCTCCCTTAACGGATTTGTAGGCTGGATAAAAGGAGAAAGGAGGGAGAGGAAATGGTGAGGGTAATAATAACAATGTGAGAAGAAAAAAAGAGGGCGTAGATAAATTATAGCAAAAACAACAACAATACGAAGAAAAAGAGCAAATAAGAAAAGAGGGAATAGCAACAAGAAGAGAGAAATTATAGCAAAAACAACAACAGTGAGACCAAAAAGAGCAAAAAATGATGGTAGAGGAAAAATAAACAATAAGGAAGAAATTATAGCAAAGACAACAACAAAGCGAAGAGAAAGAGTAAATACGAAAAGAGAGCATAGCAAAAAGAGAGAAATTATAGCGAAAACAACAACCCTGAGACCAAAAAGAGCAAAGAATGATAGTAGAGAAGAAAAGAAAAAACAATAAGAAAGAAATTATAGTAAAGACAACAACAATTGGAAATAATAAATATAGCAACGAATGAGAGCAAAGACAATTACAATAAGGAGAAAAGGAGCAAAGAATGATCGTAAGCAAAGACAACAAATAAAACAAAAATAAAACAAGTGAGATAAAAGAGAGAATAAAAGACTAAAAAGTAACACTCCAGTAAAACAAGTATAAAGGAGTAAAACACCAAGAGACAGTAAAGAGAGCAAAAATAGAAGTAAAGGGAGCAAAAATAGAAGTAAAGAGAGCAAAAATAGAAGTAAAGAGAGCAAAAATAGAAGTAAAGGGAGCAAAAATAGAAGTAAAGGGAGCAAAAATAGAAGTAAAGGGAGCAAAAATAGAAGTAAAGAGAGCAAAAATAGAAGTAAAGAGAGCAAAAATAGAAGTAAAGGGTGCACAAATAGAAGTAAAGGGAGCAAAAATAGAAGTAAAGAGAGCAAAAATAGAAGTAAAGGGAGCAAAAATAGAAGTAAAGAGAGCAAAAATAGAAATAAAGGGTGCAAAAATAGAAGTAAAGGGAGCAAAAATAGAAGTAAAGAGAGCAAAAATAGAAGTAAAGAGAAAAAATAGAAGTAAAGGGAGCAAAAATAGAAGTATAGAAGAGTAAAATAACAACAAAGAGAGTGAATAAAGAGAGCAAAAATAGAAGTAAAGGGAGCAAAAATAGAAGTAAAGGGAGCAAAAATAGAAGTAAAGAGAGCAAAAATAGAAGTAAAGAGAACAAAAATAGAAGTAAAGAGAGCAAAAATAGAAGTAAAGAGAGCAAAAATAGAAGTAAAGAGAGCAAAAATAGAAGTAAAGGGAGCAAAAATAGAAGTAAAGAGGGCAAAAATAGAAGTAAAGGGAGCAAAAATAGAAGTAAAGAGAAAAAATAGAAGTAAAGGGAGCAAAAATAGAAGTAAAGGGAGCAAAAAGAGAAGTAAAGGGAGCAAAAAGAGAAGTAAAGGGAGCAAAAATAGAAGTAAAGGGAGCAAAAATAGAAGTAAAGGGAGCAAAAATAGAAGTAAAGGGAGCAAAAAGAGAAGTAAAGGGAGCAAAAATAGAAGTAAAGGGAGCAAAAAGAGAAGTAAAGGGAGCAAAAATAGAAGTAAAGGGAGCAAAAATAGAAGTAAAGGGAGCAAAAAGAGAAGTAAAGGGAGCAAAAATAGAAGTAAAGGGAGCAAAAAGAGAAGTAAAGGCAGCAAAAAGAGAAGTAAAGGCAGCAAAAAGAGAAGTATAGAAGAGTAAAACAACAACAAAGAGAGAGAGAGAGAGTAAAGAGAGCAAAAATACAACAATAACACAGAAAATGGGGAGTAAGACAAAATTAGTGATGAGACAGGAATGAGAGAGGAAACTAAAACAATAATAGAAGTAAGAGAACAAAAACAACAAATGCGAGAGTATAAAGAGAATTAAAGCCTCAACAATGGCAGTAATAAGAGCAAAAGCAACAACGAAAAGAAAACAAACAAACAAAAATATCAAAACATGTACAAAATGAACACCCCATCCTACACGCTGCCAAGACTGATTACTAGAGTACATAATTACTCTCTCTCTCTCTCTCTCTCTCTCTCTCTCTCAAGACTAATTAGTAGAGTATATAATTAGTCTTCAGTATGCTCTCTCTCTCTCTCTCTCTCTCTGTCTATCTATCCTCTTTATTTTTAATTTTATTTTTTCTAATGCAATATTTCCGTTCGTGGGGGTCCGGAAAGGGCTTCGTTGGGAATAAAGGATTGATCTATTCTCGACCAAATAGTAGTGGTAGTGGTAGTAATGGTGGTGTGCAGTCAAAATCAGAAGTTGTCCAAAACGTAGAGTAAAGAATATTACCTTGTTTTTACGACATTAAGCGTAAAATATACAGGTTGGTAAAAAATGCATGACGACTTTATCAAGGAAGAGTGATAGTAACTTGATCTTACATGAACTATTGATTTTGACTGCACTCGGAAAATAAATGAAGGTACTCACCAAATTTCATCAAATTCCGATCGCAATATTATGAACAATATTGCGAGCAGATTGACAGATATACAAACAGACACACATATTTATATTTTATTAATTTCACCACAACACCAAACACCCCTAATGAAATTAATTAAAGTATATATGATCCACCGGGATTCGAACCCGGGTTATCACACACAGATTTTTGACACCTTAACCATTACACCACCAGGACGGTTATATAAGCTACCGTAAAATGGCCTAAGTTTGGTCAGGGGTCTGTACTGCGGACATTTCTGGATAAAAGTATATAAGGTACAGTTATGGAAAGATGACTCTGCATTATGGAACAACACAGCAGACATACTTGTGTTTCCATAACATCATGTATTTATCCCATAACTGTGGTTCATTATATTTGTTTACAGAGTGTCCGAAATTATGTCCCCGTCCGGAGTTACGTCATTTCACCGGTACCACTTAGAAAAGAGTAATTACTTGTTTATATTTACCGTAGCATTTTCATCACCAAATGTAGTGTTATTCCTTGCATAAGATCTGGCAGTAATTCCAGGAATTCTCCCAGGGTAAATTCTTCCATCAAAGAAATTGTGTATCGGTTTCTGGTGCACCAAAGGATATACAGTGTGAATAATAAATGTTTTTAATTAAACTTAATTTATAATCTAGAGCTTATGTGAACAGAAATATACATCCAGCTTAAATTGCATAATGCTAAGGCGAAGTATTCCAGAGGTGTTAGAAGAAATTAACTGAGTAATAATTTCACACAATTAAAAACAAAATGCGTGTTCGACTGAAATAAAATATACACATTCAATGTATTTCAATCGTTCATGTGTGCTTCTTTGAACACGTAAATGTTTGAAATACTAATTGTATCAAGTATATCTCACAAAAAACACGTGAGCTACTAAATGTGTTTTTATACTCCCAGCCGGACTCGAACCACCAACAATCAGGGTGAGTGTCCATGCTTTGCCCACTACACCACGGCGTGATAAAGGACACTTAATGTGTTTCCTATTTATATTAAGAAGGGAAATCCTACTTGGAGAATGTATTTCAATTCTTACACAAGTCATAGGATCCATATTCCAGGATACCATACAGGGATGTTTACAAGTAACCCCCACCAAACTCGGGTTAAAGAGATTTCATTTAATAGTAGATTAAAGCACAAACACTCGTCCTGACTGTCGGTGGTTCAAGTCCGGCTGGGAGTATAATTGTTTTTAGTAGCTCACTTGTATTTGTGGGATATACATGATATAATTAGTATTTCAAACATTTACGTGTTAAAAAAAACCCACACATAAACGATTGAAATACGTTTAATGTGTGTATTTTATTTCAGTCAAACACACATTATATTTTATAATTATTATTTTCTATTTCCAGTGTAGTATCGGTGTATTTTATGCATGAACGGTTGCCTAAAAATATCTTGCCTCCGAGCTCAAGGTTGGTGCAGCCTAGAGACCCTATAGTAACAGAGATCAGCCAACCTCCGCCATACTGGGGCCACTAGGGTCATTATTGGCCTCTCTCGGCACCCAAATACGACTACACCCATACTAAACATTGGGTATGTATATATATATAAATAAATAAATAGGCCTAATGATGATGATACTCTTTCTCTTCCTATTACTACTATTAATTCTACTGCTAATACTAATACTACAAATAATAAGTAAACTAAACCAAAATACTGCCACGGGATTATCATATAGTTTGGTATTTGGATCTACAGTCTACATAATCACAGATCAAATATTATCCCGCTCTTTGGTAATTAAGACACCAAAATGTCCCCCAAATATAACGATGACGGTTCCCTCTCGTCACCAAAATGGCCTCCAAATATAAAGATGGCCGCGTCCTCTCGTTACAGGCTCTCTCTCTATTGCAGCCTTGTCCATTGAGTCTGGCTCCTGGCGGTGGTGGTGGTGAAAAACATGTTTGTACTGCGGTGGTGGTGGTGGTGAAGGTGGAGGATGAGTGAAATGTTGGTGATGGTGGAGGATGAGTGCAATGTTGATGAAGGACGGGTGATGGTGGTAAAGATTGTGAAGGTGATGGTTGTGGTGGTAGTGATGGTGAAATAGAGATGGTGGTGGCAATGGTAAAGGTGGTATAGTCTATTTGTTTCCAGCTGAGCCTAAATTGTCATGTTTCTATCTTTGTTATTCAGCTATAAGGTAGATTTTGTAGCGAAAGATGATGGTTATTCTGAAAATTTGGCCTTAATATGACAAACAGCCATAGTAGTTTCATATATTTCCATTAAGTATCGAGAAATCAGGTAATAAGATTCAATTTACGATCAGCTGGACAAAAATACAGTATAGTGATGGTGGTGGTGGTGATGGTGATGGTACTGATGTTGGAGGATATTGGTGGTGGAGGATATTGGTGGTGGAGGACGAATGTAATGTTGGCGAAGGACGAGTGATAGCAGTAAATATGGAGTTGGGGATGGTGGTGATGGACGAGTAATGTGGGTAAGTGATGGTGGTGATGATTGTGTTGTTGTTATTCATGTTGTTGATGATGGTGGCGGTGGGGTGGACTGGAGGTGGTGACGATGTTGTTAGTGGTGTTGGTGGTGGCCTGGTGAAGTGAAAGTGATTGTGGTGGTAGTGGAGTGGTGATGTTAAAGAGTTATTGTGGTGATGGTGGACTGGTGATGTTAAAGAGTGATTGTGGTGGTGGTGGACTGGTGATGTTAAAGAGTGATTGTGGTGGTGGTGGAGTGGTGATGTTAAAGAGTTATTGTGGTGATGGTGGACTGGTGATGTTAAAGAGTGATTGTGGTGGTGGTGGACTGGTGATGTTAAAGAGTGATTGTGGTGGTGGTGGACTGGTGATGTTAAAGAGTGATTGTGGTGGTCGTGGACTGGTGATGTTAAAGAGTGATTGTGGTGATGGTGGACTGGTGATGTTAAAGAGTGATTGTGGTGGTGGTGGACTGGTGATGTTAAAGAGTGATTGTGGTGGTGGTGGACTGGTGATGTTGAAGAGTGATTGTGGTGGTGGTGGACTGGTGATGTTAAAGAGTGATTGTGGTGGTGGTGGACTGGTGATGTTAAAGAGTGATTGTGGTGGTGGTGGACTGGTGATGTTAAAGAGTGATTGTAGTGGTGGTGGACTGGTGATGTTAAAGAGTGATTGTGGTGGTGGTGGACTGGTGATGTTAAAGAGTGATTGTGGTGGTGGTGGACTGGTGATGTTAAAGAGTGATTGTGGTGGTGGTGGACTGGTGATGTTAATGAGTGATTGTGGTGGTGGTGGACTGGTGATGTTAAAGAGTGATTGTGGTGGTGGTGGACTGGTGATGTTAAAGAGTGATTGTGGTGGTGGTGGACTGGTGATGTTAAAGAGTGATTGTGGTGGTGGTGGACTGGTGATGTTAAAGAGTGATTGTGGTGGTGGTGGACTGGTGATGTTAAAGAGTGATTGTGGTGGTGGTGGACTGGTGATGTTAAAGAGTGATTGTGGTGGTGGACTGGTGATGTTAAAGAGTGATTGTGGTGGTGGTGGACTGGTGATATTTAAGAGTGATTGTGGTGGTGGTGGACTGGTGATGTTAAAGAGTGATTGTGGTGGTGGATTGGTGATGTTAAAGAGTGATTGTGGTGGTGGTGGACTGGTAATGTTAAAAAGTGATTGTGGTGGTGGTCTGGTGAAGTAAAAGTGATTGTGGTGGTGGTGGATTGGTGATGTGAAAGAGTGATTGTGGTGGTGGTGGACTGGTAATGTTAAAAAGTGATTGTGGTGGTGGTCTGGTGAAGTTAAAGTGATTGTGGTGGTGGTGGACTGGTGATGTGAAAGAGTGATTGTGGTGGTGGTGGTCTGGTATGATAAAGAGTGATTGTGGTGGTGATGGACTAGTGAAGTTAAAGAGCGATTGTGATTGTGGTGGTGGTCTGGTGAAGTTAAAGTGATTGTGGTGGTGGTGGACTGGTGATGTGAAAGAGCGATTGAGGTGGTGTTGTTGGTATTGGTGGTGAACTGAGATGAGATGTGAACGACCGATTGTGGTGTTGTTGGTTGTGGTGATGGTGATGGACTAGTATTGTAGGCAAGGTATGGTGTTGTTATTGTTGTTGGTGGACTGGTCATGCGAACGAGAGACAGTGGTGGGGGTGATGGTGTTATTAGTGGAGGTGATGGTGAAAGTAAAGATAATACTAGTGTTTGTGTTCAGGAAGGTGCATCAACCAGGAAAATATTGACATTCCTGTACGGCTCACCTGCACCGCTGAAGAAGACACCTATGTTTATCCTCATCGCCTTTAGTATACGGTTTTTGTCTTTTTACGTTGAGAGTTTTCCTAGTAATTTATGTCATAATAACAGATGACAAAGCGCACACACACACACACACACACACACACACACACACACACACACACACACACACACACACACACACACACACACACACACACACACACACACACGCCGCCAAGGTCAGCCGAAATTCATAAAACTAACCTCTTCATTACGATGGCCATATTCCAGTTTTATTTTGGATAACATTTCATTTTTGTTTTTTCAACTGAGAGAGGAGGACCTCTAGAAGTTGTTACCAAATAAAAGTTGCAATGTAAATACAGTAACAACAATAAGGAGTAGCTATAGAATAAAATACCAGCTATACCACCATTACAATGAATTGCACCTGACAGAGAACAGTATCACCATTAAGGGGAGATTTCCACCTGGAGGGTTTTTTTCTGGACCCCTTTCTCCCTCATGTTTAGCCCCATTGCTTTTGAGATTTTAAGACGTTCGCCCCATTAGTTTGGCGATTTTAAGAACCCTCGCCCCATTTCTGTCAATTTTAAGACCATTCGTGACATTTAGGTGTCTATTTTTTCCTGGCGAGCGAAAGCGAGCCTGTAATTTAAGGGGAATCGGCCTTCGGCCGGGACATTTTTCTACCGAAAAATGTACAAATTTATCTTGAAAGGAGGTCTAAGGGGAGTAATTTTAGGTTTGATGGAAGTCTAGGGAATCAACTAAAAACCTCCCCTTAAAGAGAACATTGACACCATTAAAGATAACAGCTGCACCTTTCAATACAACAATTACACCTCAAAAGAACAGTTACACCATTAGAGAAGATGTACACCTTAAGCACTGTTACACCTTTACAGAAAACAGGTACACCATTAAAGATAAATGTTACAAAACTAAAGATAACGGTAACACCCATAAAGAAAACAGTTACACTGATAAATAAATCAGTTACACCAATAAAGAAAAGTTACACCAATAAAGAAAACAGTTACACCAATAAAGAAAAGTTACACAAATATTATGTTCCTTCCAACAACCAACTATACTCCTAAAATCGATTCGAAATAAAGACAAAAGTTACACCTTCAAGAAAAGTTACACCAATAAAAAACAGTAACACCAATACAAAAAAACAGTGACACCATTAAAGATAACAGACCAATAAAGAAAACAGTAACACCAATACCAATAAAGAAAACGGTGACACCAATAAAGAAAACGGTGACACCATTAAAGATAACACACCAATAAAGAAAACAGTAACACCAATAAAGAAAACAGCTACACCAATAATGAAAACGGTAAAACCAATAAAGAAAACGGTGACACCATTAAAGATAACACACCAATAAAGAAAACAGTAACACCAATACAGAAAACAGTGACACCAATTAAGAAAACAGTGACACCAATTAAGAAAACAGTGACACCAATAAAGAAAACAGTAACACCAATAAAGAAAACAGTGACACCAATTAAGAAAACAGTGACACCAATTAAGAAAACAGTGACACCAATTAAGAAAACAGTGACACCAATAAAGAAAACAGTGACACCAATAAAGAAAACAGTTACACCATTAAAGATAACAGACCAATAAAGAAAACAGTTACACCAATAAAAAGAGCAGTTGCACCATTAAATAGACCAGATATTTCCCCCACCAAGCCTTTATTTACCTCAGTGCCCTCATCCCAGCAGCTGAGAGGGGAAACACCCACTAGGACGATGACCCTTCACATTTTAAGACTTTCGGCCCATTAGTTTGGCGATTTAAAAACTTTTAGCCACATTTCTTTGTCAGTATTAAGACCTTTCGCACCATTTAGGTGTCGATTTTTTCCTGGCGAGCGATAGCGAGCCTGTATTTTTTTGAGGAATCGGCCTTTGGCCGGGACATTTTTCTACCGAAAAATTTACAAATTTATCTTGAAAGGGGGTCTATAGGCGTGTTTTTAAGCTTGATGAATGTCTAAGGAGGAAACTAAAAAAACAAAATATAATTATAATAATAATAATAATAATAATAATAATAATAATACATAGATACCAGGTACATAATTAAGCAAAGTAAATACGGCCATCCCTCCTTAAAGAGATATTATTTCCCCCCACCAAGCCTTTATTTACCTCAGTACCCTCATCCCAGCAGCTGAGAGGGCAAACACCCACTAGGACCATGACCCTTCACATCAACAATATTACACTATTTCTATTTTTGTTTATATTACTCTGGCTAACACTAGGCTATTATATTTAGCTTCGGTAGTACATCTATGACTCTAAGAGGTACCAACGATTTTAATTAACCCTTGATTCCTGCAACTCCGTGCTTTTGAATAGAATTGCCAAACGATGTCCATAATAATATGAGAAAACATATATATATATATATATATATATATATATATTTTTTATATAACCCCTAGACTTGTATTTCTAAAGTGATACAAATCGACCTACAGTGACAATATTATTTCTGTGAGGCGCCCTATGAGGCTAGCGGACCCTGGAGTGTAACACAAACACCAATATTAGTGCCCCGTCAGCCTAATTAATACCCGGCCCTGTGGTCCTAATTGGGGCCCGTGGTGACAGCTGGGGCGTTAGATCAGCTAATTAGGAAGCTTGGGAGGTATTGGTGGAGTGTTTGGTTTGCTGGTGCTGCTGGTGGTGGTGGGGAAAGGTGGAAGGGGTGGTGATGGGGTGAAGGTGGTAGTGGTGGTGGTGGTGGTGGTGTATGGGGTGCTGTGGGAGAAGGTGAAGTGGTGGTTGTGGAGGTAGAGGGGGTGATAGTGTAGGGGGTGGTGGTGAAAGTGGTGGTGGGGGAAGGTGGAGTGGTGGTTGTGGAGGTAGAGGGGGTGATAGTGTAGTGGGTCGTGGTGAAGGTGGTGGTGGGATGGAGGAGGTGATGGTGGTGGAGGAAGGTGGAGTGGTGGTGCTGGTGGCGGAGGGCGGAAGGTAGTAGTGGTGGTGGTGGTGGTGGTGAATGGGTGCTGAAGGAGGCGGTGGTGAAGGTGGTAGAGGGTGAAGGGGTGGTGAAGGAGGTGGTGGGGGTTGAGGTTTAAGGGGTGGTTGTGTTAGGAGGGAGGGGTGGTGAAGGATCAAAAAGGGTTTGCTTAATATATATGAGACATATACACACATACAGTATAGCGAAATATCTGCTGTGGAGAATGATATTTCGATTGATCCAGAGACAATGATACAAAAAGGAGTAAATATTGAGACCCACACATACACACGTATATGTATACAATCTCTCTCTCTCTCTCTCTCTCTCTCTCTCTCACACACTCACTCATTCACTCACTCACTCTCACTATCTATCTATCGATCGATCTATCTATCTCCTTCTTTCACACACACACACACACACACACACACACACACATACACACTCACTCACTCACTGACTGACTGACTGACTGACTGACTGACTCTCACTCTCACTCTCACACTGGACTACCCCCCTGAAGAAGATTGTGCCCCCTGTATAAAGAACACACACCGTACCATGGTCGAGGTAGGTCTGCTGGAACAGGTCACTGGATCACTCACCTGGAATAAAGAAACACAGATTGTTAGGAAATAGAAATTATCATAGAATTAAGATTTTTCGCGATAGGTCATATTGTAAGTTAGCTGGAAAATCAAGTACATTCACTCATAACAAATTGTGGACCTTTCATATTTGTCTTTAAGCAACATGCCCTATTGTCGTTTAAGGCTATATTTGTGTGTCCATTGCATGTATAAAAGATTGCCTAAATAAATCAATGTCCATAGATATATTTACATTATGAATAACATGAGAGGTCCACGAATTTTTATGAGTGACTTTACATACACCAACAGTTCCAGCTATTGTATGTATGTATTGTATACATATTTGTATTCTTCTTACCTACACATATACTAACATAATTTGCAAAGGAAATTGAAAATAGGTAAAATGAATGTGTAAGTCATTATTAAAGTAGCACTGCACTAACGTAAGCGAAGGGAATTACAGTGTATTTTTAGCCAACAAAAAACATGAGATTAGATGTCCAGCTCATTAAGGGGGGATTTCCACTTGAGGGACTTTTTTCTTGACCCCTTTCTCCCTCATGTCTAGCCCCATTGCTTTTGAGATTTTAAGACGTTTGCCCCATTAGTTTGGTGATTTTTAAGAATTTCCACCCCATTCTGTCAATTTTAAGACCTTTCGTGCCATTTAGGTGTCGATTTTATCCTGGCGAGCGATAGCGAGCCTGTAATTTAAGAGTAATCGGCCTTCGGCCGGGACATTTTTCTTGAAAGGGGGTCAAGGGGGTGAAATTTTAAGATTGCTGGAGGAGTAGGAAACAAACTAGAAAACTCCCCTTAAAGTTAATGTGACGATATGCTCGTTCGGAACATAGTTATAGCGATTTTTTTGCAAATTATAATTCTGAAATAAGCAACATTTAAATTTGTTTGATATACAAACACAACCCCTACAACACCATGACGCATTTCTACATTATATTCTGGCTAACATTAGACTAATATTTACAGATTAGGAAGTACCACAGGAATAAAACAAATACATATATACAGAAATTCGATGTATTCCCTAGCTCCCTCAAGTCCTAAACAAAAACGCCTATCGCTAGCCACAATGAAATGAGGCTAAGTGTCATCGTCTATTGGCTGGTAGTAGATCTGGCTTGCCTTCAGCGGGAATCGAACCTGGAGTCTAGTCGTAAAAAAATGCCAGTGCTGATACATCCAGTTCCAAATAAGTAGACATAATATTATCTTGAACATTAACCTCTATATATCACAATCGACTAGGGCAATCGTACTAATATGTCCGCAATTTGGGAAGGGACAGTCAGAGAATACGAGTGGAAATGTACAGCTCATTTGCCCCAGCCCTTTTTGAGTTACAAAGGTTCGGGTTCACGATTTCTGGTCTACCTACTTGGAACAGGTCATAGTATTTTACCTACATCCACCCAAGGCATTCCCAACAGGTGTCCATTTTTTCCTGGCGAGAATAGCAAGTCAGCAATTTAGGAGAATCATCTTTCGGCATTTGTCTACCGAAACCACGTATACATTTAGCTCGAAAAGGCAGCGCAAGGTTATGGTCTTCGAAAGGGGTGAAGCCACAGAGTGTGAGGTGAAGTTGAACAGTCAGGCTATGGAGATTGTCAGCTCATTTAAGTATCTGGGCAGTGTGTTGAGTAAAGATGGGACTATGGATGAAGAAGTGCGAGAGAGGGTGCAACAGGGGAAGAGGGTTGTAGGAACGTTGAAAACAGTAAAAAGAAATAGGGTGGTCAGTATGGAAGTGAAAAAGTCCTTGCATGACAGTGTGGTAATCCCGACACTGACTTACGGAAGCGAAGCATGGACGTTGGAGGAGAGACTCAAACCAAGAGTGAGAGGGGTGGAAATGAGTTACTTGAGAAGTGCGTGCGGAGTTACATGAAGGGATAGACAGACGAATGAGGAAGTAAGAAGGAGGTGTGGTGTGGAGGTAGATGTGCTGGAAAGTGTGAAAAAGAACACCTTGAGATGGTTCGGCCATATGGAACGTATGGGAAGCGAGAGAATGACTAAGAGGGTGTGCGAGAGCGAGGTGGAAGGACAGAGAGGGAGAGGTAAACCGAAAGAGAGGTGGAAGGATGGAGTGAGAAAGTATATGGATGAAGGCGATGCTGGTTGGGAGGAGGGGCGTCGACTGACTGGGGACAGAGGTGCATGGGGCGGTTCGTTCGTATCCACCCCTTTGGGTATCACGGCGTCAGGCAATAGATAGAAAGAGATAATATCGTCCACACTCGTAACCACCACGTCAAAACATCGCCGGTGTCGGGATCATTGGAAACTGGAGTCCAGCGGGCTAACCCCTTAAGCCCGATCCTCTTCACTGGTCTGACACGCAATCTAAACTTTGGCGATTAGAGGGTGAGTGAGAGCGAGAGTGAGAAGGGAGAGGTGGTGGTGGTGGTGGTGGTGGTGGTGGTGGTGGTGATGGTGCGGTGGCGGTGGTAGTGGTGATGGTGTTGGTGGTGGTCAAGGTGGTGGTGTGGTCGTGGTGGTGGTGGTGGTGTTGATGGTGGTAGTGAGTGCGTGCGAGAGTGAGAAGGTGGTGGTGGTGGTGGTGGTGGTGGTGGTATGGTAGCGGTGATAGTAATGATACCGTACTAGTGGTGGAGGTCTATGGCAAGTCAGTGATAGTCATATAGAATTGCTTGTGTCATTTAATATCTGGTCATTAAGGTGGTCATAGTCAGATATCTAGTTGCATTAACTATAACATAGCACATTTTGGTACGTCACTGACTACCAATAGTATAGGAGGCTGAGTTGGTTTCTGGACCCCTTTCTCTCTCCTGTATAGCCCCTTCGAGATAGGTTCGTGCATTATTCGGTAGAACAATTGCAGGTTCGCCTTCCCTTGCCAGGAAAATATCGACACCTAAATGGCACAACATGTCTTCAAATCGCCAAATTACAGAGGCGAATGTCATAAAATCTCAAATCTAATGGAGCTAAACATGAGGGCGAAGGGAATCTATAAAACACCCCCTTAACCCATTCAGCACGTTGACACTATAAAACACCCCCTTAACCCATTCAGCACGTTGACACTATATTAGCCATATATTTTGGTTAACATAAAACGATTTTATGCTGTTTAGGCAAGCCGTAGGTTGTTAAGGGGAGGTTTTTTAGTTTGGTCCCTAGATATCCATCAAGCTTAAGATTACACCCCCTTGAGCCCCTTTCAAGATAAATGTGTACATTTTTCGGTAGAAAAATGTCCCGGCCGGTTCCTCTTAAATTACAGGCTCGCTATCGCTCGCCAGGAAAAAATCGACACCTAAATGGCACGAAAGGTCTTAAAATTGACAGAAATGGGTTGAAAGTTCTTAAAATCGTCAAAATAATGGGGGCAAACGTCTTAAAATTAGAAAAACAATGGGGCTAAACATGAGGGAGAAAGGAGTCAAGAAAAAAATACCTCAAGTGGAAATCTCCCCTTAGATAGTTCATCGAGATAGTAATTACCCCTTTCAGTCCTGAAAGTACATTAAAAGCTAAATATAATTGGCAAATGGTAACCAAAAATTAAATGAAAAGCACATCATCTTGTTGAAACGGTTAAGGGAAGGTTTATGGTGTTGCCTCCACCCCCTTCTCCCTCATATTTAGCCACATTAGTTTTGAAATTTCAAGATGCTCGCAGCTGGTCCCGTTACTTATGCGATTTTAAAATCTTTCGATCCATTTCTGTCCCTATATTAAGACCTTTCGTGCCATTTAGGTGTCGATTTTGTATGGCAATCGATAGTGAGCCTGTAAATTAGGAGAAACCGGCCTTCTGTCCGGGACATTTGTCTACCGAAAGAAAAAAAACATAAAAATATAAAATAAAATCTATAAAGGTGGGTTTTAGGGATGTTTGTTATTAAGCTTGATGGAGGTCTAGGGAAGAAATTAAAAACATATATAAATTCATTAATAAAATAATAATATTAAATAAATATAAATAAACAAATACGTAGCCCAATTAATACAAATCTCCTCCTAAACATAATATATATTTCAAACTAGCTCACCAGCGCGTCAAAATTGTCCAATAACATTTGTACTGTACCAACCTATCACTGCCGGCGATTACACATTTCTCATTATAATAATTGGGCATAGCTCTCGTTATAGTCAGAGTTACCGGGAGATGTGTTCGTTAATGGCGTGACTCATTAATCATATCGTTCAAATATTTGTTTTTAAATATATATATTCGTATAGGTGGGCAGTATGTTTTCATTGAGGCAAAATTTATTAAAGACCAAGGCATATTTATTTTTTATTAACTTTTTACTTGTGTTTTCAATATTTGTCACTGTATGTTTGATTTCATCACTCAAATGATCTATTAAGTTTCCAAAGTTCATGATTATATATTATCAATTAGGTGTTGAATAATACGTCAACTTTGATATTATTATTCATATTATTTATTCACTAAACGTTTCGTGCTTCCTTTGCACATCTTCAGTAGATTTATATCTGTAATAGTGAATACAAATTAAATTAATATATGTTTCTTCCAAATATGAAGTACAATAGTTAAAATTTGCATAAAAGAACAAATGAGTGTTCTAATACATTAAAAGAAATATATAATACCCCTTATATATCCAACCGCGCAAAATCAATTTAATCTAAAAACACACTAGTTGTATAACACTGGGTCAGAGTTAAAATATGAGCGTACACATGTCACTAAAATACACCAGAGTTAATTATCGGGACTTACGATTTGATTGCTAGCTCAAATGTGACTGATATCTTAGATTGTATGGGGGGCTCTCTGTGTGAGTGTGTGAGTGTGTGTGCGTGTGTGCGTGTGGTTGTTGGGAGTGTTCATTGTCTCAGTATAGCGTTGCAACGCTATACTGAGACTTTAAGACCATTCACCTCATTTCTTTGTCAATATTTATACTTTTCGTGTTATTTAGTTGTCGACTTTTTCTTGGCGAGCGATAGCGAGACTGTAATTTAAGAGGAACCGGCCTTCGTCCGGGACTTTTTTCTGTTGAAAAATGTAAAATATAATTATCTAGGTTTTTTTTTTTTTTATGCTTGATGGAGGTCTAGGGAGGAAACTAAAAAATAATAAAAATATACATATATGAACAAATACATACACCCATAGTCCCATACCATACCCCCCCCCCCCCCCCCCCTAAATGATGTAGTTGCATGGGTACAAGTGGGGGCTAATGAAACTGGTTCTTGTGCTGTGTCGAGATTTACGATAACATAGGTTCAACTAGATGGGCACTTGGGAGAGCACATACCTCCGTCTACGCTGGCGGAGGTATGTGTTTTACCGATCACCTCCAAATTGGAATCACTTCTTCCTTGGTGCATATCCTATCTTGCTACCAAATATTGTGAACATTAGGTCACATTTTTGTGAGCCGTCTACGCTGGCTTTACCGATCGCCTTCAAAATGGAATCCCTTCTTACTTGGCCCACTAAATTTCGTGAACATCGTTTTATAACTTTTTGAAATATCTTGTTTATAGACAGACAAACGGAGGCAAAAACAGAACCCCATGCAGCTTCGTTGGCGGAGGTAATTACGCCACCGCGCTGAAAGGGTTAAGGGGTGGGTAGGGGTGGATAGAAAGGGTTAAGGGGTGGGTAGGGGTGGATAGAAAGGGTTAAGGGGTGGGTAGGGGTGGATAGAAAGGGTTAAGGGGTGGGTAGGGGTGGATAGAAAGGGTTAAGGGGTGGGTAGGGTGGATAGAAAGGGTTAAGGGTTGGTAGGGGTCCCCCCCCCCCCCCCCCGGATAGAAAAAGGCGAAAAAGGTTACGAGTTGAGAAAGAAAGTTGTCTGAGAGAAAGGGTTGCGACCTTCTATTGTATTTATCTCATTTTAATAATGTATGTATTAATGTATTTTTAGGTTAGAGGACAACGATAGGTGCAAGAGCCGACACAACACGAATGCAAAGCCAATAATTCCGTCGAGGGAGAGGAGTGCAAGGTGGCAGGCCCTTTACCGTGTGTGTGGGTTTTTTTGTTAACCCCTTCAGCACGAAGACGTAATTTTCATCTTATTCTGGTTACCATTAAACGATTTGCTTTTGCTTATAATCTACCTCTAGGACTCAAAGGGGTAAATATGATATCAATAAACTCTCTGAATAACATAGGTACTTCTTAAACTGCATAAACTCGTCTAACTCTTAATCTTATAAAAGACAGCTGCAGAGGTTGCAGTAACTAAACTAAAGGTTTATAAACACCCCTGATGGGCACACAGGTTTTAAAATACCCCTGAAAGGGCGGCGAAATCGCGTTCTGGTGCGCAAAAGGGTTAACATTCAAGACAAAGGTTATTTACACATTGAACGACTGATTCGACTACTTCCCATCCTACCCCCGTAAATATTCACTTAGTTGTTTACATGTTCCAGCTTCCAATGCCCGTAATGTTAAAACAAATTGAGCTGTCAGTCCCGGCGGCCTTCTAACATTTAACTCTTTTATGGAGGGATATGCAGTAACAAGCAAATTACACGTACATAATTCAACACTTCAGAATACCAAAACAACTACCAATTTAATTTTGTGCTTCGCAGTTGTCTAGTGAATAATATACGATACTTATATTCAGAGGATAGCAGAATCGTCGAGTTTCAGTGTATATTTTGCTTCGCCGGATAACACTCGTCTATCATTCCTCCATTTCATTATTTATTTTCCTTCCGTTCTTTAGGGGGTATTGCTATTTGTTTGGTTTATTTATATATTTATATATTTATGTATTTATTAATAGTTTCCTCGCTAGAGCTCCATCAACTTAAATAAACACCCACAATACCCCCCTCCAAGATAAATTGGTACATTTTTCGGTAGAAAAATGTTCCGACCCCAGGCCAGTTCCTCCTACAATAATATTGCAGGCTCGCTATTGCTCGCCAAGAAAAATACACCTAAATGGCACGAAAGGTCTGAATATTGACAAATAAATGGAGTGAAAAGGTCTTAAAATCGTCAAACTACTGGGCCGAACGTCTTGAAATATGAAAACTAAATGGCATGAGGGAGAAATGGAGCCTAAAAAAACAACCATCTCTCCTTAATACGAAACCCAGATGGCGGTGTTCGTACAACCTGGCAACTAAATGGCCGATCTACATCACTCTAGCATCTCTTAATTGGTGTAGAGGGTTGTTTGTATTTAGCTACCGTTTTGGTTTCATGTATATTTAATATATAAATTAAAGGTGTTACCCACTTTGAAAAAATACAAATATATATATATACCGGTATATATATATATATATATATATATATATATATATATATAATGACATACTCACAAATTCATCGATACACTTGAAAGAAAACATACAAAGCATTCAATCCAATCACCCCATATCAGTAAGAGTCCCAAGGCAAATGTTTAGGGAAGTGTATGTATGTAGAACATCAGTTAGAGGAGATGCTGTGGTTCCATATGTACGATCAGAAGTGGGTTGCAATTTTGTCTTATCTACTTTAAACACACACACTAGACTGGCAGGTAAATTGCAGGATAAACATTCACAAACACACACACACACACACACAGACAACTGACAGGTAAATTACAGGTGGGTTGTGAGTGAGTGATACCCGACGTGACAGTTGACACAAGGCTCACTCTAAATTTACTAATACACTTATTTCACTCTCAAACACAACACACACACACTCAAACGATGCCCCCAAACACACACACACACACACACACACACATATATACACACACACACACATATACAAACACACACCCATACTGTACACAAAAGACTGACTCTAAAATTACTAACACACTTACTTCACTCTCAAACACAACACCAACCACACACACACACACACACAAACACTGACAGGTAAATTACAGTAGCGAGTGATTGATACCCACATGATCACTGACTCAAGACCTACCCCTAAACTTAATAATGCACACCACTCGCGTTCAAACA
>CM064508.1:36218336-36285797 GCA_032716605.1 Paralithodes platypus
AGTTACCGGGAGATGTGTTCGTTAATGGGCGTGAGTGATCATTACTATATCGTTCAAAATATTTGTTTTTAAATATATATATTAGTATAGGGGGGCAGTATGTTTCATTGAGGCACAATTTATTACGACCAAGGCATATTTATTGGTTTAGAACTTTTTAACTTGTGTTTTTACATATTTGGCACTGTAGGTTTGATTTCATCACTCAAATGATCTATTTATAGTTTCCAAAGTTCTGATGATATATTATCACATAGGTGTTGAAATAATACGTCAACTTTGATATTAGTATTCATATGTATGCACTAAAAGTTTCGTGCTTCCTTTGCACATGCTGCAGTACATTTATATCTTGTAATAGTGAATACAAATTAAATTAAGATATGTCTTGCTTCCAAATATGAAGTACACTAGGTTAAAATTTGCATAAAAGAACAAATGAGTGTTATAATACATTAAAAGAAATATATGAATAACCCTGATATATCCAACCGCGCAAAAATCAATTTAATCTAAAACACATACTAGTTGTATAACACGGGTTCAGCGTTAAAATATGAGCGTACACATGTCAAGAAAAACCACCAGAGTTAATTATCGGGACTTACGATTTGATTGCTAGCTCAAATGTGACTGATGTCTTAGATTGTATGGGGGGCTCTCTGTGTGTGCGTGTGTGCGTGTGGTTGTTGGGAGTGTTCATTGTCTCAGTATAGCGTTGCAACGCTATACTGAGACTTTAAGACCATTCACCTCATTTCTTTGTCAATGTTTATACTTTTCGTGTCATTTAGTTGTCGACTTTTTCTTGGCGAGCGATAGCGAGACTGTAATTTAAGAGGAACCGGCCTTCGTCCGGGACTTTTTTCTGTTGAAAAATGTAAAATATAATTATCTAGGTTTTTTTTTTTTTTATGGCTTGATGGAGGGTTAGGGAGGAAACTAAACACTAATAATAAATATACATATATGAACAAATACATACACCCATAGTCCCATACCATCCCCCCCCCCCACCCCTAAATGATTGTAGTTTGCAATGGGTACAAGTGGGGATAAGGACAATGGTTCTTGTGCTGTGTCGAGATTTACGATAACATAGGTTCAACTAGATGGGCACTCGGGAGAGCACATACCTCCGTCTACGCTGGCGGAGGTATGTGTTTTAACGATCACCTCCAAATTGGAATCAATTATTCCTTGGTGCATATCCTCATCTTTGCTACCAAATATGTGAACATTAGGGCAAATTTTTTGTGAGCCGTCTACGCTGGCTTTGACCGATCGCCTTCACCATGGGAATCCCTTCTTACTTGGCCCACTAAAATTTCGTGAACATAGTTTTATAACTTTTTGAAATATCTTGTTTATAGACTAGACAAACGGAGGCAAAAACCAGAACCCCATGCAGCTTCGTTGGCGGAGGTAAGTACGCCACCGCGCTGAAAGGGTTGTTAGGGGTGGGTAGGGGTGGATAGAAAAAGGTTTAAGGGGTGGGTAGGGGTGGATAGAAAGGGTTAAGGGGTTGGTAGGGGCTGGATAGAAAGGGTTAAGGGGTTGGTAGGGGTTGGGATAGCAAGGGTTTATAAGGGGTGGGTAGGGGTGGGATAGAAAGGGTTATTTTACAGGGGTGGGTAGGGGTGGATAGAAAGGGTTTTAAGGGGTGGGTTAGGGGTGGCTAGGAAAAGGGTTAACGGGGTTGGGTAGGGGCTGGGATTAGAGCTAGAAGGGTTAAGGGGGTGGATAGAAAGGGTTATAGGGGTGTGGATAGAAAGGGTTAAGGGGTGGATAGAAAGGGTTAAGGGGAGGATAGGGGTGGATAGAAAGGGTTAAGGGGTGGATAGAAAGGGTTAAGGGGTGGATAGAAAGGGTTAAGGGGAGGATAGGGGTGGATAGAAAGGGTTAAGGGGTGGATAGAAAGGGTTAAGGGGTGGATAGAAAGGGTTAAGGGGTGGATATAAAGGGTTAAGGGGTGGATAGAAAGGGTTAAGGGGTGGGTAGGGGTGGATAGAAAGGGTTAAGGGGTGGATAGAAAGGGTTAAGGGGTGGATATAAAGGGTTAAGGGGTGGATAGAAAGGGTTAAGGGGTGGGTAGGGGTGGATAGAAAGGGTTAAGGGGTGGATAGAAAGGGTTAAGGGGTGGGTAGGGGTGGATAGAAAGAGGCGAAAAATTTTGTCTGAGAGAAAGGGTTGCGACCTTCTATTGTATTTATCTCATTTTAATAATGTATGTATTCATGTATTTTTAGGTTAGAGGACAAAGAACAGCATAGACACAAAGAAAAGTCCGTCGAGGAGTGCAAGGTGGCGGGCCCTTTACCGTGTGTGTGTTTTTTTTTTTTTAACCCCTTCAGCACGAAGACGGTAAGGTGTTCTTCTCTATGTTTTTTTTTCTGGTTACCAGTTTAAACGATGGCTGGCTTTTGCTTATAATCTACCTCTATTTTGGAACTTTCATAAGGGGTTTATTAATATTGATATCAATAAAACTCTCTGAATGAACATACTTTTGTGTTTACTTCTTAAACTGCATAAACCTCGTCTTTCAACTCTTTTATTAATCTTATAAAAGACAGCTGCAGAGGTTGCAGTAACTAAACTAAAGGTTTATAAACACCCCTGATGGGCACACAGGTTTTAAAATACCCCTGAAAGGGCGGCGAAATCGCGTTCTGGTGCGCAACAGGGTTAACATTCAAGACAAAGGTTATTTACACATTGAACACTGATTCGACTACTTCCCATCCTACCCCCGTAAATATTCACTTAGTTGTTTACATGTTCCAGCTTCCAATGCCCGTAATGTTAAAACAAATTGAGCTGTCAGTCCCGGCGGCCTTCTAACATTTAACTCTTTTATGGAGGGATATTGCAGGTCAGTAGTCAGAACACAGCAAATTACACGTACATAATTCAAAACACTTCAGAATACCAAAAACAACTATACCAATTTAAATTTTGTGCTTACGCAGGTTGTCATATGTGAATAATATACGATACTTATATTCAGAGGATAGCAGAATCGTCGAGTGTCAGTGGTATATTTTGCTTCGCCGGGATAACACTCGTCTATTCATCCTCCATTTCATTACTTTATTTTCCTTCCGTTCTTTAGGGGGTATTGCTATTTGTTTGGTTTATTTATATATTTATATATTTATATATTTATGTATTTATTAATAGTTTCCTCGCTAGAGCTCCATCAACTTAAATAAACACCCACAATACCCCCCTCCAAGATAAATTGGTACATTTTTCGGTAGAAAAATGTTCCGACCCCAGGCCAGTTCCTCCTACAATAATATTGCAGGCTCGCTATTGCTCGCCAAGAAAAATACACCTAAATGGCACGAAAGGTCTGAATATTGACAAATAAATGGAGTGATGAAAAGGTCTTAAAACTCGGTCATAAATACTGGGCCGAACGTCTTGAAATATGAAAACTAATGGACTATTGAGGGAGAAATGGAGCCCTAAAAAAACAACCAGCTCTCCTAATGACGAAACCCAGATGGCGGTTGTTATACAACCTGGCAACTAAATGGGCCACGATCTACATCACTCTAGCATCTCTTAATGGTGTGGAGGGTGTTTGTTTGTATTTAGCTAACCGTTTTGGTTTCATGTATATTTAGTATATATAAATTAAAGGTGTTACCCACTTTGAAAAAAAATACAAATATTATATATATACCGGGATTATATATATATCTATTATTATATATATATATTATATATAATGACATACTCACAAACTTCATCGATACACTTGAAAGAAAACATACAAAGCATTCAATCCAATCACCCCATATCCCCCCCCCCCCAGTAAGAGTCCCAATGGCAAAGGTTTAGGGAAGTGTATGTTTATGTTCGTAACATCAGTTAGAGGAGATGCTGTGGTCTCCAGAGTACGATCAGAGATGGGTTGCAATTTGGTCTTATCTACTTTAAACACACCCACACTAGACTGGCAGGTTAAATTGCAGGATAAACATTTCACAAACACACACCACTCACACACACAGACCAAACTGACAGGTAAATTCCAGGTGGGGTGTGACGTGAGAAGTGATACCCGACGTGACAGTTGACACAAGGCTCACTCTAAATATTACTAATACACTTATTTCACTCCTCAACACACAACACACACACACTCAAAAAACGATGCCCCCAACCACCACACACACACACAACCAAACAACACCAAGATACACACACACACACATATACAAACACACACCCATACTGTACACAAAAGACTGACTCTAAAATTACTAACACACTTACTTCACTCTCAAACACAACACCAACCACACACACACACACACACAAACACTGACAGGTAAATTACAGTAGCGAGTGATTGATACCCACATGATCACTGACTCAAGACCTACCCCTAAACTTAATAATGCACACCACTCACGTTCAAACACACACACACACACCAACACCCTCAAACACTTACACACACACAAACGCAGAGAGAGAGAGAGAGAGAGATTTACATAGATACACTGGCCACACAGATCTTACGATCCCTACGAGGTGACCAGGACTTAATCCTAATAGAGATAGTAACCCTAAGAGAAAGTGGAAGGAAAGGATAGCAAAGATGAAGGCTCTCTCCCAACCCTCCGCTCCCTCCGGCAATATGCCGTACATGAAAATAGTTAGAAGTGAATAACCTTGCAGGGCTTGGAAATCGCCTGAAGGAATTTATAGTATAGTTAGAAATGGAAAGGTAAAGGCATGCACACCTTCACTTTTTTTTTGTTTTTTTTTTTCCCCAACTGAAAACGTTTTCATTTCCGCCAGGTTCTCTTATCAGTGATCAGCTTCTACTGCAGACCAACTTTTCTGTGATATGTGTCTAACCTTTTTTTAAATGTGTATATCGAGTCACTGTCAATAACTTCATTAGGGAGCTTATTCCACTCATTAATAATACTGTGGGTGAAGAAATGTTTAGTTATGTCTAGGTTCGCTTTCCTGCCTGTTAGTTTTAATTTGTTTCCTCTTGTGGAACCTTCTTTGGCTATCTTAAATAGATTATTAGAATTTACGTTACTAAAGCCTTTTAGTATCTTAATATCTTGAGAGAGAGAGAGAGAGAGAGAGAGAGAGAGAGAGAGAGAGAGAGAGAGAGAGAGAGAGAGAGAGAGAGAGAGAGAGAGGAGAGAGAGAGAGCGAGAGAGAGAGAGAGAGAGAGAGAGAGAGAGAGAGGAGAGAGAGAGAGAGAGAGAGAGAGAGAGAGATGCGAGAGAGAGAGAGAGAGAGAAAGAGAGAGACAAGTGGACCAGTGCGAGAGAAGAGAGAGAAGAGGTAAGGTAGGACCCACATGATCACTGACTTAAGACCCACCCCACCCTTAACCCTTCTTTAGCGGCTCACCACATAAGTCGAGTTAAAAAAAGCTGGACTAACTAGCGGCGCTCGACATAACTCGAGGAGACTGACCGTTTGTTTAGTCTATTAATTCATTTATTCATATATGGTTTTAGTTTCCTCCCTAGACCTCCATCAAGCTTAAAAAAAAAACACCCCCTAGACCCCCCTTCAAGATAAATTTGTACATTTTTCCCGCAACCTCTTAAAATTGCAGGCTCGCTATCGCTCGCCAGGAAATAATCGACACCTAAATGGTCTTAAAATTGACAACGAAATGGGGTGAAAGGTGTTAAAATGGCCAAAACTAATGGGCCGAACGTCTTATAATCTCAAAACTAGTGGGGCTGAACATTAGGGAGAAGGGGGTCCAGAAAAACGGTCTACCTGCCCTTAACTTATACCAATGCACACCACTCTCGTTCCAACGCTGAACACTTTGACAGCTGGTATTAACACTTTGACAGCTGGTATTAACACTTTGACAGCTGGTATTAACACTTTGACAGCTGGTATGAACACTTTGACAGCTGGTATGAACACTTTGACAGCTGGTATTAACACTTTGACAGCTGGTATGAACACTTTGACAGCTGGTATTAACACTTTGACAGCTGGTATTAACACTTTGACAGCTGGTATTAACACTTAACATTGTACTGGATTATTGCAGGTTTACTATATATATACCGGTATTGATTTTAAAGGAGGGAAGGCTTAGTTTGGTCCTTAACCCTTTCACGCATTTATGACGCAGAGGTTGCCAGATTAGCAAGAAGAAATAGAGTTCTCTCACTCTTATAATTACCTCTCCAATATTAGTTTTCTGCCCACAGCTAAATCAAAGACAGCTGCAGAGGTTGAAGTAATTAAACTAAAGGTTTCTAAATACCCCTGATGGTAACAAAGGCTTTAAAGTATCCTCAATAGGCTCAAAATTGCCTCATATGTCAGAGAGGGTTAAACATCTATCAAGCTTGTGTTATCTCCTTTTCTCTCTTGCTCTGGCTTGTATCCATTCAGCCTACTGTTTTAAGACGTTGATCAAATCAGTGATATCGCGACACCAAGTATATTTCGATCGATAATTGGTATCAGCACTATCTAAGCATCAATTCATCGTTTCGAGTGAGACATACACACAAGTTCCTATCGTTACACACCCTATTCAACATCTGACAGACATTAATTCAGCACACAACGAGCGAAACGTAAAGACAACTCCCACACGACTTATTTGGCCGACTGTACCAGCGGGTAATAAGGTTCAATAACTTCAACTCCCACACGAACAGTACGCACTCTTAAGGGGGGATCTCCACTTGAGCGATTTTTTTCTTGACCCCTTTCTCCCTCATGTTTAGCCCCATTGCTTTTGATATTATAAAACGTTCGCCCCATTAGTTTAGCGATTTTAAGAACTTTCACCCCATATTAAGACCTTTCGCACAATTCAGGTGTCGATTTTATCCTGGCGAGCGATAGCGAGCCTGTAATTTAAGAGGAACCGGCCTTCGGCCGGGACATTTTTCTACCGAAAAATGTACAAATTTATCTTGAAAGGGACTCAAGGGGGTGTAATTTTAAGCTTGATGGAGGTCTAGGGAACAAACTAAAAACCTCCCCTTAAGGGGAGATGGGTCGTTTTTCTGGTCCCCCTTCTTCCTCATGTTTAACCCCCATTATTTTTTTCAGATTTAAAACTATCGCTATCAGAAGAAGACAAGGCAATAAAACACACACATCTGTAGTATTTTTCTACATATTACCCCATTTTTGTTGAACCAATATTCCAAACACGAAGGTATTGTTAAACAGGACCTCGTCAATTTGTTCTACGCGACATTAATATTAATTGCCATTGTACAATTATTGTCGAATTGTTAAAACCCTGCCAGTTTGGCATTTTACTGCATCTGTTGTTTTTTGGCCGATGTTGCGCAAACGAACAGAGAAATACATCGTATTTCCAAACATTCATATAGGAAATAACTGGCGGCCAATTGTTTTTATTCAGTTTATCAATCATTCGTTTATTTCGTGTGTTTATTCTACTTACACTCTTCAAATTCGCCGCATATATATATATAACCAGACTGCACGAGGAAATATTGTTTGGACAGTAAATATATCTTCGTAATTTTCTTCATAAACCTAATAGGTTATTTAGGATATTAATTAAGTGGATATTAATAGTGCAACTGTGTATGATTAACCAAGTATGATTACGGAGAGAGAGAGAGAGAGAGAGAGAGAGAGAGAGAGAGAGAGAGAGAGAGAGAGAGAGAGAGAGAGAGAGAGAGAGAGAGAGAGAGAGAGAGAGAGAGAGAGATGTATAGATGGACCCCCTGTGTGTGCAATATGAGCTAAACATTTACATTGGTGAGATATGTGTGTGTATGTGTGCCCAAGTGTGTGTACTGTGCGTTTGTGTATGTGTGTCAGTGTTATTAATGAGCGAAGAATAGGGAACTCCGTGTGTGTGTGTGTGTGTGTGTGTGTGTGTGTGAGTGGCTGATGTATGTGTATGTGTGTGTGTGTGTACGTACTCTAGTTATACTTACTCTAGTTGTATTTGTAAGAGTGTGTGTGTGTGTGTGTGTGTGTGTGTGTGTGTGCGTGCATATTCTAAATAAGTCTTTTGTTAGCATGTACAGTATGTGGTTGCGTGTATGTGTGCATGCTAAGTGCAATTTTGGCAGTGTTAAGGGGGGATGGGCGTATTTATTTGCTTATTATTTTAAAATTATAATATTTTTCCATCAAGCTGTAAAAAAACTCCCCCTAGAACCCCCTTCAAGATAAATTTGTAAATTTTTCGGTAGAAAAATGTCCCGGCCGAAGGCCGTTTACTCTAAGAATTACAGGCTCGCTATCGCTCGCCAGGAAAAAGTCGACACCTAAGTGGCACGAAAGGTCTTAATATTGACAAAGAAATGTGGCGTAAAGTATTAAAATCGCTAAACTAATGTACCGACTCGACCGAGGGAGAAGGTGACCATCAAAACCGACCCATGCCCCCTTAAGCCAGTCTGTACCGTCTGCCCCTGTGTATAATTAAGTCAATCTTTGTGTAATTTGAGCCCTGCCTATATTAATACTACACATTATATAGAACAATGTCAAACTGTTGCCCAGGAATGTATATATATATATGTGTATGTATGTAGTAGTCAAGTATCCTAGAGACGGATATATTGAACCGTACCCCGCTGCTGTGAGGGACCATATCTACTGTAACCAATGAATGCATAAGGTATATAATTATATCAAATACCAAAACCTCTCAGGGAAATGCCGAGACGTTAGGGCTAAACTTCCCGAATTCCAACTGAACTGAACTGGGGCTTAAGGGGAGGTATTTAGTTTATTCCCTAGACCTCCATCAAGCTTGAAATTACACCCCCTTGAGTCCCTTTCAAGATAAATTTGTACATTTTTCGGTAGAAAAATGTCCCGGCCGAAGGCCGGTTCCTCTTAAATTACAGGCTCGCTATCGCTCGCCAGGATAAAATCGACACCTGAATGGCACGAAAGGTCTTAATATGGGGTGAAAGTTCTTAAAATCGCTAAACTAATGGGGCGAACGTTTTATAATATCAAAAACAATGGGGCTAAACATGAGGGAGAAAGGGGTCAAGAAAAAAATCCCTCAAGTGGAGATCTCCCCTTAAGTCACGATCGGATCTACTTTATGTCACATCTGATTTACCTCTGATTAATATTTGACGATTTTATTCAGATTAATAAGAACCTAGGTTAGTAAGAGGGTTTATTAAGATCGCATTTACCCATTTGAGTCATAGAGGTAGGTTATAAGCTAAAGAAAATCGTCTAATGGTGACCAAAATAGGTTGAAACCAAGCACCCTGTATATGTATCTTAAGGGGAGGTTTTTAGTGTGTTTCCTAGACTTCCATCAAGCTTAAAAATACTCCCCCTTGACCCCCTTTCAAGATAAATTTATACATTTTTCGGTAGAAAAATGTCCCGGCCGAAGGCCGGTTCCCCTTAAATTACAGGCTCGCTATCGCTCGCCAGGAAAAAATTGACACCTAAATGGCACGAATGGTCTTAAAATTGACAGAAATGGGGCGGGGGTTCTTAAAATCGCCAAACTAATGGGGCAAGCGTCTTTAAATCTCACAAGCAATGGGGCTAAACATGAGGGAGAAAGGGGTCAAGAAAAAAATCCCTCAAGTGGAGATCTCCCCTTAACCTTATTATTCCTACAGCTCCTTCCTAAACTGTGCGAAATCGTCTAATGACAGCCAGAATAAACTACAAAAAAACGCGTCATAAATCCTCTAAGGGTTTATGTGTCCTGTTATGGGGAGATCTCCACTTGAGGGATTTTTTTCTTGACCCCTTTCTCCCTCATGTTTAGCCCCATTGCTTTTGATATTTTGATATTATAAAACGTTCGCCCCATTAGTTTAGCGATTTTAAGAACTTTCACCCCCATATTAAAACCTTTCGTGCCATTCAGGTGTCGATTTTATCGTGGCGAGCGATAGCGAGCCTGTAATTTAAGAGGAACCGGCCTTCGGCCGGAACATTTTTATACCGAAAAATTTACAAATTTATCTTGAAAGGGACTCAAGGGGGTATAATTTTAAGCTTGATGGAGGTCTAGGGAACAAACTAAATACCTCCCCTTAATGGCTACTCTGAAATATTACACCACTATTATGAGGGAATAAAATGCATTACGTTCAATAAATGTGCATTACGTTCAATAAATGTGCATTACGTTCAATAAATGTGCATTACGTTCAATAAATGTGCATTACGTTCGATAAATGTGCATTACGTTCAATAAATGTGCATTACGTTCAATAAATGTGAATTACGTTCAATAAATGTGCATTACGTTCAATAAATGTGCATTACGTTCAATAAATGTGCATTACGTTCGATAAATGTGCATTACGTTCAATAAATGTGCATTACGTTCAATAAATGTGCATTACGTTCAATAAATGTGCATTACGTTCGATAAATGTGACCCATAAATGGATATATTAACCCCTTTTGTACCGGCGACGTCATTTTAGTTCTAATCTAGTTACATATAGAAGAGTTTGGGCAGTTAAAGAATGATATGTAGTAGTCAAAAGGGTTAATGATATGTAGCAGTCAAAAGGGTTAAAAGCGAGATAGTTCGAAGCCTGGTAATAGCTGGAAGCCCCTTTTTAAACTGATAAAATCGTCTAATAGTAACCAGAATAAAGTTAAAAGGACAACCCTGGTAGTGAAGGGGTTAAAACAACCTCTATTACATGGAAACAAAATATATTAGGTCCAAAGAATGTATATATACATATTTTAAAACGTCCTAGCACACGACATACTAAAAGGGTAACCCGGAAATATGATGTCAAAGCATATGCATTATGCTGTATGAAGGTAGCGTATATATATATATTAAAATGCACTATAATTGAACACATTAAGGGAAGGTTTTTAGTTTGTTCCTTAGATATCCATCAAGCTTACGATTACACCCCCTAGACCCCTTTTCAAGATAAATTTGTAAATTTTTCGGTAGAAAAATGTCCCGGCCGAAGGCCGATTCCTCTTAAATTACAGGCTCGCTATCGCTCGCCAGGAAAAAATTGACACCTAATTGGCACGAAAGGTCTTCAGAAATGGGGCGAAACTTCTTAAAATCGCCAAACTAGTGGGGCGAAAGTCTCAAAATCTCATAAGTAATGGGGCTAAACATGAGGGAGAAAGGAGTCACGAAAAAAATCCCGTAAGTGGAAATCTCCCCTTAATAGCACACCGGTACCCCCACTTTCACGAGGGCACAAAATATAATATGTTCAGTGAGTGTACTGTATATATATATATATATATATATATATATATATATATATATATATATATATATATATATATATATATATATATCATCCCAATAATGACTATAATATACTATTAGTGTAAATAATGTAATGTACAGTGGCGCTAATAAGTCATGTCTCAGCTATCATTACGTTTGGGTTGCCCTGTGCTGTATCAATGTCTGTCAGATGTTGAATAGGATGGGTAAGTGTAGGAACATGTTGGTATATCTCACTCACAAAAGAAGAAATCATGTGTCAATATTGTTTGATACCAATTATTGATCAAAACATAATTGGTGGCGAGACATCACTTATTAGGCCGACTGTACCAGCATAATATGTATCATTAAACCATCCCATAAATGACTCTAGTATATTAAAAGAGTAAAATTAATGTATATACAGTATATATATATATTTAAAGCCGTCCCATTAATTACTATATAGAGTACAATGAAAGTAAACATATCATTTAAGGGAAGGTCTTTAGTTTGTTCCCTAGATTTTCATTAAGCTTAGAATTATACCCCCTAGACACCCTTTCAAGATAAATGTGTACATTTTTCGGTAGAAAAATGTCCTGGCCGAAGGCCACTTCCTCTTAAATTACAGGCTCGCTATCGCTCGCCAGGAAAATATCGACACCTATATGGCACGAAAGGTCTTAAAATTGACACAGATGGGGCGAAAGTTTTTAAAATCGCCAAATTAATGGGGCGAATGACTTAAAATGTCAAAAGCAATGAGGCTAAATATGAGGGAGAAAGGGGGTCAAGGAAAAAATCCCTCTAGTGGAGATCTCCCCTTAAACCATCCCCATAAATGAGTGAATAGTTTAACCCGTCCCATAAATGAGTAAGGTACGGTATACAAGAATAGAGTATTCGGGCAATTATGAGGGCAAAGGGTGTTAATTAAGGCAGTGATTGAATAACCACCCCCCCCCCCCGGCTTTCACGTGCCCCACACAAGTCGCTATTATTCAGTTAGAGCCCAGCCATTATGGTACTAATTTGTCTATGTGTTTGGGAGGGGTAGGGTGTCAGTGGTTTGGAGGCGAGAGATATACAGTATAGATAGATAGATAGATAGATAGATAGATAGATAGATAGATAGATAGATAGATAGATAGATAGATAGATAGATAGATAGAGAGAGAGAGAGAGAGAGAAAAATTTGATTATTATCTTGCCACGATAGTTGAGTTTAGTGAGCATTGCTACAACCAATAGTAATCTCTCTCTCTCTCTCTCTCTCTCATATAAACACTCGCTATACAAACACATTCACACACACACACATGGACTCCCCTAATCTACGTTCATTAACACCCTTGACACACACATATACACACACAGAAACGTACACACACAGACATGAAGGTCTCCCCCCTCTTCGTTCATTAACAACCATGACACACACACACACACATACTCCGTACACACAAACTGGGAGACATATACACAGCTGGCTCTCGCTCTCTCTCTCTCTCTCTCTCTCTCTCTCTCTCTCTCTCTCTCTCTCTCTCTCTCTCACACACACACACACCGCGTAGCTCAGTGGTACCGTTCCCGCCTTCTACCTAGTAGACCCGGGCTCAAATCTCGCTCAGGTTGGAGAAGGTTTTCTGAGACATAGCTGGAGATTACCATCTTCATTGAGCAAGGAGATGGGTAATTGTCACTGACGATACTGTCTAGAAAGCGGGACACTACGAGCCAAAAACTGCATTCCTGTCAACTAAAATGATGAATACAATTATGTATACACCACACATCCTTGGTTTGTTGCTTAAGGGGAGGTTTCTAGTTTGTTTCCTACTCCTCCAGCAATCTTAAAATTTCACCCCCTTGACCCCCTTTCAAGATAAATTTGTACATTGTTCGGTAGAAAAATGTCCCGGCCGAAGGCCGATTACTCTTAAATTACAGGCTCGCTATTGCTCGCCAGGATAAAATAGACACCAAAATGGCACGAAAGGTCTTAAAATTGACAGAATGAGGCGGAAATATCTTAAAAATCACCAAACTAATGGGGCAAACGTCTTAACATCTCAAAAGCAATGGGGCTATACATGAGGGAGAAAGGGGTCAAGAAAAAAGTCCCTCAAGTGGAAATCTCCCCTTAACCTGTCCCCCTGACGAGCCAAAATAACCCCTATGACTCGAGTTTAAAAGTGACGCTAATGATGGGACTCGGGTTACACCTTACGAAATACCACATGGGCACACACACACACACACACACACACACACAGAGGAACACACACCTACTTTCTTACACACAGATATCATTTGTTTACACCCACACACTCGCATACACAGAAATAAACACAATCGCACAAACACACATAACTACACACACCCAACAATCTAATGCCTAATAGAACAAACACACACACACAACCTCCACCAATCCTCCTTTTAACCCTTCTTCCCGACGGCTTCAAACACGGGAATTATCACGACGGTAATGATGAGTCTCAGGTTACACACTGCGCATTACCTCAGGCCTCATGTGCGGTGTGCGTAGCCTATTCTGTCTGACCGGCCTTTCATGAGAAGATTACAGGATAGCTGTTTGGACACTTGATCCTCAGTGTTTTGGAGGACAAGCAGCCTAGAAGGGTCACTAGATCTGTTGTTGCTTGATTTCCTTTGTACTCCATTACGTTTTTTTTCGTATTTTTCGTTTTTTCCGTTTTGTTATTTGCTTGTTTTTTTGTTTTTTGTGGGGGGGGGGGGGGGTTTGGGGGGGAGATGGGTAGGTGAATGAGGGAAGGAGGAGTGCTTATTTTTTGCATTGTTCAATAAACTTGGGATCATTCTACATTGTAGCACGCTCATATTCGTGCCCTACCTTCATAATTTCAATTTTGGGTAGCTCCGTTGTAAAGCACAATACTTATTACACATTTGCACTAGTCATAACGTTCAAGCTTATCCTAGTTTACTTGGTTATTTCGTTTAATAACAAGACGGGGAAATAAACCTGAAGTTGTGAGCTAGCGAAACGACTTTTACACATGTGTACTCTACGTGTACGAAGGAGACAACAGGCATGACTGCTTGTAGCTAGAGACTGGAAATATGATAGTAAGCTAATGTCCGGGTACGTTAGAGTCACAATATCTGGACACAAGGAGTTTGTAGAAGCATAAGATGGAGGAATAATAGACTGGGGAAGAAAGTTATACCGTATCGCATATATTCGTGATTTCGGGATGGGCTATGTTTACTTCAGTTTATAATTAATACTTTCTAAGTAAGTAGTTCAAAAATCATGACCCACAACCTCTGTAACTCAAAAAGGGCTACAGCAAATGGGCTGTAAATTTCCACACCTATTCCCTACCTGACCCTTCCCAAATGGTAGAAATGTGAGCTCGATTACTGTAGTCGTTTGTGAGTTATTGAGGTTAATATTCAAGAGTTTTGGTCTACTTATTTGGAACAGGGTATAGGTGGTGTGCAAGTAATCATGACCCCGACTGGGCCTTTCCAGCTATCTGAATCTGCACTCAAACCTCTTCAGCTAAAGTCACACCCCTCGAGCCGTACTCAAACCTCTCCAGTTGCACTCAAACCACTCCAGTTGCACTCAAACTATCCCAGATACACTCTAACGCCTACATTATGACCCCTGAAACTGCTCTCAGATATCTCCAAATTTACTCTGACCTCTGAAGCTGCACAGTGACCTCTCCAGCTGCACTGTGACTACTCCAGCTGCACTGTGACTACTCCAGCTACACTCAGACCTCACCAAATTTACTCTGACCTCTGAAGCTGCACTGTGATCTCTCCAGCTGCACTGTGACTACTACAGCTACACTCAGACCTCACCAAATTTACTGTGACCTCTGAAGCTGCACTGTGACCTCTCCAGCTGCACAACTCACGTGAACGGCAGCTTCATTACGGATAATGGGGGTTGTAACTCAGGCAGTGATCAGGTCCCCCACTCTCTCTCTCTTCCTCTCTCTCTCTCTCTCTTTAAGGTTCATAGGAATTGTTGATTACATTCTCTCTCTCACCATCTCTCTCTCTCTCTCTCTCTCTCTCTCTCTCTCTCTCTCTCTCTCTCTCTCTCTCTCTCTCTCTCTCACCATATCTCTCTCTCTCTCTCTCTATTGTCTCCCCTCGTTAATCTGATGGTAAGCCATTCCACGCTGTAGTAGCATTAAACCCCTGAAATATTACCCAGTAGATATAATAGTTTTACATTACATTTAAAAGTAAATTATGTATGATTCCTATAGTTCCTTTCAGTCTATTTTCCCCCCCCAGCTGAGGGTAAATTGCCATGTTACTACCTTGGTTACTCAGTTATAAGGTAGATTTTGTAATGAAATATGATGGTAATTATGAAAACTTGTCATTAATACGACACAGAGACATAGTAGTTTCATATTGTTCCATTATGTATCGAGAAATCAGCTACTAAGGGATTCAATTTACCCTCAGCTGGGGAAAAATAGAGTACAGTCTATAATCACTTGCAAGTTTCAGGCTATATATGGAAGTTATAGGTGAAGACATCGATATTTGGCAGAATTCACAACGAAAACACGGTTGTAGTAAATTTATAAATACATAAAACTAGATGAATCATACTTTCTAGCCATCAGAAATCTACATCATTATGGCCTTTCTGTTCTATATCGACGTTTACGACTCCAACTTCCCTATAGCCTGAAACTCGTACGGTAAGTGGTCTATTGATGTGGTGATATAGCATTAGCATTCTGTAAACTAAAACCACCAACATAACTATAATATAATACTGTATATTGACAGCTATGATATTGACGCAAATTATGAGTTTATAGAATGTGACAATAGAGTAATAATCAAAGTGCCGATTATAAATGACGTTTAATAAAAGTATATTGGTAGTAATAAACCCATCTTATATACGGATAGCCAGGTATGCCATTATTAAGGTACCGGTATCCAATGATTGAATATACCGGTACTTCTTTTTACTTCTATTTCTGTAAGTGTACCACAGGCTAGAATGATGATGACAGTGAAGAAGATGATGATGATGATGATGATGATGATGATGATGATGATGCAAATAAAGATATAAATAAACACAGATTCATACGTATACTATCAGGTTGTGTGTGGCTTGAAAATGATGATGATGATGATGATGATGATGATGATGATGATGCAAATAAAGATATAAATAAACACAGATTCATACGTATACTATCAGGTTGTGTGTGGCTTGAAAATGATGATGATGATGATGATGATGATGATGGTGACAATAATGACAATAATACAAACATAGAACCACACGTATAATACACGAAATATCTAATTTGCCATCACGGTGTGGGTGGCTTGAAAACAATGCTAATGATGATAATGATACTACTACTACTAAAACACACACACACACACACACACACACACACACACACACACACACACACACACACACACACACATACGTACACTATCGCGGAGGATATCATTTATTATCTAGGTGTGTGGCTTGAAAATAATAATGATAATGGTAGTGGTGATGATGATGATGATGATGGTGATGATAGTAAACAAAATGATGATAATAATGATACTACTAATAATGATAAAAAACAGAACCCTACCTACACTATCACACAATATATAATTTACTATCAGGCTGTGTGTGTGGCTTGAAAATAATGATGATAATGATGAGACTACTACTACTACTACTACTACTACTACTACTAACAAATAAATAAACCATACGTACTATATCAAATAATATATAATTTACTAGCAGGGTGTGTGTGTGTGTGTGTGTGTGTGTGTGTGTGTGTGTGTGTGTGTGTGTGTGTGTGTGTGTGGCTTGAAACTAATGATGACAGTGCTTGCAGCCCAGATGATATTAGAAGGACCCCATACTATGAGTGGTGGTGGTGGCTCGCTTTTGTTCTCTTTCTCTCCCTCTCTCTTTGGCTTGTATCCATTCGGCCCCATTCACCCTACTGTTTTAAGACGTTTACCCCATCCAGGTGTCAATATTTTCCTGGCGAGCGGTAGCGAGCCAGCATATATATATTTTTGTTTTGACAGCAAGCTAAATTTGTACATTTTTCAGATAGAAAAATGTCACCGGCGAAGCCGGATTTCTCCACTCAATGATGGCTCGCTATCGCTCGCCAGGAAGAAATCGACACCTGGATGGGGATAAACATCTTAAAACAGTTGGCTGAATGGGGCCGAATGGATACAAGCCAGAGAAAGAGAGAAAAGAAGAGAAAGATAAAAAAAAAAACATACGCTTCTCCGTCACCCCCTCCGTAGCCAAGACATGAAGATCAATTATTCAGAGGGCTAGCGGCTTCAGTTGGGGATTTGCAATTGTCGGCGGTATTGACTTAGTCGGTACATGACATAGCTGTACTTCTCTATGTAGTGTGTGTGTGTGAGGGGGGGGGGGGGGGGGGTACAGTCACGGTTATAAGTTGTGTTTTACCTTCACAATTGGTAATAACACATAGCTCTCCTTCTCTCTGTAATGTACAGTCGGCCTAATAAGTGATGTCGCGGCACCAAGTATGTTTTGACCAGTAATTGGTATCAGCAATATTTACACACAATGTCTTCTTTTGGAGTGAGATATACAACCATGTTTTCTACACTTACCGTGCACCCTATTCAACATCTGACAGACATTAATTAAATTTTTTCACCAACCAACTTCACTTCCAAACTCAATCTCAATTAAGACTCAATTAATACAGCACAGAGCGAGCCAAAAGTAATGACAGCTGAAACGTGACTTATTAGCGCCACTGTACAGTCAAGATTATAAGTTGTGTTTACCCTTCACAGCTATTCTATTTCATCTTCCCTATTGGACACCTTAAGGGGAGATTTCCACTTGAGGGATTTTTTTCTTTACCCCTTTCTCCCTCATGTTTAGCCCCATTGCTTTTGAGATTTTAAGACGTTCTCCCCATTAGTTTGGCGATTTTAAGAACTTTTACCCCGCTTATGTCACTTTTAAGAGCTTTCGTCCCATTTAGGAATCGATTTTTTCCTGGCGAGCGATAGCGAGCCTGTAATTTAAGAGGAACCGGCCTTCGGCCGGGAAATTTTTCTACCGAAAAATGTACAAATTTATCTTAAAAAGGGGGTCAAGGGGGTGAAATTTTAAGATTGCTGAAGGAGTAGGAAACAAACTAAAAACCTCCCCTTAAAACAATACGCAACATAAGAAAATAAACCTTGAATTTATGTGGATAAACATTTCGTGAGAGAGAGAGAGAGAGAGAGAGAGAGAGAGAGAGAGAGAGAGAGAGAGAGAGAGAGAGAGAGAGAGAGAGAGAGAGAGAGAGAGAGAGAGAGAGAGCATATTCAATTTGAGGAGCTACAGTATATAAGAAGCCTTGCAATGACAAAGGTGGCACATAATTTGGTATTGTGTCGGTGGTACAGTACAGTCGGCCTAATAAGTGATGCCCCGGCACCAAGTATGTTTTTATCAATATTTGGTATCGACAATATCTAAAACTTGATATATTTGTTTCGAGTGAGATATACAAACATGTTCCTACACTTATCCACCCTATTCAACATCTGACAGACATAAATACAGCCCAGAGCGAACCAAACGTAATAACAACTGAGACATGACTTACTATGGGTGCCGTACAAGGGTGATAAACTACCATCCTTCACCGCTCCTTATAAGTCATTACCATCAATAACGAAGTACCAATATTACACACTACGATTCAAGGTTCATATATCTCTGAGGTAATTGCATGTTGTAAAGAAAATTGATAAAACTTGCGGCCTGGGTCCTTTCATATGTGTTATTTTGTGATGAACGAACTGTATTTTATTACATATTCTGATTCTGTTCAGCAATTGTTGGTGCTGAGACTTAAGTTAATATTATATTGTCCGTGTTTAGCATGTATTTCAGTTAAGTTATCAATGTTCATAGATTTATTCAAACAAAAAAAAATTTGTCAAGTTTCATAGCTTAATTAAAACAAAAGTATAAGCTTAAATAAAATAACAATAACTGAAGCTCTATCTAGGATAATTGAAGCTCTATGATAATTGAAGCTCTATGATAATTGAAGCTCTATCTATGATAATTGAAGCTCTATGATAATTGAAGCTCTATCTAGGATAATTGAAGCTCTATGATAATTGAAGCTCTATGATAATTGAAGCTCTATCTAGGATAATTGAAGCTCTATGATAATTGAAGCTCTATCTAGGATAATTTGTCAAGCAGAACTGTATACTATCAGAGGAACAATCATGACACACTTATCCGCAGTAGCTGAGTGGTAAAACAGAATTAGCCACATAAATCAAATTATTGATTATAGTGTAATACTCGCCTACTCTGTCTTTATTATGAGGGGAGAGTGTTCGGGTATTTTTTATTATGAGGGGAGAGTGTTCGGGTATTTTTTATTATGAGGGGAGAGTGTTCGGGTATTTTTTTATTATGAGGGGAGAGTGTTCGGGTATTCTTTATTATGAGGGGAGAGTGTTCGGGTATTTTTTTATTATGAGGGGAGAGTGTTCGGGTATTTTTTTATTATGAGGGGAGAGTGTTCGGGTATTTTTTATTATGAGGGGAGAGTGTTCGGGTATTTTTTATTATGAGGGGAGAGTGTTCGGGTATTCTTTATTATGAGGGGAGAGTGTTCGGGTATTCATGGCCTGTATGGTGGTCAGGAATACTTAAGGGGAGGCACTTGTTTTTTCGGGACCTCCTTCTCCCTCATATTTATCCCTATTAGTTATGAGATTTTAAGACGTTCGCCCCATTAGTTTGGCGTTTCTCAGATCTGTTGTCCCATTTCTTTACCATTATTAAGACCTTTCGTGTCATTTAGGTTCGAACACCTTCTAATGCTACAAACAAGACGGTGAGCTTTAAGGGGAGGTTTCCACTTGAGGGATTTTTTTCTTGACCCCTTTCTCCCTCATGTTTGACTCCACTGCTATTGAGATTTTAAGACGTTCGCCCCATTAGTTTGGCAATTCTAAGAACTTTCACCCCATTTCTGTCAATTTTTAGAAATTTCGTACCATTTAGGCGTCGATTTTTTCCTGGCGAGCGATAGCGAGCCTGTAATGTAAGAGGAAACGGCCTTCGGCCGGGACATTTTTCTACCGAAAAATTTAAAAATTTGTCTTGAAAGGGGTCAAGGGAGTGTAATTTTTAAGCTTGATGGAGGTTTAGGGTACAAACTAGATACCTCCCCTTAACTATAGTATGTTTATTGTCAACTGATGGTTATTGTCAGCTGATGGTAAATTGCCATGTCCTCATCCTGTTTACTCCGCTATTATGATGAATTTGAAGTGAAATATGTTGCTAAGCTCGAACATTTGGTATATAATATTATGATTCAGAGACATTGTTGTTTCATAGTTTGTGTCCATTAAGTATCGATAAACCAGTTGCTAAGGGAATCAGTTTAGTTCAGCTGTGTATCACAATGGCCGCTTCAAAAATCGATGCCATGAATTGAATCTATGTTTTTTTTTTTTTTTTTTTTTTTAAAGAGACAATGAACGGAGGAAGGAAAAACACAGATAAAACAAAAAGGTCCATGTGCCTAAAGGCATCCTCCATTCATAAAATGTTTGTAACAACTGGATTTAAACATTTGTTGATTGTAAGTTTGTGGAAAGCAATTCGAGGGAAGTGAATTCCAAAGAGTATTAATTATTAATTATTGACTTGATAGTTGCATTCCGGAGGTTCTTTTTATTAGTTCCAGGCATCCAAAATGTACCAGGATGAATGTTTTGCAACTGTACAGCCACGGACAAAAGCGGTCTCCCACTTTCATAACGTCCATGTGATTTTCTTATGTTGGTTTAATACAAAGATACTCCTCAGTCACACTAAACAAACCCTGAATACACAGGATTTGATTAAGTTTGTTTTATTAGGATATGCTTTCATTAAACAAGATAAAACTAGACTTAAAATTATGGAGCTAGAACACGACTATTGTCCGAGATTGTACATTAACACTAGCTCAACGATGTATTTGGTTTTGGTGACTATTAAGGTTTTTAGTTTGGTCTCTAGATATCCATCAAGCTTAAGATTACATACACCCTCTTGAGCCCCTTTCAAGATAAATGTGTACATTTTTCGGTAGAAAAATGTCCCGGCTGAGAGCCGGTTCCTATTAAATTACAGGCTCGCTATCGCTCGCCAGGATAAAATCGACACCTAAATTGCACGAAAGGTCTTAAAATTGACGGAAATGGGGCGAAAGTTCTTAAAATCGCCAAACTAATGGGGCGACTGTCTTAAAATCTCAAAAGCCATGGGGCTAAACATGAGGGAGAAATGGGTCCAGAAAAAAAAAATCCCTCAAGTCGATACCTCCCCTAAATATATAGGTTACCGAAAAAATGGTACATTAATTACAATAACACAATTACAAAATAAATAAAGTATATTTATATATGGTCGAAAACAAACTCAACATTAAAGAATGATTCTCAGTGTCAGCAGCCAGCAGAGAACCAAGGCCGCAACACAAAAATGAATTGACATGATGATTGACAGACGTTGCAACATTTACTATGCCATCATCAGTTTCAGTTTCTAGCTCCTCAAAAGTAATATTATTTTGTTCTCTCTCTCTCTCTCTCTCTCTCTCTCTCTCTCTCTCTCTCTCTCTCTCTCATACATAAACTAATATCGAACTTAATATTATTGCACAAAACAAAACATATGTGAAAACTTACAAATATTGAAAGTTATTGTGTAAATATTTAAAATAATAAATTTACGGTAGATAGATATATATACAAATGAACAATTATATTACAATAAATGCGAAAAACCGTATTAAACCAACCAACCATGTCAGTGAGCAGAAACACCATATGAGGAGGAGCACTTTATTGACAACGTTTCGCAGATAGTGCTTAAGGGGAGGTATTTACTTTGTTCCCCAGACCTCCATCAAGCTTAAAATTACACCCCCTTGAGTCCCTTTCAAGATAAATTTGTACATTTTTCGGTAGAAAAATTTCCCGGCCGAAGGCCGGTTCCTCTTAAATTACAGGCTCGCTACCGCTCGCCAGGATAAAATCGACACCTGAATTGCACGAAAGGTCTTAATATGGGGTGAAAGTTCTTAAAATCGCTAAACTAATGGGGCAAACGTTTTATAATATCAAAAGCAATGGGGCTAAACATGAGGGAGAAAGGGGGTCAAGAAAAAAATCCCTCAAGTGGAGATCTCCCCTTAAGGTCACGTTGTCAATAGAGCGCTCCTCCTCAAATGGTGGTCCTATTCACTCATTCAACTTTTTCGAACATCGGTTGTTCTCTTCCTGATGAAATGAACCCCCTTTCCGCCTCATAGTTTAGCCCCATTAGTTTTGAGAGCTCATGACCTTCCGTACCATTTAGGTGTCGATGTTTTCATAGTGAGCAAAACTGAGCCTGTAATTTAGGAGGCTTGGGCATTTTTCTACCGAACAAAATGCCCAAACTTATCTCGAAGGGAAGTCTTGGGGGTGATATCTTAAGCTTGACGGAGGTCTAGGAAGCAACTAAGAATCTCCTCTTAACCCCTTCCGTACCGGGGACGTCTTTTTAATTGTAGTCTAGCTATTTTAGACGACTTTGTACAGTTTAGGAAGGATCTGTGGTAGTACAAATGGTTAAGTGAGATAGTTCAAACATCTACACTATTGGGAGCGTTTAAGAGCACTGAATCTGTACTCACTGGAACGTAGAAGAGAACGTTGCCTAATAATATACACGTGGAAAATCTCAGAGGGTTTAGTACCAAACCTACATACTCCGATAGTCATGAAATTCAGTGATAAGAGAGGCTGGGAATGCGAAATCCCCCGGATGAATAACAGGGGTGCTATGGGCTCTCTGCGAGAGGGCTGGTTATCACACAGAGGCCCACGTCTCTTCAACAAACTCCCACGGCGAGTAAGAGACATGAGGGACATCTCGTTAGACTACTTCAAGAGAGCCCTAGATGTCGAACTGCAAAAAGTGCCAGACGAGCCCATCCTCGCAAGGGAGCGAGCTGTCGCTTCAAACAGTCTACTGCACCAAATCACCACCCATAAAGAGGGGCGTCGCGCTCCTTGGTGCCGCTAGAAGAGCGGCGAACACATCCAAAGGTAAGTTCAAAGCCTGTTAATTGATGGAGGCCCTTTTTAAACTGAATACAATTGTCTAATAGTAGCCAGAATATACTAATAAAAATTTCAATAAAGATTATTTTTATTACGGCCTTGGTTGTGTTTTCCCTCTAGCAACGTCAGGAGTGAGTCATTTTTCTAGCTAAATTATTTAAGAAACTCCTAAGACGTGTGGTAATCCAATGTACATACACAAACGTATGAATATAGAGTGGTTCTTTGGTGTGTAGACCAATAAGACATCGGCAGATAGACTTAGAGACTTATGTAAATTGAATGAAACAATACATAGGAGCAAAGAACACAGAGAGAGAGAGAGAGAGAGAGAGAGAGAGAGAGAGAGAGAGAGAGAGAGAGAGAGAGAGAGAGAGAGAGAGAGAGAGAGAGAGAGAGCATACAAAGGGTAACTAGGGCCTGGTGTTCTCAAAAAGTAGCTCCATTCTTAATCCATTCAGTACTGGTGACATCCTTTGCATTATATTTTGGATACTATTAGACTTCCGGTATTCTATTCAGTTTAGTAAGGGTCTCCAGCAATGAACAGCCTTTGAACTATCTCACTTATCCCTTTTTACTACCACAGATCCCTCTTAAACTGCATATAATCGTTTAATTATAGCTACAATGTAACTAAAAAGACGTCGCCGGTACACAAGGGGTTAACGTTGTTCCTGACGTATGCTGGCTTAATAATCCATTAGGCAACCCTAATGGATTATTAAAGGTGAACTACAGGGATGAACGAAAAAACGAAGATTAATGCAGGCATTGCAGGGTCATAACTTGGCATGAATATACTGTAATATGTATATGGGCCAATATCGATATAATTCCATTAAACTCCAGAACAAAATACTAATATATAATTTTTATAGTCGTTGGTGACGAATTGGCATTTTCAGCCAGCTGGAGTGACTCCATTGTGTAGAGACGCCGTTTGTAAACTAGATATGCGGTCCTGAACAGTGAGGTCTGTTTTTCGTAATTAATACCTTTCAATTCAATACTCAAGCTCTGCAAAAGATCGACCAACGTCCTGATGATGTGGTACACATCAAGAAATAAGCCCAGCTCGCCAGCAATTAACATACATGCAGTGTTTATGCATGTTTATCCTGGTCCAGAGTTGAGGGAACTCGGTTCTAAGGCCTATTTCGTAATGATAATATCGTTTTCTGTTCAATTTCTATATCGCGGTCCCTTGACCAGACAGTGGTGAAGCCAAATGTTGAGCTGTAAACATGCATACAAATTATAAGTTTCTCAATAAAAAAAAAACACAGATTCACCCATTTCCCATGTCGAGAATTCCCGCCATTGGCTACAGTTACGTCATGGTAAACACGCCAGTTCGCGCCACATAAAATAACTTAGATAAGCTATATTTCTATATTGTTAAAACAAATTGATGAAAGTTCTTCAGTATCATGTACCTAAAACCAAGCAGATCCCAATGGACATTGTAGTTTGAATAGGTTTCATCCCTGGAATTCACCTTTAAGCTGGCAATGTCAGGCTTTGAAGTCCTATTTTCATTCATAATTTTTTTTTTTTTTTTAGAAAAAAGAAACTTTCAAATCATATATTGTGAACAAATCAACTTCTCTTGGCTGAAATTTCTCGCCCGGCTTAAGGGGGGTCACCTGTTTTGTTTTATCTTTATCTCCTTTTCTCTCTTTCCCTGGCTTGTATCCATTCGGCCCCATTCAGCCTACTGTTTTAAGACGTTTACCCCCATCCAGGTTTTTTTTTTTTTTTTTTTTTTTTTTCTATATTCCAACTTACTTCCTCTCGGGCATAGGCTGAGAGCCTTAACATTCACCGCTTTACAATGAACAGTGAAGCCCGTGAGGTCTTGTTCCAGTCCAGGGAGTGAGACATTTGAAGCACGTAGAGTACAACGAGCACCTGCCATCTTGCCTTCACATGACGCACGGTGCTCACTCATGGCCCGAAACGACCCCATCTCTGAAGCCACCTCGTTCCCGTGCTTCACTGTCTCACTCCCTACACTCGGACTCTCACACTTACACACACACAACGCCACCTGTTGAGCAGATAACTCACCAGGCATTGCACCCCTATAGCATATTTTGAATATGGGAATATTCATACAGTGCTATTTAATCAGGAAACAATGAGGGTATTTTATTGACGTTTCGGTGGGCTTTGTGGTAATGCACTGATACTAGGTACAGCACAAATTCCATCCCAATAATATCTTCCCATTGATACATCGGGATTTGAACCCGGGACCTTTGGATTACCAGGCCAGTGGCAAGACCACTCCACCACACCTCCCTGTCAATATTTTCCTGGCGAGCGGTAGCGAGCCAGCGTATATATATTTTTGTTTTGACAGCAAGCTATATTTGTACATTTTTCGATAGAAAAATGTCTCTGGCGATGCCGGATTTCAATGCTGGCTCGCTATCGCTCTTAAAGAGTACAAGGAGTAGGGCCCAAAACGAATTACGATATATCTACTGATCCGTACGAGGCTGCTTGTAGCTACTCTACCTACTTATGTGGAAACAGTGAAAGGATAGGAGAGTATAAAGGAATATTGAACCAAGTACTGGTAAAGTTCACTCTGTCTTTTATCATCCGAAGGTGTTCAAGTATGCATTGCCACGACAGAGTATTCTAAGCCAATTCCCTTCGTCAGTAGAAACAGGAAGAGAAGCGAAAGGTCAGCCGAGGGTCAGCCATACAGCCCTGACCCCACGGCAGAAGGTCAAAACGGCCACACCTCTAAGCGGTCAGGTTAAGCTAGATTAGGCTAGGCTTGCTTAGGTTAAGTAGTAAAGTCGGCTTAGATTACGTTAGGTTAGATTACGTTTTATAATTAGGCTACATTCAGAAAAGCTAGGTTAGGATAATTTGGCCGTTGAGGAGTGCGGCAGTTACGGAGTATGGTCATTTCAGAGTGTGGCGGTTTCGGAGTATGGCCGTTACGGAGTATGACCGTTTCAGAGTGCAGCCTTTACGGAGTGCTGCCATTACGGAGTATGACCGTTTTGGAGTGTGGCCGTTTTGACTCGAAGCTCTGCCCCTCCTCCACCCCCCAACCCTCCCGCCGGTGAAAAATGGCAACCTGTAGAAGGGGAAACAGCGATCATCCCGTTGACAAAGCGACGCCACTACACGGAGGAGGAGGAGGAGGAGGAGGAGGAGAAGGAGTGAGGGGGAGAATAAATAAAACTCCGCTCAAACATTCCACTCCCGACACGTAATGCATATATATGGGCGCTGAGGGAGTGATTCGGGCGGGAGGCGGGGGGTGGGGGGGAAAGAGAGAGAGAGAGATTGGGAGAGAGAGAGAGAGAGAGAGAGAGAGAGAGAGAGGCAAAGGAGGGCGGAATAGTCATGGGGGATTAAGGGAACACCTTCGACCATGTTTCAAGGGGAGATGGGCCGGGTTTTCTGGTACCCTTTTCTCCCTCGTGTTAAGCCCCATTTGTTTTGATATTATAAGACCATCGTTCAATTAGTTTGGCGATTTTAAGACATTTCGCCCCATTTGTTGTACATTTTAAGACCTTGCGTGTCATTTAGGTTTCCTGGCGAGCGATAGCGAGCCTGAAATTTTAAGAGGCAACGGGCTTCGGCAGGGATATTTTTCTACCGAAAAATGTACCAATTTATCTTGAAAGGGGGTCTAGGGGGTGTCTTTCTAAGCTTGATGGAGGTCTAGCGCGAGAAAACTGAAAAATAACAAAAATATATGAATAAATTCATTAATGGACCAAAAAAACAGCCACAGTCCCCCCCTAACCCTCATAACTCTAAATTCTCTCCACTCATTTCCCCTCAAACAGCAAAACAAATTATCTCCACTCACTTCCCCTCAAACAGCAAAACAAATTCTCTCCACTCACTTCCCCTCAAACAGCAAAACAAATTCTCTCCACTCACTTCCCCTCAAACAGCAAAACAAATTCTCTCCACTCATTTCCCCTCAAACAGCAAAACAAATTATCTCCACTCACTTCCCCTCAAACAGCAAAACAAATTATCTCCACTCACTTCCCCTCAAACAGCAAAACAAATTCTCTCCACTCACTTCCCCCCAAACAGCAAAACAAATCTCTCCACTCACTTCCCCTCAAACAGCAAAACAAATTCTCTCCACTCACTTCCCCTCAAACAGCAAAACAAATTCTCTCCACTCACTTCCCCTCAAACAGCAAAACAAATTATCTCCACTCACTTCCCCTCAAACAGCAAAACAAATTCTCTCCACTCATTTCCCCTCAAACAGCAAAACAAATCTCCTAAATGTAAATGTTAGATAACAAATCAATTAGAAGACTCGAAATAGTTACAAATAGTTGCGAATGGCTACGATTGATTACGGTAACGATAAATAGCTACGATTGATTACGGTAACGATAAATAGCTACGATTGATTACGGCAACGATAAATAGCTACGATTGATTACGGCAACGATAAATAGCTACGATTGATTACGGTAACGATAAATAGCTACGATTGATTACGGTAACGATAAATAGCTACGATTGATTACGGTAACGATAAATAGCTACGATTGATTACGGTAACGATAAATAGCTACGATTGATTACGGCAACGATAGATAGCTACGATTGATTACGGCAACGATAAATAGCTACGATTGATTGCGGCAACGATAAATAGCTACGATTGATTACGGCAACGATAAATAGCTACGATTGATTACGGCAACGATAAATAGCTACGATTGATTACGGCAACGATAAATAGCTACGATTGATTACGGCAACGATAAATAGCTACGATTGATTACGGCAACGATAATTAGCTACGATTGATTACGGCAACGATAAATAGCTACGATTGATTACGGCAACGATAAATAGCTACGATTGATTACGGCAACGATAAATAGCTACGATTGATTACGGCAACGATAAATAGACTGTGCAGTATTCTTATACTCTATTTTTTTCCAGCTGATCATAAATTGAATCTCTTATTAGCTGATTTCTCGATACTTAATGGAAATATATGAAGCTACTGTGGCTGTGTGTCGTATTAATGCCAAGTTTTCATAATCAACATCATATTTCGCAACAAAATATACCTTATAGCTGAGTAACCAAGATAGTAACATGGCAATTTACCCTCAGCTGGAGAAAAAAATAGACTATGGTATATTCTGCTTTTTTCCAGCTGGCGATAAATTGCAAAGTTCCCATCAAGATTTCTCAGTAATTATGATGATTTTATAGTGAAATAGGCTGCTAATTATACAAACTTGGTCTTACTATGAGCCAGCTTATATAGTAGCGTCTACTTTGCCCAGCTGACGGAAATTGCTATGTCTTCAGCTTGATTCCTCCGCTAGTATGCAGGTTTTTATAGCGAAAAGTGTTGTTACTTGTTAAAACTTGGCACACATATGAAGCAGAGACATAGTAGTTTCTTCTTTGCCCGTTTGATATCGATAAATCAGTTGCTAAAGGATTCAATTTATCGTCAGATGAAATGAAACCGAGTAGTCATTTCATTATCATGAGTTGAGATATCCTGACCACCTACCTCTCATAACTAATAATACAAATAATACACAAAACAAGTACTTGAACAGTCGAATGGACATTTCTACTTTTGGGGAAGAGTCAACCAGGAAACAGGTGTGGAAATTTACAGCATATTCGTTCCAGCACACACACACACAGTTAGACAATTGTAACTCAGGAAGCGGGACAATACGAGCCTAAAAGCTCAACTCCTGTACACTACAATTAGGTAAATACACAAACACACACACACACACACACACACACACACACACACACACACACACACACAACACAACACACAGGAAGCGGGAAAACCCACACACCGTTAAAACCACACAACACACACACACACACATACACACACACACACACACACACACACACACACACACACACACACACACACACACACCACGACATAATGAACACACTATAGTCACGGTCCATTAGAAACACGCGAGGGCTATTAAGGGGACATGGGCCGTTTTGCTGATCCCTTTTTTCCCTCGTGTTTTAGCCCCATTAGTTTTCAGATGTTAAGATGTTTGCCCCATTAGTTAGTCGATTTTAAGACCTTTCGCCCCATTTCTACGTCAATATTTAGACTTTTCGTGCTATTTCGGTGTCGATTTTTTCCCTGGCGAACGACAGTGAGCCTGTAATGTTGGAAGAACCGGCTTTCGGCCGGGACATTTTTCTACCGTAAAATGTACAAATTAATCTAGAAGGGGGATCTAATAGATTTTTTTTTTTTTTTTTTAATTTGATGGAGGTCTAGGGAGGAAACTAGAAAAATAATGAATACATGCAAAAATCGGCCAAAAAGTGAACCATCCCCCCTTAACCCTTTCTGTACCGGCGACGTCTTTTTAACTTCATTCTAGCTATATTTAGACGATGTTGTGCAGCTTAAGAAGGATCTGTGGTAGTATAAAGGGTTAAGTGAAATGTTTCGAATCCTGTTAGTTGATGTAGGCCCTTTTTAAACTGAATAATATCGTCTAAATCGTCTAATAAAGTTAAAAAAGATGGTGCCGGTACAGAATGGGTTAAGGGGAGGTTTTTAGTTTGGTCTCTAGATATCCTTAAGATTACACCCCCTTGAGCCCCTTTTAAGATAAATTTGTACATTTTTCGGTAGAAAAATGTCCCGGCTGAAAGCCGGTTCCTTTTAAATTACAGGCTCGCTATCGCTCGCCAGGATAAAATCGACACCTAAATGGCACGACAGGTTTTAAAATTGACAGAAATGGGTCGAAAGTTCTTAAAATCGTCAAAATAATGGGGCAAACGTCTTAAAATTAGAAAACCAATGGGGCTAAACATTTGGGAGAAAGGAGTCAAGAAAAAAATCCCTCAAGTGGAAATCTCCCCTTAAGGAAAAGTGACAATAACTTAGAAGTACACCGTTTATCAGGGAGACTATCGGTGAACTATTGATGTTGGCTGTACCCCGTCAACCCGTTTATCAGGGAGACTATCGGTGAACTATTGATGTAGGCTGTACCCCCGTCAACCCGTTTATCAGGGAGACTATCGGTGAACTATTGATGTTGGCTGTACCCCGTCAACCCGTTTATCAGGGAGACTATCGGTGAACTATTGATCAGGGAGACTATCGGTGAACTATTGATGTTGGCTGTACCCCCGTCAACCCGTTGGATAGGCGACGGTCGTAATTCAATATTCATTCAATTTATGGAGTGGTGGACTCACTGCATGGTGACAATATTGGCGACAGTTAGAATATAGGTCCATTTATGCCCTTAGAAATATCGTTAAGGGGAGGTTTTTAGTTAGTTCCCTAGACCTCCATCAAGCTTAAAATTACACCCCCTTGAGTCCCTTTCAAGATAAATTTGTACATTTTTCGGTAGAAAAATTTCCCGGCCGAAGGCCGGTTCCTCTTAAATTACAGGCTCGCTATCGCTCGCCAGGATAAAATCGACACCTGAATTGTGCGAAAGGTCTTAATATGGGGTGAAAGTTCTTAAAATCGCTAAACTAATGGGGCGAACGTTTTATAATATCAAAAGCAATGGGGCTAAACATGAGGGAGAAAGGGGTCAAGCAAAAAATCCCTCAAGTGGAGATCCCCCCTTAAGCCATTCAGTACGATATCGTCATTTCTAGTTTATCATGTCTCTAACATTAGACGATTGTGTTCAGCTCCGGAAGATCTTCAAGGGACCAAGTGGCATATCTCTCCCTGAAATTGACCCTGTTCACACTAAGGAGTACAAAGGAGTACAAAGGAAATCAAGCAACAACAGATCTAGTGACCCTTCTAGGCTGCTTGTCCTCCAAAACACTGAGGATCAAGTGTCCAAACAGTGACAAACTATGACATTCATGGGTGACAAACCCCGACAACCCCGCGTGTCAAATAACTAGGACAATACTAACGCCTCAGACAAATCGATTGATCGTGTCAAGCATGACTTGTTGCAGCCTGGAGCAATTCTGAAACATGTGTGTGACCATTAAGGGCAGATCTCCACTTGAGGGATTTTTTTCTTGACCCCTTTCTCCCTCATGTTTAGCCCCATTGCTTTTGATATTATAAAACGTTCGCCCCATTAGTTTAGCGATTTTAAGAACTTTCACCCCATATTAAGACCTTTCGTGCCATTTAGGTGTCGATTTTATCCTGGCGAGCGATAGCGAGCCTGTAATTTAAGAGGAACCGGCCTTCGGCCGGGACATTTTTCTACCGAAAAATGTACAAATTTATCTTGAAAGGGACTCAAGGGGGTGTAATTTTAAGGTTAATGGAGGTCTAGGGAACAAACTAAATACCTCCCCTTAAGCTCTGCTGTGATCACGCCATCAACATTTGTCTTCAACTGGGTCGGATCTGTGCCAACAATGAAATCCCTACTACCTGCGAGCGTTAGGTAGCCCTGGTATGGGGGGTGTGGTGCGAAACTGACTACTACTACTACTACTACTACTACTACTACTACTACTACTACTGCCTGATAACGCGTGCAGTCCGTGTTTGGGGTTTAAGGGGGGTCACCGGCTTTGTTTATCTTTCTCTCCTTTTCTCCCTTTCTCTGGCTTGTATCCATTCGGCCCCATTCAGCCAACTGTTTTAAGACGTTTATCCCCATCCAGGTGTCGATTTTTTTCCTGGCGAGTGATAGCGAGCCAGCATTGTATGGAGAAATCCGGCTTCGCCGGAGAAATTTTTCTATCGAAAAATGTACAAATTTAGCTTGCTGTCAAAACAAAACAAATATATATGCTGGCTCGCTACCGCTCGCCAGGAAAATATTGACACCTGGATAGGGATAAACGTCTTAAAACAGTAGGCTGAATGGGGCCGAATGGATACAACCCAAAGAGATGTGGTGCGAGACTGACTACTACTAATACTACTACTACTACTACTGCTGCCTGATAACGCGTGCAGTCCGTGTTTGGGGATCAAGGTGCCAGTCGGGGTAAATCCTGTGTTGATGGTCACGGCAGCAGGAGGCAAGATGGGTTGTCAGGTCAGGTCAGGGTATTAATCCCTTCAGTACCGGCGACGTCTTTTGTATTTTATTATAGCTACATTTAGACGATTTTATGAAGTTTTGCAAGGATATATGGTAGCTAAAAGGATTAATTGAGATAGTCTGCAGGCCTTTGAATGAGTAGACGTCCTTCATAAGCTGTACAAAATCGTCTAATAGTTGCCAGAATAGAATAAAACGTACATCACCGGTACAGAAGGGGTTAAGGTATAAGCCTTTACAACGGCACCTCGTAGCTACTTTCCGAAGGTCAGATCAGGTGAAGGTATTGAGGGATAAACCTTTACAACGGCACCTCGTAGCTACTTTCCGAAGGTCAGGTCAGGTAAAGGTATTGAGGGATAAACCTTTACAACGGCACCTCGTAGCTACTTTCCGAAGAGTGCTGGGAGGGGAGAAGGGGTGTTGGAGAGAGAAGAAGCTGTTGGAGTGGCTTTGTTATGTGTAAATCCAGTGTTGATTGTCACAGCAGGAGGCGAGGTGGGTTGTCAGGTCAGGTCAGGGTATTGAGGGATAAGCCTTTACAACGGCACCTCGTATCTACTTTCCGAAGGTCAGGTCAGGTATTGAGGGATAAGCTTTTACAACGGCACCTCGTAGCTACTTTCAACTTTTCCTATTTCCTGAAGAGTGTAGAGCGGGTAAAAAGGGTGTTGGGGAGAGAGGAAGCTGTCACACATTAAGGGGAGATTTCCACTTGAGGGATCTTTTGCTGGACCCCTTTCGCCCTCATTTTTAGCCTCATTGTTTTTAAGATTTGAAGATGTTCGCTCCGTTAGTTTGGCGATTTTAAAAACTTCCCCCCCCCCATTTGTGTGCCATTTAGATGGCCAAAATAAACTGTCAAACCGCGGCACAATTCTCAAGGGGCTCTTAAGGGGAGATTTCCACTTGAGGGATTTTTTTTCTGGACCCGTTTCTCCCTCATGTTTAGCCCCATTGCTTCTGAGATTTTCAGACGTTTGCCCTAGTAGTTTTGACATTTTAAGACATTTTGCCCCATTTCTGTCAATTGTAAGACCTTTCGTGCCATTAAGGTGTCGATTTTTTCCTGGCGAGCGATAGCGAGCCTGTAATTTAAGAGCAACCGGCCTCCGGCCGGGACATTTTTCTACCGAAAAATGTACAAATTTATCTTGAAAGGGGGTCTAGAGGGTGTAATTTTAAGCTTGATGAAAACGTAGGGAACAAACTAAATACCTGCCCTTAAACTAAATACCTCCCCTTAAACTAAATACCTCCCCTTAAACTAAATACCTCCCCTTAAACTAAATACCTCCCCTTAAACTAAATACCTCCCCTTAAACTAAATACCTCCCCTTAAACTAAATACCTCCCCTTAACCCCTACCGTACCGGCGACGTCTTGTATATTTTATTCTAGCTATATTTAGGCGATTTTGTGCCGTTAGAGAAGGATCTGTGGCAGTGATAAGGGTTGAGTGAGGCAGTTCGAAGCCTGGTAATTGCTGGAGGCCCTTTTTAAACTGAATACAATTGTCTAATAGTAGTCAGACTAAAGTTAAAAAGACGTCGCTGGTAAAGAATGGGCTAAAAAATCACTGTTTCATACAAGTGGATATTTTACAAGCCTGCATGGCGGAGATATGCGTTCTACAAACCAGTTAATTTTATTAGTATACCCTATTCACTATAGGTAGGCGAAGATTTGATTCCTTTGGCAGCTGTGTGGTTAATATCTAAAACATAAGAAAATACTATAAATACCGGTACACTCGGGTGCCATAGTCCCTAGCCCACTCATAACAATTCCTGGACCCTTTATGTTTTGTCTTTATGCAATTATACCGATCTGGATTAATTTTTGGATAGAATTTGCTTTACAATAATTAGTAGACATAGTTTTGTAGTTGACTTATAGAAAGGCATCTTCATAAATTCGTTTCCAGATATATATACTTCCATAGTTAGAAATAGGTGAAGTCCGGAATATGTATGAGTGGACTAGAGACTATGGTATCCGAGTGTACTTTCATTTCTGTATATAATTTCAAATGAATTAGTACCCGATGTCCTTACTTAACTCCAGTGAAAACATGGCAATCAAGATAAAGATCCGACAGCGTGTTGTAGTCTTGACATGTTACATATACAGAATGTTATAATCACGTACATTTGAGACAATAGCCTAAACGCCGTACTTATGTAGTTTTTCATCCTATTAGCTTCAATAACAGTATTACAGGAAAATTGAGTACTACATATATACATATATATATATATATATATATATATATACCGGTATATATATATATATATATATATATATATATATATATATATATATATATATATATATATATATATATATATATAGAGAGGGAGAGAGAGAGAGAGAGAGAGAGAGAGAGAGAGAGAGAGAGAGAGAGAGAGAGAGATTAAGAGTGGCATTAATTAAGGAAATATTTATAGAACCGCTAATCCTTTATATAGTTGAAACCTTTTGTGCTTTACTGCAAAGAGTTTTCCAGTTGTGAGAGAGAGAGAGAGCACCGCGGGGAAGGAGCAGCGGTGTCTCAGAAACAAATGGTCCGCTTAAAGAGAAAACTTGGAAACACATGATGACGAAAATGAGAAGCCCTGTTTTGCTGCCAGCTCTTTAGTTCCGGTACAAATATATACTTTAAATAACATAGCAACTAACATAGACATACACTAAATTGTGTTCATGATATCACACCGATATATATATATATATATATTTATATATCAGCAATACTCTTGTCCTTAGGAAAGCGTAAGCGAATAATGAGCAGCAAAACCAACGCTGTGACGAACATCTTTATTGGGCAACGTTTCGACCCCATACAGAGAGTCATTTCCAAGCCTAAAATGAAGTAAAAACAAACTATTCATATCTAAGGTTTACATTTGATATAATATACAAAAGCTTTAGTAACTAATACTGGAACTAAACCTAATAATCCTAACTAATTGACATAAAAATACATGCAAACTAAGAGAGAAAACAAAAATACAAAAAGCATAACATACCATTAATAACATAGTAGTGGAATGGAGGAGTCTTGAGTACCCAGAGTGGGTTTATGATACTGAGTTAAAAGGGACTCAGCTAGATGACGTGTAACATCGTCAGTGGCTGTGTGAAGCATGGAGACATTTTCTGAGTTAAAGAAATGGTCTGCTGCTTCAGAGTGGTCCCGCATAGCCAAATGTATCAAATGTAATCTTTAGATATTTATAGTTTGTTTTTACTTCATTTTAGGCTTGAAAATGAATCTCTGTATGGGGTCGAAACGTTGCCCAATAAAGATGTTCGTCACAGCGTTGGTTTTGCTGCTCATTATATATACAGTATATATATATATATACCAGACATTTAATTTCGGGTTAATTGCTATAAATACAGGATTTATTCGGTAATACAATTTTCATTGCATTATTGAGTAGGGTAATTGCAGGTGCCTTGACTTTATCTTATGGCAATAACCAGCGTAATCCCACTGTTAACCCTTTGAACATTATGACGCATTTTGACAGATTATTCTGGCTATCATTGGACAATTTGATGCAACTAAGGAAGGATATGTGAGAATTATAAGGGTAATGACTATCTCAATAAACCCTTGACTTCCATATATATATAAACCCTTCCTAATCTAAGTAAAATGGTCTAATGATAGCCATAATAAACTGCCAACACGCGTCATAATCCTCTGGGGGTTAATAAAGTACGGTACCCAAGCCAGAAACTAGCTAAACTAACCCTAACATGACGCGTGACGACCTTTTAATTTTATTCTGGCTACTGTTAGACGAGTTGGTTTAGGAAGGACCTCTGGTAATGAAAAGGCTACAAACTATCTAAATTAACCCTTTTCATTACTTCAGATTATTCCTAAGGTACATACAATCCTCTAAATGCATCTCGAATAAAAAGACGTCGCCTGTACTGATAGGATGACAGTTAGTTTCGGCAATTACGAATATTGAGAATATCTATGAAAACTAAATTTATAAGCAAGTCACTTATAAATATTTGTGGAGCCTCTATGTGTATCTTTATGCAAATTATAACTATCTTAAATGATTTATGGAAAACACTTGCTTCTCAATAAATAGTATATAGAGTTTTGTCGTTGATGTATAGACAATTATATTCAGAAATCCGTTTCCATAGACATAATTCCATAATTAGAAATAGGTGGGGTCCACGAAATATTAGGAGTGACTGTACAACTTTCGGCAGCGCACAATTCTACAATTAACAAGCCTGTTTCTTTTCAACTGACAGTAAATTGCAAAGTTCTCATCATGAATTCTCAGTGGTTTTGAAGATTGTGTAGTGAAATATCGTGCTAAATAAATAAACTCGGTCTTTATATGATGCAGAGATATAGTAGTTTCACATTTGTCCATGAAGTATCGAGAAATCAGATGCTAAGAGACCCTATTTACCGCCCAATGAAATGAAACCGAGTATAGTGGTTGGACATTGTGTAGCGCCGTGCCTTTCAACCGGTTTCTGAGCAGGTCCCCCCCCCCCCCCCCCCCCTTGGATAGCTCTTCCACGAACTGGGGTAGAGCCCTTTATGATGCCGACCATCATAGCCTATTCCCGAAGATTGGACGGGTACATGCTCTTTTCTTTCATCAGGATGTGTACAGTAACTTAGCCAAACCTAACTTAACCTTTACATACTGTACACACACACACACACACACACACACACACACACAACATACAATATATATATATAATTATATTGTGTGTGTGTGTCCCCCTCTTGAGTAAGATGGCCCAAACAAGCATCGAATGCCAAATAATAAAGCAAAATAAATATACAGTATATTGGACATTCACTCTTCCAACATTGGAGGGGACACTTGTTACAGGGCAGCTTTGCCTTTTGTCTCCTTCATACATATGTAAAAGAAATAAAATCAATCGTTCGGGTAAAATCAAATCAAATAAACAATAAATAAAAATAAATACATTTTAAAAAGAAGCGCCAGAGTAAGAACTTCTCCAAACTTGGGAAACCTGGCGCCGTCCCCGCCTGCATTACGTATACCCTGGCATCAGCACACCACGCAAACACTAACACGATAACACCCTGATCCACTAACACTAACACGATAACACCCTGATCCACTATGTACAAACTTTACCACATTGACCTTTCCCGGGCCATTTCGGATTCTAAATATATAGCAGTGATCCGTCGTCAGCTGTCCGGGAGAGAATAACATCTGGGTTACTAGAAAATAAAAAAAAAAAAAATATGAAAAACAAAATAAAAAATCGTGTCTCCCAAACTTGACACTCTGGCGACAACAAATTAATTTAAACCCAGCCTTATTTTTTTCAATTCACATTTTTCAGTATCTTCGCACACAATTTACGACATATATTATCCCTAGTCTAGTAGAACACACTACGGTACCAGTTAAAGGCCAGTAAATGGAACATAGTATAAATTACATATATATACCGTATATACTGTATATATATATATATATATATATATATATATATATATATATATACAGTATATGTTCACCAACCAACTTCACTTCTAAACTCAATTAATGAAATCAACAAATACATGTGGCACTCCAAGGACTCGAACCTAGGACACACCGAAATTCCGCACACTTATGCATTACGCTATCAAGATATACCGTAAGTATATAAGTAACACCCAGTTCTCAACATTAATCATCAATTACAAACCCCAATGTACTTGAATAAACTAATGTAAGCCCGGGATTCGAATTCGGGACACCACACCCAGAACGTTAACATCTAAACCATTACACCACCAACACCGGTATATATGTAATGAATGAGAGAGAGAGAGAGAGAGAGAGAGAGAGAGAGAGAGAGAGAGAGAGAGAGAGAGAGAGAGAGAGAGAGAGAGAGAGAGAGAGAGAGAGAGAGAGAGAGAGAGAGAGAGAGAGAGAGAGAGAGAGAGAGAGAGAGAGCGAGAGAGAGAGAGAGAGAGAGAGAGAGAGAGAGAGAGAGACCAATTCATCCTCCTCTAGTCCTCCTTGACACCAGCCCATTTCCTCATGCCCCATGTAACTCAACCAGTAGCCCAGTTCACCCAGTAAACTCAACCAGTAGCCCAGTTCAACCAGTATATCTCTACCAGAGCTAAATCAACCAGCAGACCATTTCAACCAGTAGACCATTCAATCAGTGGACCATCTCAACCAGTATATCTCTACCAGGGCTAAATCAACCAGCAGACCATTTCAACCAGTAGACCATTCAACCAATTTGTAGACCATTCAACCAGTAGACCATTTCAACCATTGCTATCTCAACACGTAGACCATTCAACCAGTAGACCATTCAACCAGTAGACCATTCAACCAGTAGACCATTCAACCAGTAGACCAGTTCAACCACTGCTATCTCAACCAGTAGACCATTCAACCAGGGCCATCTCAACCGATACACCATTTCAACCAGGAGACCATTTCAACCAGTACCCCAGTTCAACCAGTAGATCTCTACTAGGGCTAACTCAACCAGTAGACCATTTCAATCAGAACATCTCAACCAACAGACCATTTCAACCAGTAGACCATTCAATTAGTAGAGCATTTCAACCAACAGACCATTTCAACCAGTAAACAATTTCAACCAACAGACCATTTCAACCAATTCAATTAGTAGAGCATTTCAACCAGTAGACCATTCAACCAGTAGACCATTTCAATCAGTAGACCATTTCAACCAACCAACAGACCATTCAATTAGTAGAGCATTTCAACCAACAGACCATTTCAACCAGTAGACCATTCAACCAACAGACCATTTCAACCAACAGACCATTCAATTAGTAGACTATTTCAAGCAACAGACCATTCAATTAGTAGACCATTTCAACCAGCAGACCATTTCAACCAGTAGACCATTTCAACCAGTAGACCAATTCAACCAGTAGACCGTTCAACCAGAAGACCATTTCAACCAACAGACCATTCAATTAGTAGACCATTTCAATCAACAGACCATTTCAACCAGTAGACCGATCAACCAGGAGACCATTTCAACCACTACCATCTCAACCAGTAGACCATTTCAACCAGTAGATTTCAACCAGTGCCGAATTAAAGAGAAATCGACGTAGGGACGTAGGCAGTAGCCCATTTAACCTCCATTGTGAAACTATCTTGAACACAAACATTTAAAGCACGAACAGAAAGCTAATAGACTTCAAAATGATAAAATAATAAAATGAGAGAGTCACAATATCAGAGTAAAAAATATAACGAAATATTGTTTGATATCAGGCATATTAATCTTGCAACCTAGAATTTTGAACACCCTCATTTAATACACGAATAGATAGCTAAAAGTCTGCAAAATTATATAATTACGTATAATGTATTTCAGCCTAGACAAGTGCTGGTCTGACATCGGCTTTAGGATGAGGCTTGCGGAAAGAGGATCTGAGTGGATTGGCAGTAGTACCCCACTCAATTATCAGGGGCTTGCCTTTGCAACGGCCTGTTAGAGTCGGCTGCCTGATAAGTGCCGACGCTCTTTTTCAGCATGGGGTGGAAAAGCAACCTCACGCAGTTTGCACAACATATTACGTTAATCAAAGAGTGGAGTGTTTCCATTTCATTCTGGTTAAAGGGAAAATATCTATGTATTGATTCATTCATATATATATATATATGTATATTTCTTTTGTTAGCTAATCATTTATATATGTTTTAGCTTCCTCCCTAGACCTCCATCAAGTTAAAAAACATTCCTCCAAGATCCCTCTCAGAGGTAAATTTGAGCATTTTTCGGAAGATAAATGCACCGCCCGAAGGTCGGTCCCTTATTCAATTGCAGGCTCGCTATCGCTCACCCACCAGGAAATAAATCGACAACTCGGCAACTTATCAATGTGCCAAATCAGAGTTGTCGATAACAATATAAGAAACAGCGTTAAGGGGATGGGCCGGTTTTCTGGACCCCCTTCTCCTTAATGTTTAGCCCCACTAGTTTTGAGATTATAAGACGTTCGGCCCATTAGTTTGGCGATTTTAACACCTTTCGCCCCATTTCGTTGTCAATTTTAAGACCTTTCGTGTTATTTAGGTGTCAATTTTTTCCTGGCGAGCGATAGCGAACCTGAAATTTTAAGAGGAATCGGCCTTCGGCCGGGAAATGTTTCTACCGAAAAATGTACAAATTTATCTTGAAGGGGGGTCTAGGGTGTGTTTTTCTAAGCTTGATGGAGGTCTAGGGAGGAAACTAAAAAAATACATGAATACATGAATTAATAGACCAAACAAACGGCCAGTCTCCCCTTAAATGTAATTCACGTAGAGAAGCGTAATTATAGTTAAAGGGATAATTCAGCAAGTGGGATGATTTACTTTGCCGCTACCACGATTTAGTCTTTAAGTCCTTCCTAAGCTGAACTAAATCGCCCAACGGTACCCAGGATAAACTATAGCTACCGCGTCACAGTATTGAAAGGGTTAAATGGAGCTAGTAGGGGGTCGCGTTTTGTGAGTGTTCTTGTTTACAGTGTACCCAGGATAAAGTGAAGATAGGGCGTCACCATACCGAAAGGGTTCTCATTCGGTATCGAGATAGATGTGTAAATTTTTCGGTAGACAAATGTCCTGGTTCCTCCTAAAATACAGGCTCGCTATCGCTCGCCGGGAAAGAAAATCGACACGAAAGGTCTTATTATCGACAAAGAACTGGTCAAAAGTATCAAAATGTGAAAACTAAAGGGGCTAAACATGAAGGAGAAAGGGGATAAGTAAAATAAACGAATACTTCCCCTTAAACGAAGCGAGTGTGTGTGTGTGTGTGAGGGGGAGGGGGGGGGGGGCCCTAGGGGGAGCTAAAGTGGGGGGTCAGTCGTCAAATACGGCCCCTCCATTTATCCGGGGCCGTAATAAAATCACGTCTGATTACCAATTTGGCTAACTGGGCGACAGAGAGAGAGAGAGAGGGAGTGAGGCCGAACCGGGGACAACGCGGCTCTATGTTGTGCAGACCAGTTGGGGGGGAGCTGATGTAAAGTCGCGGTCATAAATTCTGACACATTTCCGAGGACGCGGGTATTTATTGTGCAGACCAGTTGGGGCCGAATGGATACAAGCCAGGGAAAGAGAGAAAAGGAGAGAAAGATAAAAAAAAAACGGTGACCCCCCTTAAAGAAACACCATCCCAAAGACCCTCCCTTCGAGAAAAATTTGTCAATATTTAGGTTTTTAAGGGGAGGTATTTAGTTTGTTCCCTAGACCTCCATCAAGCTTAAAATTACACCCCCTTGAGTCCCTTTCAAGAAAAATTTGTACATTTTTCGGTAGAAAAATGTCCCGGCCAAAGGCCGGTTCCTCTTAAATTACAGGCTCGCTATCGCTCGCCAGGATAAAATCGACACCTGAATTTCACGAAAGGTCTTAATATGGGGTGAAAGTTCTTAAAATCGCTAAACTAACGGGGCAAACGTTTTATAATATCAAAAGCAATGGGGCTAAACATGAGGGAGAAAGGGGTCAAGAAAAAAAATCCTCCAGTGGAGATCTCCCCTTAATGCTAATACCGTTTGAAGACTTGAACTGATTTATCGAGTCTCGGAAATGTAAATTATCAGGTAAAACATTAACAAGATTTGATTTTTCAACTCACTTTGTCATATTTTCTCATTTTAATATTCAAACTAGTGTTGGTTAGGCTGGGCTGACAAATACAGGAGTTTCCATAGTTACGAAAAATCCAAACTAGGTTGCATATAAATAACCTACAGCCGTGACGTAGGGACGAGTGACGCCATGTATGTCTCTTATATACCATCATTGTTGGAATTATTTGTATGTGAGGATTATTATTCTCAGTTCAGATTAAGAAAGAAATTACGTCGTTTTTTTTATCCTCACAGTAATTCGTGATTTATTTATTTAATCTTTATCTTTTGGGAATACTATATATGGTTCATTATTCAGCTTTAAAGGCCACTACAAATATCACTCGGAATCCATAATGTAAATATACTGTATATAACTATACTCACGAAGCAAAAAAATGCTCGCAAATTAATGTCAACGAAGCATAGATAGTGTGTCATAATCGTCAACTTTAATTACGTAAAGTAGGACAGCTATTTCCGGACACACACACACACACACACACACACACACACACACACACACACACACACACACATACTGTATATATATATATATATACATATATATATATATATATATATATATATATATATATATATATATATACCGGTATATATATGTGATATTGAGTGGTTGCATGGAAAGAGCAGCTTACACAGGAAAAACAGGACCAGGGTTATGACAAACAACTTGCAGGCAGAAGTTTATTATATCGACAACGTTTCGGACATCTCTACGTCCATCCTCAGGTCTAAAAAGAAGAAGTGAACACAATATTTATAAACATGTAGAACATAAAATAATATGGGCAAAGAAAGCCAAAATAGCAGGAACGCTCAGACAAAAATCAACCAAAAATGTAGTATCAGAAAAAGCTAATACAGAGACAATTGAAATGGCAAAGGACATCATTTTATATTTATGATTAAAATACAGATAAAGCAAATTCAAGTCGTTAACGTTACTCTAAGTTATTAAGTCTTGTCCCCCCCCCCCCCACCCCCACCCCCCTCGTTGGTTCGGGCGTCGGGAAAAATGAGTGGTGATAAATTACCTTGAGTGAGAGGCGGTCAGCTGTAGCGTGAATATTGCTGAACGAGTAAGTTATCTATGTCAGAACAATGGTACAATTTTTTTTTCTCTCGCACTTATTTGAAGCAATTATTGCACCGAGGAAGATACTAACGTCAAACAAATATTACAAGGCCCTAACCCTCCCAGAATCCGATGAGGCATTTTATTTATATTATCTGGCTATTATTACACGATTTTATATTCTGATTCGGGAAAAAAAAAAACATATGAAAGTCAGAGGGTTAATAAAGATAGTCTTTACCCTTTTGATTCCCACAGATCCTTCCTAAGCTGTATAAAATCGTCTAATGATAACCAGAAAAAAAATGTCAAAATGTGTCAAGAGCCTGAAGGGGTATTGTCAGATAAGTTATTAAAGCTAATGATAATCCATGTATTCTGACTACATTGTTGTTGAATATTATCAAAGGAGTCACATCCAACGTCCCTAGTTTCTTCTCCATATGGGAGAGAGAGGGAGAGAGGCGGGCAGCTGGCGTTAAACTAGCTGAACTAGATATTAAAGTCCAAGCTATGAAAGAACGACTTTTTGACGCAAATATTGCTAAAGGAATGTTACAGTCAAGGGGATACTACACGTATGTATGCATGTATGTATGTATATACACAGGCACATACCCCATAGCTGGGGGTGGCCGACTCGAGACAGAGCCCGAACAGGGACAACACAACCTAACATAACAAAATATATATATATATATATTCACACACATCTAGGTCGCCCAGGAGAAGACCCAGAGACCAAGTATCACTAGGGACCTCCGGCATTTCCCCGGCCCCAGACCTCCCGGAGAGCTTACGGTCTCATCAGGCAGACACGCAGCGGATCAGATTAAATGCCTGCCCACCTCACATCCAGGCATGACCCTTCATATATACCGGCTCCCCGGGCCTACACATACCTTGACTAAATCATTGTCAATAGTATGAGTAAGTCACTAAGATTATGGCTGCAGACGTTCTATATGACGCAGAAGTAGCGCAAGCAATCTGGCTAAATTGTCGTGAATATAGTCAAAAGAAGCAGCACCCTCAGCCGTCAATCCTTCTGCAAGCGTCGGCTGGGGCGTCGGCAGAAATGAGCGATGATGAATGATGATGGAGAGAGAGAGAGAGAGAGAGAGAGAGAGAGAGAGAGAGAGAGAGAGAGAGAGAGAGAGGGGGGGGGCAAGGCAGCGGGCGTGAATAATGCTGAAGAAGTTATCAGAGTCAGGACAATAATACAAGGTACAAGGACTTTTCACTACATTGACGTAAATATTTGGCTGAGAAAGTTACTAAAGCCATGCAATATACGTAAAGACTTAAGAGCAAATTGTTGCGAATAATGGTAAAGTTGCTAATGTCAGAACAGTAATTAAATTACTGCTGACTATATTATCAAGAATAGTGTTAAAGAAGATATTATTGCTAGCGAGATATTACACATACTTTGGCTACGTGTTCGTCAATATTACGAAAGGCGTGGGTAATGTAGAAGATTTTTTTTTTTTTAAATAACTTATTAAGGAAGCCCAGACGGTATTGTGCAGCATAATTTACTGGTTCGGCTCAATGGTTTAAGGAGGGGGTTTAGTTTGCTCTCTAAACCTCTATCAAGCTTAAACAAAAAAACACAAGACCCCCCATCGATATAAATTTGTACATTTTTCGGTAGAAAAATGTCCCGGCCGAAGGCCGATTCCTCTTCAAATACAGGATCGCTATCGCTCGCCAGGAAAATATTCGACACCTAAATGGCACGAAAGGCCTTATTATTGGCAAAGAAATGGGGCAAAAGGACTGAAAATCGCCAAACTAATGGGGCGAATGTCTTGAAATCCCATAACTAATAGGGCTAAACATGAGGGAGGAGGAGGACTCAAAAAAACAATTGCCTCCCCTTAACACATGCACCCAGACTGAATTGTCGTGAATATGCTGGAAGAAGCTACACCCCAGCGTCGCCACGTCCTCCTCCTCCTCCTCCACGTCCTCCTCCTCCTCCTCCACGTCCTCCTCCTTCTCCTCCACGTCCTCCTCCTCCTCCTCCACGTCCTCCACTTCCTCCTCCTTCTCCTCCACGTCCTCCTCCTCCTCCTCCTCCTCCACGTCCTCCTCCTTCTCCTCCACGTCCTCCTCCTCCTCCTCCTCTTCCTCCTCCTCTAGGGGCGTCGGCAGCAATGAGTGATGATGAACGATGGAGTAGAGAAAGAGAGAAAGTCAGCCAGCTGTCGTGAATATTACTGAAGATACAATTACTATTAAGCGAGGTGGTGACCTGTTTTTGTTCTGTCCTTTTCTATCTGTCTCTGGCTGGTTCACTTTTTGGGCGATTTGTGGATGTATTGATTATTTTTCTAGTTTCCTCCCTAGACCTCCATCAAATTAAATAAAAAACATCCATTAGATCCCCCTTCTAGATTAATTTGTACATTTTTCGGGGGTTCTTCCAACAGGCTCACTATCGTTCGCCAGCGACAAAATTGACACCTAAATAGCACGAAAGGTCTAAATATTGACGAAGAAATGGGGCAAAAGGTCTTAAAATCGACTAACTAATGGGGCTAAGCATGAGGGAGAAAATGTCCAGAAAACCGGCCCATCCCCCCTTAACTAGTCGATGTATACATACCATCACACATAAGTTTAGTTACCAGTCTAAACAATAATATAAACACTATTTACTAATATAATATAAGCTGTCGGGAATATAATGAAAAGGTGGCTAAAGAAATTGCTAATACCAAAGAGAGATTACCCGCACTCTGACAACATTGTCGTGAATATAGTTGTTGTTGTTGTTGTTGTTGCTGTTCCCCAGGCTGTCTGGCCTAACAGCCCCAAGGTCCCGAGCAAGGCCAAAGACCATAAACAAGCGCCCCCACAAAACCTTCCCTGCTTACCACTAATAAAGCCCGGGTGAGGGTGACCGAAGCCACTCCAAGGCGGGGAGCTAAGGAGGGTGCGGAAACGTCCGGGAAACCAAAGCCCCACCCAAGGCCCTGTGCCCCTCAGCAATTATGAAGGGAAAGTTGAGGGGCAAAGGAAAAATGTGACGCTTTGACTCCCAATCTGCCATCCTCTAGGTTGGCAGTAGGGAGGTCAATCCACGTTAGAGACGCTGTCACTTGAGATCTAAAAAATATAGACGTAAAAGGAACAGCCAGAGTAAGCTATGGGTATGGCAGAGAATGCTCAGCTCTCACTCTGATAGACCAGCCCATCACCACGTGAATATAGTTAAAGAAGCTACATCTCCAGCGTCGCCTCCTCCTTCTCCTCCTCCTTCTGGGGCGTCGGCAGCAATGAGTGATGATGAATGATGATGTAGAGAGAGAGAGAGAGAGAAGGTGGGGGGGGGGGGGGGCGCAAGACGGATGACAGCGACTAGGGATGGGGGAGGGAAAAGAAAGAAGTGGTTCAGAGTCAAGAAGGCAGGATGGGATTTGGGACTCGGTAAAGAGAGAGAGGAGATGCAGATTCTGTGAAGCAGGTAGATAAAAGGTGTCAATGTATAGAACATTAGTCATATTGGCTTGATAGAAAGGTATGGATGCAATATAAATAAGAGCACGCAAATGGGTGCATAATACGCTCATCAGTATGACCCATTGCATGACGAGCGGATAAGACTTCCCATGACGTTATACAGTATTGTATTGTACAGTACTGTACTTATTGAAGTCAATGAAAAGGGGGTGGCTGCTTCCCTAGACTTTTGTTCTGTAAAAGGCTGTAGTACTAAATGTCATATGAAGTCAAACAGTATATCATTATACTGCACTTAGTGAAGTCAGTCAGTGAAAAGTGGGTAGTTGCTTCCTTTGACTTCCTTGAAGTCAAGGAAATGTGGGTGGCTGCTTTCATTGACTTTCTGCATAAAGCTGAGAAACGATAAAATGTCACATGACGTCAAACAGTATAATATTGTTGTGTACATAGTGAAGTCTTAGTGGAAAGTTGGTGAATAATTCCTTTGATTTTTTTGTAAAAATCTGAAAATCGAGCTCGTCCAAGGCCTTTCAGTAGTGAAGCTATGTTATAATTCTTATTGAAATTAGTAAAGAAATTCAGTCGCTGAAGTGATGACAAGGAAAGTTAACCCATGGGCCGACGGACGGATGGATATCAGTGATAATTGGGTGGCTGCTTCCATAGACTTTCTGTAAAAAGCTGAAAAGTGATAAAAGCGATAAAACCGCATGTGATGTTAAACAATATAATAAATATTGTAGTGTACTTATTTAACTGTTAAGGGGAGATGGGCCGGTTTTCTGGACCACTTTCTCCCTCATGTTTAGCCCCATTAGTTTTCAGATGCTAAGAATGTTTAACCCATTAGTTAATCAAATTTAAGACCTTTCGCCCCATTTCGTCGTCAATATTTAGACCTTTCGTGCTATTTAGGTGTCGATTATTTCCCTGGCGAACGATAGTGAGCCTGTAATGTTGGAAGAACCGGCCTTCCGCCGGGACATTTTTCTACCGAAAAATTTACAAATTATTCTAGAAGGGGGATCTAATGGATGTTTGTTTTAAATTTGATGGAGGTCTAAGGAGGAAACTAGAAAAATAATGAATACATGCAAAAATCTCCCAAAAAAGTGAACCATCACCCCTTAATGGAAAGTTGGTGGTTGCTCCCCTCGATTATTTGGCAAAAAGCTGACAATGTAATTCGTCCAAGATCTTCGAGTAGGCTAGTGAAGTAATGTTATCAGTCTTATCAAAAAAATCAGTGAAGAAATAAAGTCGCTAGAATGATAACCAGGAAAGTTAACGCACTCACGGACAGAGGGAATTATTATGTTTTTTTTTCTCCACCAACCAACTTCACATCTAAACTCAATTAATGAAATCAACAAATACATGTGGCACTCCAAGGACTCGAACCTAGGATACTGGCATCGAAATTCCGCGCACTTATGCATTACGCTATCAAGACAGTTAAGGGGAGATCTCCACTTGAGGGATTTTTTTTCTTGACCCCTTTCTCCCTCATGTTTAGCCCCATTGCTTTTGATATTATAACACGTTTGCCCCATTAGTTTAGCGATTTTAAGAACTTTCACCCCATATTAAGACCTTTCGTGCAATTCAGGTGTCGATTTTATCCTGGCGAGCGATAGCGAGCCTGTAATTTAAGAGTAACCGGCCTTTGGCCGGGAAATTTTTCTACCGAAAAATGTACAAATTTATCTTGAAAGGGACTCAAGGGGGTGTAATTTTAAGCTTGATGGAGGTCTAGGGAACAAACTAAATACTTCCCCTTAAAGAAATATGCACAAGCCTACGATTTATTATGCCATATTACGACCCGTCGTATGGCGCCCGAATACAAATCAGTCATTCGTACCAGAGTTCGTAAAAAGGCGTCAATGAAGTACAGGGGAAAGCAGTAACGGTGAATTGGCTGAGCGGCATGAATGTTACCTACCGTAGTAATGAAGCACCAGACATCTATGGCGAATTAGATATTATACGGTAGGCCTATATAAACTTGGATTAAGGGGAGATGGGCCGTTTTTCTGGTCCCCTTTCTCCCTCGTGTTAAGCCCCATTTGTTTTGACGTGCCCCCATTAGTTAGGCGATTTTTACACCTTTCGTCCCATTTCGTGGTAAATTTTAAGAACTTTCGTGCCATTAAGGTGTCGATCTTTTCCTGGCGAGCAACAGCGAGCCTGAAATTTTAAGAGGAACTGGCCTTCGGCCGGGACATTTTTCTACCGAAAAATTTACAAATTTATCTTGCAGAGGGGTCTAGTTTTGTTTAAAGCTTGATGGAGGTTTAGCGAGAAAACTAAGAAATAAAGGAATAATTGAAATAACATACCAAAAAATGTGCCCGTCTCCCCTTAACATTGACGAATAATGATGTAGAGAGAGCGAGAGATTCCTAAGATGGATGGCGACGGCTGGTGGTGTGGGGAAAGAAGATGGAAGTGGTCCTGAGACAAGAGGTCAGAAGAAGAGGTAGTAGGTAGATATATATATATATGGATAATAGAAGTCAGAAGAGGTAGTAGGTAGATATATGGATAATAGAAGTCAGAAGAGGTAGTAGGTAGATATATGGATAATAGAAGTCAGAAGAGGTAGTAGGTAGATATATATATATATGGATAATAGAAGTCAGAAGAGGTAGTAGGTAGATATATGGATAATAGAAGTCAGAAGAGGTAGTAGGTAGATATATGAATAATAGAAGTCAGAAGAGGTAGTAGGTAGATATATGGATAATAGAAGTCAGAAGAGGTAGTAGGTAGATATATGAATAATAGAAGTCAGAAGAGGTAGTAGGTAGATATATGGATAATAGAAGTCAGAAGAGGTAGTAGGTAGATATATGAATAATAGAAGTCAGAAGAGGTAGTAGGTAGATATATGGATAATAGAAGTCAGAAGAGGTAGTAGGTAGATATATATATGGATAATAGAAGTCAGAAGAGGTAGTAGGTAGATATATGGATAATAGAAGTCAGAAGAGGTAGTAGGTAGATATATGGATAATAGAAGTCAGAAGAGGTAGTAGGTAGATATATGGATAATAGAAGTCAGAAGAGGTAGTAGGTAGATATATGGATAATAGAAGTCAGAAGCGGTAGTAGGTAGATATATGGATAATAGAAGTAAGAAGAGGTGGTAGGTAGATATATGGATAATAGAAGTCAGAAGAGGTAGTAGGTAGATATATGGATAATAGAAGTCAGAAGAGGTAGTAGGTAGATATATGGATAATAGAAGTCAGAAGAGGTAGTAGGTAGATATATGGATAATAGAAGTCAGAAGAGGTAGTAGGTAGATATATGGATAATAGAAGTCAGAAGAGGTAGGAGGTAGATATATGGATAATAGAAGTCAGAAGAGGTAGTAGGTAGATATATGGATAATAGAAGTCAGAAGAGGTAGTAGGTAGATATATGGATAATAGAAGTCAGAAGAGGTAGTAGGTAGATATATGGATAATAGAAGTCAGAAGAGGTAGGAGGTAGATATATGGATAATAATGCTGAAATGGTATAGACAAATTCAGCTGGCAAAGAGGTATCCAGAAGCTAGTAAACCAGAATTGCTGACAAATAAATGCCGGAAAAAATCGCTCGTGTGACTCCACCATCTGAAAAGTAGCAATAAGGCAGAGTGGCACATGAAAGAAAACGGGAAGACAGTGACAGAGGGTGCGAGTGATAACAACAGAGAGAGAGAGAGAGAGAGAGAGAGAGAGAGAGAGAGAGAGAGAGAGAGAGAGAGAGAGAGAGAGAGAGAGAGAGAGAGAGAGAGAGAGAGAGAGAGAGAGAGAGAGAGAGAGAGAGAGAGAGAGAGAGAGAGAGAGAGAGAGAGAGAGAGAGAGAGAGAGAGAGAGAGAGAGAGAGATTTATATACCATTTAAGTGGAAAGGGAAAGTGGGGGACGTCTTTGAATTCTTTCCAGTCACTTCGTCTCCTGACCACTTCACATCACAGTCACTTCGCCTCCTTACCACTTCACACACATCACAGTCACTTCGCCTCCTGACTACTTCACACACATCAGTCACTTCGCCTCCTGACTGAGAATAGCGTTTCACTCTTGGGTTGGAGAGTTGAACAGAGTAGGGTGGGATTGTGTTGCAAGACGGGTACTACGTACCCTACGAAGAGGAGGTGGTATACAATGGGAAATCTCTGAGGAACACTGATTATTGTAGTAGGGTGTTAGATGTGATAAAAGTATCGGTAGTGATGATGGTTGGTGTGGTAGTAGTAGTGGTAGTGGTGGTTGTTGGTATGGCGGTAGTAGGGGTGGTAGTAGTAGTGGTAGTTGATGATGTAAAGCAGGGACACTACTTTTGCTCGTGAGTGTACAAGGCCAGGGGGCAAGGTAAAGTGACTAGTTCAAGAGACAGAAAGGAGGAGAGGAAATAGCAGTGTGGTGGTGGTGGTGGTGATAAAAGTTGTAGTGGTGGTGGTGGTGTTGATGGTGGTAGTAGTGGTGGTGGTGATGGTGGAGGATGTGATAATAGTGGTAATGGTAGTGGTGGTGGTTATGGCGGCAGTAGTGGAGTATGTGATATTAGTAGCGATAGTAGTGATGGTGCTGTTTTTTTATGATGGTGGTGGTGGTGGTAGTTGTGTTGGTAGTGGTGATGATAGTAATGGCAGTTGAAGTTGTAAGAGGGGCACTACATTTGTTCGTGAGTGTACGAGAATATGGGGTAAGATAAAGTAATAAGTTCAAGAAGCAGAGATGTGGTGTAGGAAAACGGAGAAGAGGGAACTGGGAGAGTTTTGGTGGTGGTGGTGGTGGTGGTGATGGTAATTATGGTGGTGGCGGTGATGTAGGAGCTCTTCCATTCTCTGCTATTGTTGTATGGTAGTAGTAGTATCTGTTGTATGGTAGTAGTAGAGAAGATAGTAAATGTGGTGATAGTAGCAGTAATAGTGGTGAGAGAAATAGTAATATTGGTAATCTTAGTAATGATGGTAGTGGCAGATCAAATTACCCGCGTGACAATGTTCGTGCTCTCAATGTGTGAGCTCTCGTAGTGTGGACCTCATTCTCTCTCGTGTTTAGCCCCATTAGTTATGAGGTTTTAAGACCTTTCGTGCCATTTAGGTGTCATTTGTTTCCTGACGAGCGATAGTGAGCCTGAAATTTAGGAGGACATTTTTACCGGAAAAATGCACAAAGCAAATCTCGAAGGAGGGTCTGGGGCGTAGTTGTTAAAGTTTGATGGAAGTCTAGGGAGGAAACTAAACCAAAAATAAGAAAGAACGTATATAAAGAACGTATATAAAGAACGTATATAAAGAACGTATACAAATCAATAAAAAACTAAAATAAAAAAATAAATACAGATCTCCCCTTAAATGTAGTGGTACCGCAGTATAGTTGTAGTATGGTAGTGATGTTGGTATTGTAGTATCGCCGAAGTAGTAGTGGTAGTTGCAGTGATAGTGGTAGCATAAATGTTAGTAGTGGTAACTGTAGTAGTAGTAGTGGTGGATCAAGTTACCTGAGTGGCGAAGTTCGTGTTCCCACAGTACGTGATAGGAAGGACCAATGTGGGAGCTCTTGTATTGTCTTCATTGTGGTAGTAGTTTGGTAGTAGTAGTAGTAGTAGTAGTAGTAGTAGTAGTAGTAGTAGTAGTAGTAGTAGGAGTAGGAGTAGTAATAGTAATAGTAGTAGTAGTAGTAGTAGTAGTAGTAGTAGTAATAGTAGTAATAGTAGTAGTAGTAGTAGTAGTAGGAGTAATGGTAAGGTCGAGACGGTAGATTATGTTACTCGTAATATCTATATTGAAGTAGTATTTGTAGTAGTAGCAGTTTTGTCAGTGTCAGTGGTAGTATCATAGTAGTAGTAGTAATAGTAGTAGTAATAGTAATAGTAGATCAATTTACCTGAGTGGTGGTGTAGGTGGTAGTGTTGGTGTTACTACTGCACGTGACATGAAGGACCAATGTGTGAGCGCTCCTATTTTCTTTATTTCCCCTTAACACTTCACTATATTCACACTTCCCTCGTTTACAATTTGAATATACAGCTTAGATAATATTATGTTGAGAGAATGTGTGTGTGTGTGTGTGTGTGTGTGTGTGTGTGTGTGTGTGTGTGTGTGTGTGTGTGTGTGTGTGTGTTTGAGAGACAGTGTGAGGGTGTGTGTGTGATTGAGAGAGAGTGAGTTAGCGTGAATGAGAGAGTGTGTGTGTGTGTGTTTGAGATATAGTGTGAGAGTGTGTGTGTGATTGAGAGAGAGTGAGTTAGAGTGAATGAGAGAGAGTGTGTGTGTGTGTGTGTGTATACCTGTTCCTGTGTGTGAGTGTGCATATCTGCTAAAAATACCAACATAACAGAAACATTACGAAATATGACACCATTTATGAACACGACCGTACGAAAACTTCCCCGTTGGCAGGCAGCCTGTCTTCAAAGTTCTATTAGGATTCCCCCATGTTTTTCTTTTTTCTTTTCTGGTAACTTGTTATATATGCATGGATGAATAATTCGAGTGACAGCCTAGAATTGGATTCCTTCATCCCGTCCCTTTCTTTCTATTTTTAACTCCTTTCTGGGATCCGTCTTGTTCGGTGGAGAGTATATTTAGTTTAGCTGGTGATAGATCGTATGAGTTTTGTTTCGTTAAATAAAGAGACAAATAATTACAAAATTAATTATAATAATAACAATAAAGCCTTATATACAGTATATACAGTATATATATATATATATACCATTCAGTACCAGGGACGTCATTTTCATCATATTCTGGCAATTATTAAACGATTTTATTCAGCTTAGGAAGGAACTCTAGCAATAATAAGACTTCAAACTATCTCAACCAACCCTTTTAACTACCACCGATCCTTCTTAAGCTGCATAATATCGTCTTAATATAATTATAATAAAATATAACACTTCGCTGGTACTCAAAGGGATATATATATATATACCGGTATATATATATACTGTATATATATATATACTGTATATATATATATATATATATATATATATATATATATATATATATATATATATATATATATACCTGTATATATATACCGGTATATATATATATATATATATATATATATATATATATATATATATATATATATATATATATATATATATATATATAATTATATATACTGTATAATTGTATATATATATATATTATTTCTTAAAAGGTACTTAGCATTGTGAAAAAAATTGTTCTTAAGATATAGAACACATACTGTACTTGTATACAAAGCCACACACACACACACACACACACACACACACACACACACACATGCGCACCTACACGCAAAAACACTTATCTCCGCTAAATATCACATAAAGAAATGTATCAAGCAATACTACCAAACTCCCGATAAACCTGTCCTTTCCCCGACAGTACCCTTGAGCCACTCTGTATCACACGTACGAGGATATACGATGTGCTTTACCGGAAATACAATAACACCTTGTTCGCTCACCTGTGTACTTATTTATTACTGCCTGGGCCGATGTTTGTGGTGGAGGTGAGAGGATATTTGGGTGCATTCCGAATTATTATTGAGGGATTTGATGATGCTTCCACGTTTCCAGCAATATTTTCGTTAGCTTCCTCGACCCCTTTCCAGCAAAAACAAAAATATACTTGTCAAACTAAATTTGTACATTATTCGGTAGAAAAAGGTCCCAGCCGAAGGCTGATTTATACATATAAAATATAAAAATATAAAATTATTCTATAAAAGTATAAATTAAATAGATAAATAAATATATCAATAAAATATAAGCTCACTATCGTTACCTAAATGAGACGAAACATACATAAATCGTCAAACTAATGTGGCGATACGTCTTAAATTCCCACTCCAAATAATCCCAATGAAGACCGACACGCGGAAGTATATACGACGTGCTTTAACGGCCATACAATAACACCTTGTTGGCTCTCCTTTGTACTCCCTCCAGCTCTTACATGTCTTAATTACTGGGACAAGTAGCTGACGGGGCATCGATAATAGAGTGTGTACAGTGGTGTGCGTTAATGCCTGGTACAAAGAAAGGGTGTGAGTGTGAGTGAGTGTGTGTGTGTGTGTGTGTGTGTGTGTGTGTGTGTGTGTGTGTGTGTGTGTGTGTGTGTGTGTGTGTGTGTGTGTGTGTGTGTGTGTGTGTGTGTGTGAGAGAGAGAGAGAGTGTGTGTGAGTGTGAGAGCGAGAGAGTGCGAGTTGGGTAAGAGTGAAATTTAGTAGTGGATGAGAATACAATGCCAGGCAAGATACACAGGCTCAACTCTTTCATTTAATGACATTTTTCTTCGGTGTAATTTAGTTCGTATTAGACAATTTTATTCAGATTAGGAAGGCCTTTTACGAATTAAACTGATAATATCTATCTCGTTTAAACCTCTTACTCACAAATCCTTGCTATACTAAATTAAATCGTCTCCTGATAGCAAGGCACGTTGTTGACCTTTCTGCTCTATATATATACTGTATATAAGCCAATATGTATCAGCTATTTATATGCGCAACTGTAGAGTAACTCGTAAAACATAAGGTGTTGATATCACACATGTTTTTCATTGTACTAGTATACCATTGTGCTATAGACTGAAATATGGAGGATGATTTGGTTACACATATTAATAAAAAAAATATGTTTGGCTATGAAGCGAATTTATGTATATTTACTCCCGGATGTGTGTACTACAATATTAATGTACCGGTACTACGAGGTACAGTTGGTCAAAGTTCCAGCTGACCCACCCTTGCTCTGGGGCTCGCAGAATTAGCTAGCAATACTGGTGTAGTGGTGCAGGGATACCACTTGCTATTAATGTGTTACCTGTGTCTGTTCTGTATATTACTGCAAATTAGACTATGTAATGTTCACGTTGTGAAGACTAAATGCTCCTTCATTAAGCAGCCACCAATAAAACAGAAATATGTATTCTTATAAAATCGAGTAAAGTATGTTGTGGCAGCCAGCAGGTTTTATAAGCGTTGCCAATCAGTGGATATAATAACTTGAATATTTAAGCAAATCTACGAACTTTGGGTGAATGTTCGGGATCATACATAGCGATGTATGCATTTTTATTTGAGATAGGCTTACTTTCCCTTGTTTAGTATATGTTCTAACAATGATATAGCCGAAATCAGATCTACCAATCCCAATCCTTGTAAGACACACCTCCTTCCTACACCAGTATTGCCAGATAATTCTGCGAGCCCCAGAGCGAGGGTGGGTCAGCTGGAACTTTGACCAACTGTACCTCCTAAGTTCATCTACAACATAAATATGAAACTATACCGTGTAGCAATTTATGATGGTATTTCCATATTAATTCTAATCATACAGTTTCGTTAAGCTGGTATCACACGAGAGATTTTATAGTCCACATTCGATGATCAACATTTTTCTGGCAACATTTCTGGATTACTTCACACTGGTATCTGAAACTAGACTGATGATAGAAGAATTTAGGTAACAGACAAATATTAAATGTTGACCTCATAAGCTGCTAGACCAGTGTTAAGGATAAATGTTGAGTGAAAAAGCGCTCGTGTGATACCGGCTTTACTCTTGTATCACTAAAGCTCAAACTAAAATCCTTCTCTGTTAACCCTTACAGTACCAGTGCCGTCCTTTTAACTTCATTGTGGCTACTATACGACGATTGTATTCAGTTTAAAAAGGGTCTCCAGCATTTAACAGGCTTCGAATGATCTCACTTAGCCCATTTTACTACCGGTACCTCAAATCCTTCTTAAACTACATCAAATCGTCAAAATATAACCAAAATATAATTAAAAAGATATCGCTCGTACAGAATGGGTTAAAGTGCAAAGATCGTCTAAATATACCAAGAATAAAATGAAAAAGACGGCGCCAGTACAGGAGTTAAGGGGAGATATCCACTTGAGGGATTTTTTTTCTGGACCCCTTTCTATCTCATGTTTAGTCCCATTGCTTTTGAGATTTTAAGACCTTCGCCCTAGTAGTTTGGATATTTTAAGACATTTTGCCCCATTTCTGTCAATTGTAAGACCTTTCGTGCCGTTAAGGTGTCGATTTTTTCCTGGCGAGCGATAGCGAGCCTGCAATTTAAGAGCAACCGGCCTCCGGCCTGGACATTTTTCTACCGAAAAATGTACAAATTTATCTTGAAAGGGGGTCTACGGGGTGTAATTTTAAGCTTGATGAAAAAGTAGGGAACAAACTAAATACCTCCCCTTAACCCGACACAATAATATCTCATCAAAATGGTGTCAGTGAAGGTTTCCAAACAACTCAATCAGTAGACCATTATAACAAGAGCCCAATCAATGCACGTCAACTACCTCAGTGTTCAATTACACTACACTACTTAACTTAATGGAATCCAGCATAAGGGGGTGTTTCTCTTTCTGGACCCCCTTCTCTGACATGCTTAGCCCCGCTAGTTTTGAGATTTACAGACGATCACCTGGTTTGTTAGGCGATTTTTAGACCTTTAGCCACATTTCTTTGTCAATGTTAAGGCCTATCGTGCCATTTGTGTCGATATTTTCCTGGCGAGCGATAGCGAGCCCTCAAGTTAGGAGGAACCGGCCTTCGGCCGAGACATTAACTTTAATTTTCTACCGAACATTTACAAATATATCTCAAAGGGGGGTGTTGGGGGAGGGGGGATGTTTAAGCTTGATGGAGGTCTAGGTAGCAAAAAAAAAAAAAAAAAAAAAAAAAATCCTTTAACCTATCGGTATTGGTTGAGTTGGCACCGGTTGAGAGCTACTGGGTGAACTGGCTGAGTTGTCCAGTCCCCGCCGTCGAGGAACTAGTGAATCCCCCCGTACTTCCCGAATTATTAACGGGGTATTGATCTGCGAGACATTACATCAATAAGATCCGCGGCTAGAGTTTGGCTCAGAGTCACACTAAGGATTTTTTTTTTCTCGCGGCAACCTTTCGGGACTATTTTGCACTGACACCGGTAGCTATAATCAATTTGTATTCATCTCACGGTAAATTGCCATGCTTGCCTCTTGGTTACTCTGTTGTTATGAAGATTGTGTAGGTCAATTTGTTGTTAATTAGCAGAACATGGCATTGATATAAGCTGAGACATAGACATGTTTTTTAATTTCGGCATCTTTCCTCTGGCAAAAAATAAATAAATAAAAAATATACCGGTATATATATAATTATATATATATATATATATATATATATATATATATATATATATATATATATATATATATATATATATATATATATCCTTTTCTTTTTTCAAATGACGGTGCATTGTCATGTATCCACCTTGATTGCTGTTGTGTTTTTCTTCAAAATTTAGTACATGCTATTCTACTGAAGTATTTAAGATTACCTTCTTAAATTACCCGTGCTTTTATCTATTCTTCAAGTAATTGGTCAGTGTTTAGTTACGTTGATAAGTGTAAGCTGTTAGTGAGAGAGAGAGTTCGATTTCCTTTATTAATTTCTTTCTTTTCACCTAAATACCTAATACCTATTACACCACGAAGCTAAATTGGCACTTTTTGTATTTCTGTTTCTTTTAAGGGGAGGTTTTTAGTGTGTTTCCTACTCCTCCATCAAGCTTAAAATTACACCCCCTAGACCCCCTTTCAAGATAAATTTGTAAATTTTTCGGTAGAAAAATGTCCCTGCCAAAGGCTGGTGCCTCTTAAATTACAGGCTCGCTATCGCTCGCCAGGGAAAAATCGACACCTAAATGGGACGAAAGGTCTCAAAAGTGACATCAATGGGGTAAAAGTTCTTAAAATCGCAAAATTAATGGGGCGAACGTCTTAAAATCTCAAAAGCAATGGGGATAAATATGAGGGAGATAGGGGTAAAGAAAAAAATCCCTCAAGTGGAAATCTCCCCTTAAGGACGGCATGTTGGGGCTTGAATGAATAAACCACGGGGTGATATTTTCCGTGTGTTGATCTACAATGTACAACCCGGGGTGTATATCGAAGGGGTGACAGTTCAAAGGTGTGACATAACAAAGGAGTAACAGATGGGGTGATCAAATTCAAAGGGGTAACACGAATATGATCGTAACGAAGTGACAAGGTATAATAATGATTCTGAAGCACTTTTACTAACATAACCAAATGTAACCTATCCTATGTTTCTGAAGCACTTTTACTAACATAACCAAATGTAACCTATCCTATGTTTCTGAAGCACTTTTACTAACATAACCAAATGTAACCTATCCTATGTTTCTGAAGCACTTTTACTAACATAACCAAATGTAACCTATCCTATGTTTCTGAAGCACTTTTACTAACATAACCAAATGTAACCTATCCTATGTTTCTGAAGCACTTTTTACTAACCTAACCAAATGTAACCTATCCTATGTTTCTGAAGCACTTTTACTAACCTAACCAAATGTAACCTATCCTATGTTTCTGAAGCACTTTTACTAACATAACCAAATGTAACCTATCCTATGTTTCTGAAGCACTTTTTACTAACCTAACCAAATGTAACCTATCCTATGTTTCTGAAGCACTTTTACTAACCTAACCAAATGTAACCTATCCTATGTTTCTGAAGCACTTTTTACTAACCTAACCAAATGTAACCTATCCTATGTTTCTGAAGCACTTTTTACTAACCTAACCAAATGTAACCTATCCTATGTTTCTGAAGCACTTTTTACTAACCTAACCAAATGTAACCTATCCTATGTTTCTGAAGCACTTTTTACTAACCTAACCAAATGTAACCTATCCTATGTTTCTGAAGCACTTTTTACTAACCTAACCAAATGTAACCTATCCTATGTTTCTGAAGCACTTTTTACTAACCTAACCAAATGTAACCTATCCTATGTTTCTGAAGCACTTTTACTAACATAACCAAATGTAACCTATCCTATGTTTCTGAAGCACTTTTTACTAACCTAACCAAATGTAACCTATCCTATGTTTCTGAAGCACTTTTACTAACATAACCAAATGTAACCTATCCTATGTTTCTGAAGCATTTTTACTAACATAACCAAATGTAACCTATCTTATGTTTCTGAAGCACTTTTTACTAACCTAACCAAATGTAACCTATCCTATGTTTCTGAAGCACTTTTTACTAACCTAACCAAATGTAACCTATCCTATGTTTCTGAAGCACTTTTTACTAACCTAACCAAATGTAACCTATCCTATGTTTCTGAAGCACTTTTACTAACATAACCAAATGTAACCTATCCTATGTTTCTGAAGCACTTTTACTAACATAACCAAATGTAACCTATCCTATGTTTCTGAAGCACTTTTTACTAACCTAACCAAATGTAACCTATCCTATGTTTCTGAAGCACTTTTACTAACCTAACCAAATGTAACCTATCCTATGTTTCTGAAGCACTTTTACTAACATAACCAAATGTAACCTATCCTATGTTTCTGAAGCACTTTTACTAACATAACCAAATGTAACCTATCCTATGTTTCTGAAGCACTTTTTACTAACCTAACCAAATGTAACCTATCCTATGTTTCTGAAGCACTTTTACTAACCTAACCAAATGTAACCTATCCTATGTTTCTGAAGCACTTTTTACTAACCTAACCAAATGTAACCTATCCTATGTTTCTGAAGCACTTTTACTAACATAACCAAATGTAACCTATCCTATGTTTCTGAAGCACTTTTACTAACATAACCAAATGTAACCTATCCTATGTTTCTGAAGCACTTTTACTAACATAACCAAATGTAACCTATCCTATGTTTCTGAAGCACTTTTTACTAACCTAACCAAATGTAACCTATCCTATGTTTCTGAAGCACTTTTACTAACATAACCAAATGTAACCTATCCTATGTTTCTGAAGCACTTTTACTAACATAACCAAATGTAACCTATCCTATGTTTCTGAAGCACTTTTTACTAACCTAACCAAATGTAACCTATCCTATGTTTCTGAAGCACTTTTACTAACATAACCAAATGTAACCTATCCTATGTTTCTGAAGCACTTTTACTAACATAACCAAATGTAACCTATCCTATGTTTCTGAAGCACTTTTACTAACATAACCAAATGTAACCTATCCTATGTTTCTGAAGCACTTTTACTAACATAACCAAATGTAACCTATCCTATGTTTCTGAAGCACTTTTACTAACATAACCAAATGTAACCTATCCTATGTTTCTGAAGCACTTTTTACTAACCTAACCAAATGTAACCTATCCTATGTTTCTGAAGCACTTTTACTAACATAACCAAATGTAACCTATCCTATGTTTCTGAAGCATTTTTACTAACATAACCAAATGTAACCTATCCTATGTTTCTGAAGCACTTTTTACTAACCTAACCAAATGTAACCTATCCTATGTTTCTGAAGCACTTTTTACTAACCTAACCAAATGTAACCTATCCTATGTTTCTGAAGCACTTTTTACTAACCTAACCAAATGTAACCTATCCTATGTTTCTGAAGCACTTTTACTAACATAACCAAATGTAACCTATCCTATGTTTCTGAAGCACTTTTACTAACATAACCAAATGTAACCTATCCTATGTTTCTGAAGCACTTTTTACTAACCTAACCCAAATGTAACCTATCCTATGTTTCTGAAGCACTTTTTACTAACCTAACCAAATGTAACCTATCCTATGTTTCTGAAGCACTTTTTACTAACATAACCAAATGTAACCTATCCTATGTTTCTGAAGCACTTTTACTAACATAACCAAATGTAACCTATCCTATGTTTCTGAAGCACTTTTTACTACCTAACCAAATGTAACCTATCCTATGTTTCTGAAGCACTTTTTACTAACCTAACCAAATGTAACCTATCCTATGTTTCTGAAGCACTTTTACTAACCTAACCAAATGTAACCTATCCTATGTTCTGAAGCACTTTTACTAACATAACCAAATGTAACCTATCCTATGTTTCTGAAGCACTTTTACTAACATAACCAAATGTAACCTATCCTATGTTTCTGAAGCACTTTTACTAACATAACCAAATGTAACCTATCCTATGTTTCTGAAGCACTTTTTACTAACCTATAACCAAATGTAACCTATCCTATGTTTCTGAAGCACTTTTACTAACATAACCAAATGTAACCTATCCTATGTTTCTGAAGCACTTTTACTAACATAACCAAATGTAACCTATCCTATGTTTCTGAAGCACTTTTTACTAACCTAACCAAATGTAACCTATCCTATGTTTCTGAAGCACTTTTACTAACATAACCAAATGTAACCTATCCTATGTTTCTGAAGCACTTTTACTAACATAACCAAATGTAACCTATCCTATGTTTCTGAAGCACTTTACTAACATAACCAAATGTAACCTATCCTATGTTTCTGAAGCACTTTTACTAACATAACCAAATGTAACCTATCCTATGTTTTCTGAAGCACTTTTACTAACATAACCAAATGTAACCTATCCTATGTTTCTGAAGCACTTTTTACTAACCTAACCAAATGTAACCTATCCTATGTTTCTGAAGCACTTTTTACTAACCTAACCAAATGTAACCTATCCTATGTTTCTGAAGCACTTTTTACTAACCTAACCAAATGTAACCTATCCTATGTTTCTGAAGCACTTTTTACTAACCTAACCAAATGTAACCTATCCTATGTTTCTGAAGCACTTTTACTAACATAACCAAATGTAACCTATCCTATGTTTCTGAAGCACTTTACTAACATAACCAAATGTAACCTATCCTATGTTTCTGAAGCACTTTTTACTAACCTAACCAAATGTAACCTATCCTATGTTTCTGAAGCACTTTTTACTAACCTAACCAAATGTAACCTATCCTATGTTTCTGAAGCACTTTTTACTAACATAACCAAATGTAACCTATCCTATGTTTCTGAAGCACTTTTTACTAACCTAACCAAATGTAACCTATCCTATGTTTCTGAAGCACTTTTACTAACATAACCAAATGTAACCTATCCTATGTTTCTGAAGCACTTTTACTAACATAACCAAATGTAACCTATCCTATGTTTCTGAAGCACTTTTTACTAACCTAACCAAATGTAACCTATCCTATGTTTCTGAAGCACTTTTTACTAACCTAACCAAATGTAACCTATCCTATGTTTCTGAAGCACTTTTACTAACATAACCAAATGTAACCTATCCTATGTTTCTGAAGCACTTTTACTAACATAACCAAATGTAACCTATCCTATGTTTCTGAAGCACTTTTTACTAACCTAACCAAATGTAACCTATCCTATGTTTCTGAAGCACTTTTTACTAACCTAACCAAATGTAACCTATCCTATGTTTCTGAAGCACTTTTTACTAACCTAACCAAATGTAACCTATCCTATGTTTCTGAAGCACTTTTACTAAACATAACCAAATGTAACCTATCCTATGTTTCTGAAGCACTTTACTAACATAACCAAATGTAACCTATCCTATGTTTCTGAAGCACTTTTACTAACATAACCAAATGTAACCTATCCTATGTTTCTGAAGCACTTTTTACTAACCTAACCAAATGTAACCTATCCTATGTTTCTGAAGCACTTTTACTAACATAACCAAATGTAACCTATCCTATGTTTCTGAAGCACTTTTACTAACATAACCAAATGTAACCTATCCTATGTTTCTGAAGCACTTTTTACTAACCTAACCAAATGTAACCTATCCTATGTTTCTGAAGCACTTTTACTAACATAACCAAATGTAACCTATCCTATGTTTCTGAAGCACTTTTACTAACATAACCAAATGTAACCTATCCTATGTTTCTGAAGCACTTTTACTAACATAACCAAATGTAACCTATCCTATGTTTCTGAAGCACTTTTACTAACATAACCAAATGTAACCTATCCTATGTTTCTGAAGCACTTTTACTAACATAACCAAATGTAACCTATCCTATGTTTCTGAAGCACTTTTTTACTAACCTAACCAAATGTAACCTATCCTATGTTTCTGAAGCACTTTTTACTAACCTAACCAAATGTAACCTATCCTATGTTTCTGAAGCACTTTTTACTAACCTAACCAAATGTAACCTATCCTATGTTTCTGAAGCACTTTTACTAACCTAACCAAATGTAACCTATCCTATGTTTCTGAAGCACTTTTACTAACATAACCAAATGTAACCTATCCTATGTTTCTGAAGCACTTTTACTAACATAACCAAATGTAACCTATCCTATGTTTCTGAAGCACTTTTTACTAACCTAACCAAATGTAACCTATCCTATGTTTCTGAAGCACTTTTTACTAACCTAACCAAATGTAACCTATCCTATGTTTCTGAAGCACATTTTACTAACCTAACCAAATGTAACCTATCCTATGTTTCTGAAGCACTTTTTACTAACCTAACCAAATGTAACCTATCCTATGTTTTCTGAAGCACTTTTTACTAACCTAACCAAATGTAACCTATCCTATGTTTCTGAAGCACTTTTTACTAACCTAACCAAATGTAACCTATCCTATGTTTCTGAAGCACTTTTTACTAACCTAACCAAATGTAACCTATCCTATGTTTCTGAAGCACTTTTTACTAACCTAACCAAATGTAACCTATCCTATGTTTCTGAAGCACTTTTTACTAACCTAACCAAATGTAACCTATCCTATGTTTCTGAAGCACTTTTTACTAACCTAACCAAATGTAACCTATCCTATGTTTCTGAAGCACTTTTACTAACATAACCAAATGTAACCTATCCTATGTTTCTGAAGCACTTTTACTAACCTAACCAAATGTAACCTATCCTATGTTTCTGAAGCACTTTTTACTAACCTAACCAAATGTAACCTATCCTATGTTTCTGAAGCACTTTTTACTAACCTAACCAAATGTAACCTATCCTATGTTTCTGAAGCACTTTTTACTAACCTAACCAAATGTAACCTATCCTATGTTTCTGAAGCACTTTTTACTAACCTAACCAAATGTAACCTATCCTATGTTTCTGAAGCACTTTTTACTAACCTAACCAAATGTAACCTATCCTATGTTTCTGAAGCACTTTTTACTAACCTAACCAAATGTAACGTATCCTATGTTTCTGAAGCACTTTTTACTAACCTAACCAAATGTAACCTATCCTATGTTTCTGAAGCACTTTTTACTAACCTAACCAAATGTAACCTATCCTATGTTTCTGAAGCACTTTTTACTAACCTAACCAAATGTAACCTATCCTATGTTTCTGAAGCACTTTTTACTAACCTAACCAAATGTAACCTATCCTATGTTTCTGAAGCACTTTTTACTAACCTAACCTAACCTAACCTAACCTAACCTAACCTAAGCTAACCTAACCTAACCTAACCTAACCTAACCTAACCTAACCTAACCTAACCTAACGTAACGTAACGTAACGTAACGTAACGTAACGTAACGTAACGTAACGTAACGTAACGTAACGTAACGTAACGTAACGTAACGTAACCTAACCTAACCTAACCTAACGTAACGTAACGTAACGTAACGTAACGTAACGTAACCTAACCTAACCTAACCTAACCTAACCTAACCTAACCTAACCTAACCTAAGCTAAGCTAACCTAAAGTAACTTAAATTGTATCAATTTAAGTATTCTTGTTTTTGTATTTCATATATTTATTATTTTTATTTTTAAGTAAAATATTGTTAGGCTATGTCACTGTTTTAATACATTAGTTTTGTAACTATTTTGAACAGATCCCCCAGACTATATATCTTGTAACAGTACTGCCAAATATATACGGTATACATTTTGTATGTGTTTGAAGGAGGCAAAAGGCCAAGATGCCTGTAACAAGTTTCTCCCCCAAAGCTGAAAGAGTGATAGTCGCTCTTTTAAACAGGTTTTATTTGTTGGCCGAATATCTATCATGAGTAAGGCTAATAACACCAGTGTCAACATTCTGGAGATTGTCCGATCTCTGTTATCATAGTGTCTCTCACTTAAGGGGAGCGTAATTATTCATCTTTTTTATTATTAATTGTGTTTTAGTTTCCTCCCTACACCTCAATCAAGCTTTAAAAACAACACCCCAAGACCCCACTTCAAGAAAAATTTGTACATTTTTCGATAGAAAAATTTCCGGCCAGAGGCCGGTTACCATGACATTACAGGCTGGCTATCGCTCGCCACCTGAATTGTAAGGTCTGAATATTGATAAATAAATGGGGTGAAAGGTCTTATAATCGTTAAACTAATGAGCCGAACGTCATACAATATGAAAACTAATAGGGCTAAACACGAGGAAGAAAGGGGGGCCAGAAAACTCTCCCCCCCCCCCCCCTTCAGCGCGTGTGTGTGTGGGTGTGTGTGGGTGGGTGTGTGTGTGTGTGTGTGTGTGTGTGTGTGTGTGTGTGTGTGTGTGTGTGTGTGTGTGTGTGTGTGTGTGTGTGTGTGTGTGTGTGTGTGTGTGTGTGTGTGTGTGTGTGTGTGTGTGTGTGTGTGTGTGTTTTGTGTTCCGAGGGGTAGGGCATACACTTGACTAATCCAGTTATACTTGTGTGTGGAAGTCGGGGCTATGGATTGACTTTGGGGCTTGCGTAATGAGATCAGTTCCAGTCGGTCGATGATTCTAACGCAGACTGGACAACTCAACCTGTAGACTATACTCGGTTTCACTTCATCTGACGCTAAATTACAAAGTTCTTTTATCAATTACTCAACTAATACGAACAATTTAAAAAAAACTTATGGAGATCATTAAGAAACCTTGGTATTTATAGGATGCAGGAGTATAATAGTTGCATAGAGTTCCAATAATTATCGAGGAAACTGTTGATAAGAGATTCAATTTGGCGTCAGATGATATTAAATCGACCTTATTAGTAGACCATTAAACCAGTGGCCGGATACGCTTCTCTCTCTCTCTCTCTCTCTCTCTCTCTCTCTCTCTCTCTCTCTCTCTCTCTCTATATATATATATATATATATACTGTATATATATATATATATATATATATACGGCCCCTTATCTCCCTCTGATCGTCGTATCCTAAATACCGACATATACATTATAACGCAATTAAAACTCGACAAATCATAACTGGTATTAAAATAAAAGCTGTCTACTTAACGAATAATCTCTTTAATTATTAGTTTGTTAAACATTTCGCCACGCCTTAACTAACGTCATCTTTGAGTATCTAGGTAAACTACTGATCAATTAGGTTATGTTTCGACTGGTTTAGTTAAGGTGGGATGGTTCACCTTTTGGTCGATTTTTTCATTTATTAATTAGTTTTCTCCTTAGACCTCCAACAAATTAAAAAAAACAAACATCCATTAGATTCCCCTTCTATATTAAGTTGTAATTTTTCGGTAGAAAAATTTCCCGGCCAAAGGCCGGTTCTTCCAAAATTACAAGCTCACTATCGTTCGCCAGGACAAATATCAAACCCTAAATAGCACGAAAGATCTTAATATTGACAAAGAAATGGGGCGAAAGGTCTTAAAATCGCCAAACTAATGGGCGGAACTTAATATAATTTGAAAACTTATGGGGCTAAACATGAGGAAGAAAGTTGTCCAGAAAAACGACCCATCTCATCTCCCCTTAAATAGGTAAATTATTATGGACGCATTTTTTACCCATATTTTGGTGGGAGCGACGTAGTTCGTGCCTGGCCATCATGTGTCAATACAAGCACCAGGGTGTGATCATGCAAACTTGGGCTTATTGCCCATGTCACAGTTCCCTATCATGCACTATATATAATGCTATATATACACATTACCAATTCTCTCT